>OZ029915.1:43825962-44425962 GCA_964023275.1 Norana najaformis
AGCACTCTATCAAAACAAAACCGATAGACAGGTAAGGTCAGATTCGGTTCCAGGTCAAGCTCCAAGATCCTTGGCCTATGTTCCCAGTCTAGATTTCATGTATGTTATTGTTGTCACTGTACTGCTGGTAATTTGTTATGCACTAAAACATACGGAGTAAGTTCTCGTACCGGGGCAGTTTCCAATGTAGCTAATGAATTCTGCTTCAAAAAATACGGGTATAAACGATGAAACTCTGCCAATGGAAGTCCTCTCTCTATATCCTCAGTCTTATTGGGCTTACTCTGGATATTGACCTGACCGCAGCTTGGCTTTGGTGCGCCATCGGTTAATGTCTTGTGCATTAGACACCGGCGCATTAGACGTTACTAATGAATACAATTACACTTACAAATTACAAATACAATTACAGTTGCACGAGAGTGCCCGACTTCGCACTTCATTCAGTTGTGACAAGCATATAAAGATTCGGTATCAACCGTGTTGACTCCCGCTAATCAAACCGAGTATCCAGATCCAGACTTTGACGTATAGGTAATTTTCCTTGTCTGATTTATTCTTTTCTTATCCGGTCACGGTTTACGCGTGGACTCTTGTTCTCTGACCAAACTATTTCTCTTCTTCTCTTCAACCGTCCTCAGTACGAGGGTTGGTCGCACTGTAGACGATTCTTTTCCATCCACTCCTATCCTCGGTTCCTCTCAGCAACTTCTCTGTGGCTATACCGGACCATTCGCCGATGTTGTCCATCCACCTCTTCCTTGGTCTTCCTCTTGCTCTTGCTCCCGGAACTGTTCCTTGCATGATCTCTTTCTCCAAGCAATCACCCTGTTTCCTCACTATGTGTCCGAAGTACGACATCTTTCTTGACCAAACTATAAATATAGCTATAACTAAACAAACTACTTGAATATCAGATTATTAACCTATACCATTCGGGTATTATTCAAAGAAAATTATTTTGAAATCGTAGCTAAGACAAGCCTTTTGGCCGGTACGACACAACACCACCGTACCCGCCCATGCTGACATTATTATGCCTACTTGTAGCACTACCACTATACATAGCCACTACTAATATCGTAACCGTTATTCCGACTACTAGGAGTAAAATGCAAATGCACACGGCTTTCTATAGCGAACGTATGGCCTAGACCCTGCACATTTTCAGTGAATTAATCGGATGAGATCCTCCACGACCTTTGTCTATTTGAATGGTTGCCACGCCATTTAAGGTCCTAGTGTTAGAGGACTGTAGGTCCCCGAGTACGTACCGTAGTAAGGCTGCCAACCGGTGTAGCTGATGTTGATGTACTGGGTGCCCTTATTTTTTCTATGGTCTTAAATGGCCGAGCAAAGATCTAGCAACTGACTTTATCGACAAAAGACGGGATGTTTTGACTAGTGTTACCAATGAAAATGAATCAGCGCCCTTTCACAGAAGCAAGAAAGACCGGCCACCACCGCAGCGCCAAAGTCCAGCTGAGTCGTTGCTGTTCATTCAAGATGTCCGATGCGGTCTAGTAAATCGATATAGACGGTTTACTGAGCCCACAGATTTGCCATTCAGAAGCCGTGTTTTGGTGACAGGACGAGACAACTTATCTTGAGAACGCTGTCAACACAGTCCCGCAAAGTTCTGACTACAGTTCGTTGGATTATGTTACTCACCGATTGGGAGATCTAGGATTTCGATCAAAGAGAGTGAAGTTATAGCTGAATCTGGATTTTTAGCTCCAGGCTGGGCCGAAACGCAAAGCTCATGATTAAGAGTGCTAGATGGCGAAGGTCCCAACAAACTGAAAGATTTGCAGGCAATGTTGACAGCATTGTCATAGCAGTTTGTTAAGAGAATGTAGTTTTCCCGTTTCATTACATTTTAATTTTGGAGAGTTAAATTTCATGAAGAAGTCTGCACATAAATCGCTCACAGTTTATTTAATATCGCATGAATTTGTTTATGTCGCCATGCCAGCAGAGGCCGTCACTCCATTTAATCAAATGTCCTTTAAAAATACATTTAGTGTCATTCCAACTTGCAAGAGAAATAATTAAAAAAACAATATAGTTTTCTCTCAAATACCATTGCTTTGAGAAAAGCTTCACACATGCATTCGGTGCCTCTTTGCATTATTTCAAGAACCCGTTGTTGTAATGTCATTGCATATCTCATAAAATTATTTAATAAATGGTGTATCATAATCCAACAACAGCTATGCTCTTGAAATCATACACATCGTTCCAGTGCAGACCAGTTGCTTTAAATTTTGTGATGCATAAGCTACTTGAGAGAATGACTATTAACAAGGTAACTGAATTTGAAATAGGAGGTCTATAAGATAATATGAAAAATTCAATATACGATCGATATACCTGGGGTCGATTATGTTTGACAGGTCTAACAGAGTTTTTCAAGAAGCATAACAATGAGCTGGCCAAGGGAAACCGTATAAATATATAGTGCACTTGTACTTTGAAAAAACTGTCTGACAACTTATTTCCTATAAGGCTATCAGAAGAAAGTTGCACACTTGTGGCATTGCTGGTTATGGCGACACTAAAACGAATCCAAACGTGGTTGTCTGTCAGAAGGCAAAAATGGTAAATGAATATAGGTTAGGCCAAAGTGCTAAGCGGAATGGGTTTACGGATCACTGGTTGGGTCATAGGTGCTCTTCATTTTTAATGAATGACATAGGTGAACCGTATCATAACGAAAATTGCTTCTTCTGCTTAAAATACGTCCAAAGCATTATAGTGATTGACGGTGAAGGAGCTGAGATAGGTCTCATTCTGAATAAACGTATTCGAAGATCTACGAGGATTTTACAGTGGCAAGCACATCAGACAGGCGGCTTTTAAGTGGACTGTTGATCGGTGTGATGTACTTTGGGAAGAAAAGCACGGAGCGACTTACAAAGGTTCATCTACAAAGAAATTGAAAACATTCTAGATGATATGCTGAAGAAACTAAATGGGGTAACTGTAGCCATGGGTATATATAATGCACCAAAGGTTAGCATGCTACACTGAACTTCTACCCACCAGGCTTGGAGGAATGAAGTAAGTCTAGGTTAGTTATGCAAAATTCAGTCCTCCTTATAATAATATTATCAGGTTATGAATCATTTTTGAAACGCAAGCCGAGTCAGTCATGACACTCAAATGCCAAATTGATAAGCAACATACATCCAAAACTAGGTACAATAGGTACATTTTGATAACAACGTTGGCTATTTCATTGTAGCGATCTTTAGATAGACGTAGCAGACTAATTAAGCATGCATGTAGATAAATTTAAGTATCACGAACAAATATTTTAAGTTAAACGGAACTGTTCTAATCGTATATCTTAATTTCATAACTGATTTAATTATTTATTTACGAATTTTATCTCCACGGCCCTCACAATGCAGGTTGTCACGGGACATCTCAGCACGACCACACGACAGGACATCGATAGCGTAGAGCAGTTGTGAGTGAGCACTTGTTCAAGGCCCCTACACAGTAACCGTCCAAGAGGAGGCTAGAACTCGTACTCTCAGAGTCAAAACCCGAGCACTACTCCAGCTACTCGTTCATCGTGTCTCACAACCTGTGTCGTGTAACTCAAGGAAGTGCAATAATTTGTCCATCGATTTCACTTTATTTCTAATCAAGGGGTCTGAGGAGCTTTACATTGTATCCCATACATATAAGCGAAGATAATGCATGCAACACAATACCGTGCAATACAATACAGCTGTGGGAACAGAGGACTGGACCGAAATGACTACTTTTGATGTTCCCCAGATTTTAAAACACGGATGCACCAATGCTGCTGCTGCTGCTGCTGCTGCTGTTTGCGGAACTGTTACTGTTGCTTAGGTGCTGCCTCTGATGTTGATGACACAGGTGTGGTGCTGGTAAATGTTATTGACGTGCTGCCTAATCGTTCGCAAGCCAGTAAGTTCAGTGGCTTCTGGAATGCCGACAGATTTCTTTGCAGCGATGGTTTTATGGTGACAGGTCGTCAAGCTATTGAATCCAATTCCATTAGCCTGACTGATAATTTTCTTATGATATCGTTACCCAAATGATGATAATTATTAGTTATAATACGCTTGCCGACTGCTGAAATGGAAAATGTTCGTCTTACAGGTTGGTAGCATTTGTGTGTTTGACTGTTGGCTGGTGAACAATCCGGTTATTCTGACATAGATTTAGTTTTGTGCAGAGAAACTAAGAGATTTCAAACCATATTAGAGATTTTATACCATTTTCCATGGGAGATTTCATACTATTTTAGACCTCCCTCTGTTGAAATTTGGTTTCAAAGTGAAATATTAATTTAATCGCTCATGCATAAAGTAAACGCAGTCACAGTCATATCACCCATCTTTCCCTCTCTTGCTTTATGCATATCCGCGACCTTCGCAGAATCCATCTTATGCTTGACTTCAAAACCGCATCTATCATTGCCACATCCATAGTCCATGCAAAACTTGACTACTGCAATTCACTTTTCCTCAATATTGACACAACCCAGATAAATCGCCTACAAGCTATCCAGAATGCTCTCGCACCTGCTGTCACCAAAACCCCCAACACCATCACATCACCCCTGTTCTCAAATCACTGCATTGGCTTAAAATACCAGAACGAATAGAGTACAAAGTCTTATCCCTCACCTACAACACACTTCAATCCTCCCAACCCTCCTATCTTTGTCAATTATTTACTATCCAACCACTCCGTTCAACCCGCTCCTCATCTGTCCTAACACTTTTTCGCCCTCCCGTCACCTCATCCTTAAAATTTGGAAATCGCTCCATAGCCATAGCTCCCCCACCACTTTGGAATAAACTCCCGCCAGAATTGCGACAGTTGTCTGGTCAATCATACGAACTCACCAACACTTCACCTCTTTCAGTTTCTGCGCAAGTCTTTCACTCAAGACTGAAAACACTTCTTTTCCAAAAATCTTATCCTGATTCTTCCTCTTCCCCTTATCTCTCTTCTCGCTTCAATTTCAAACGTCATCCACCGTAGCCGTCCGACTGTCTGAGTGCCAGACTCCTGGATCTTGACCTGGAACCGAACCCTTTTGCCTAGCGATTTTGTTTTGACTGAGCGCCTGTGAATAAGCTGGTTCCCCGCGACTTAGCTTTCGTTGAGCGCTGTAGAAATCTCGAGATTACGATTACGATTACTTGAATTGCAGTTGCTTTAATAGATTACTTTCCATACTTTAAGCATCGCGGAGTCCTAGTTCCACAAAGCGCTGTATAAATGTAGAAATAAGGGATTCCTGGATCCGCCTAAGAACAGAGCTTCTAATTTCATCTGTTTAATCTGCTCTGCTCTGTTGAAATCAGGTCAGGGCAGGGCAGGTCTGATTTTCTATGTTCTCGTCGGATCTGACCTGATTTTATATGATCCAAGCTAATCTAATCTAATATGATCTAATCCTAGAACTTCCATAGAATGTCACATTACTAATGCTTAAGGAATCAATCAATGCTAGTGCTAAACAAAATTGGTGTGCATACGAAAATCCAGGGTTCAGTCCCATCGAAAACCACGAGAGAAACCGAGAAGACAGACGAACAGCCACGGACGAAGTGAGTTTTGAATAGAGATCTGAAGGCGAACACAGACTTCGCAGAGCGAACGTTTGCTTGACGAGAGTTCCAGAGTCGGAAAAGGCACGCCCGTGAAGGGTTCGCTTTCAAAAGGGCAAAAACAAAAGGGCCCAATTTAAAGGGCGAAGTTCAAGCGGGCGAACATTGAAAAAGGCGCATGATAATAGAGGTGAAAATAACATGGCGAAAATACAAAGCCTTTTATAATTCTGGCGAAGAATGAGAAGAGTGAAATACTCGAAAAATAGCCGTGTAAATATAAACAACATAACCTATATTTAGCATGACCTTTGGTGTCCCAGTTTAAAGTCACGAACATCGATAATAATTATGCAAATGAAAAAGTCATGTAAATATTTTTCTTGAACAGTATTTATGGAGATTCATTGATGGCAGCCTCAGAGGAGCATGAATAGCTTCAATTTACTATTTTCATAAACATCCATGGCCCCTAGGCACAGAGCGACTTAAGTCGAGTCAGAGTTACGGTAAACTTTAACTCGCGATTTCTCATAGGTAGACCTACATGTAACCGCAAAGACGCCTCTATCTTTAAAATTTTGTCACTTTTTTACTTTTTGTGATATAAACATGCGGTTTCACCTCTTCACCAAATTATCAGGAAATGACGTCTCTTTGCTCTTATGCAAGAGACTGAGACTTGGGAAGAAATAATAGAGGAGATCAAAGAGAAGGCCACTTAGACAGACTGTCAGAGTGGCAGACAGACAGGCAAGTGGTTAAGTGAAATGCAACAACAGCAACTGACAGATTTAAGGAGATACAGACAGACAAACACAATAGGGCAGTACGGGACATAGACGCACTTAGACTAGCAGATTAACAGAAGAGGCAGAAATGCAATAGGACAAAGAACTGTCAAATTGACAGACAGACACACACAGACATATATACAGACACACACAGACGCACACACAGACACACACAGAAACAGGCAGGCAGTCAGGGACAAGCAGGCAGACACACACACAGCCAGCGTCACTTAAAAGGACGTGTTGTGTATGTATGGGCGAAGATATGATTTTCACTTGTATCTTTCAGATAAAAGTGCACGCATGAGAGACCAGCAGTGACGCATCCCACTGAGGCTTTTCACCCATGGAGACCTTACACCCATGCATACGTACCACAGGCCTATCACCCGCACAAGGCTAGATTTGCATACTGCATCTCATTGGTCTGTGGTCTACAGGTCTTTTACAGCATGCCTCGCGTAGCCCTGGTGTTAGACCATAAAACCAGAACGCATTCGATTGAGAAGAAGCTTTACTCCTGGTCTGCTACTTGAACGTCACTTCAGAGACCAAAATCTAGAACAGGGCGAGGTTGCTTAAATATTGCCTGCCGTCGGAACTCGTCCTGAACAGATTTCTGCAGACAAACATTCTATTTCTGGCTCAGAACTGAGATCTGGCCTCCAGCAAAACAGTCGAGGATTCTCCAAGTTCGGATCTCTCCGTTGACGTTGAACATTCCGAAGAAAAGTCTTCCACTGTAGGTATTTCTGTTGCCAGTGAAGGGACTTTGCCTCTCTCCAACGGACACGATGGACACAAGCATCGTCCAACCGGCCAGCGTCGTTGTCATGGCGATGTCGTTTCTGCTGCTTGGAAACGTTTCATGCCAACAAACGCCAGCATCTGGCAAAGGTAAGCTATCGATTATTGACTGAGGTATTGACACGTGAAAAGGCAACGTCCAATAGCTAGAATCGACTTATGTGGACGACTTGTTTGACCTGAGTTTTGTGACCTTGCAGCAAAATGAACACGACAGATGTCAAATATGTGTCGAAAAATGATAATGATTGGTCATGTTTTGATACTGACTCGGTGCCTGACAACTAGCTAAATAGGAAAACCCATAAGTAGTTTCACTCTTCCAGGCATAAGCAATAACGCACAGAAACCTCAAACATAAAACCAAAAGATTCCATTATCACATATTTTGTAATCGATTCTCGAAAAAATGAGTTGCTGTAGTCTGCCTAAATCTGTTTCCTGTTCCAATGGAGTTTCTAATCAAAGTCATGGATGTTGACTTGCTTATTGACTTTAATTGCCTTCAACCATTAAACGATGCGTCGTCCATTAATGTGAAGCTGTTTGGCTTCTACCTTACCGGAATTGGGCAGCTGTGTCAAGCTGCTTAGAATCATTCTACAAAGTAGTCTTTCTTTCTCAAACCATGTTAATTGTATTCTTAGCCACAACAACTAGCATTACTTTCTTCTCAACCAGCTAAGAACCAGGGCCTCTACAACTCGAAGCTGGGCGTCATATTTCAAACGATCAAACCTTTTGTGATGCAGCTCTCAAAACGGCTTTTCAGCTTGATAACTGTAAGAAACTAGGCCTATATGTGGGAAGAACTATATTGGAAGTTCTTTCAAAATTCGCAGTTTCCTGAGCACTGCCGTAATCCACTATTGCCACCCATTCATGAGGACAAAGTAGGGGGGCCTAATCGCTTTGCAAGAGAGGACACCCATTCACATTGCCTGTTGTTAAATCTACACTGTATAAAAGTAATTTTGTGAATCGATGTATATTTAATTATATTTAATCGTGCATATCCGTCTCTTATATATGCCAGTGCTATAATCTATTTCAAATATCTATGTAATCGTGCTATGAAATGAACTACACGTGCGTTTGCCAGATGGTAATAAAGTCTACTTACTTACATACCTACCTACTTGTCTTCTTACTTGTTTTAATTAATTGCTTACTTCCTTTCTTCCGGTTTTCGGCAGTTTCGACTTGGGGTTGCATGCATATTAAAGGCCCGGTGCTACTGGAAGTTTCTACAAACGATTTTCTTATCGTAGGCACTCTGTCGGTGGTAGAACTTTCGTGAAGTCTCACGCTGCAGATGGGGAAGGTGTACCAGCTGTGCTTTGATCGTATCTAGGCTACGGGGCATTGACGTCATTAGCCGCGAAGGCGTGGCTTCACGCTGAGCTCGTGTAGTAATTTCTCTTGGCAATACAACTGCTTAACTCCTTGTTAAAAACCATTCTATAGTGAAACAACTGCTCAGCTCATTGTTAGCAACTAAGTCGGTTAGCAACCAATCTAGTGAAACTAGGCTGGCTGCTAATAAAGAGTTTAGCATTTGGGAAGGTTTCTTGTCTTATAGTTAGCAACCAATCTAGTGAAACAAGATTTTCCACTCGATTGGTTGTTAACTATAAGAAACTATATCCTTGTTTACCTATGTGATTCGCATATACTTTTAGGCCTATCATTGCTAGAAGCAGAGCAGTGACCTAAATATCGTAATCATAACATCATACGTCGATGTCTCTTTGCCTGATTTTTGGATCTTGACCTGGAACCGAACCCTTTTTCTGCACATTTGGTCTTCCGTTTAGTAGTGACAGATTAGTTTGAGGTGATGATTAGACCAGGTTGTTATTCTGTTTTGCAGGGCCATGGATTGATGCTTAGTGCATTATTTAACGGCGCTATAGAAGTTCTAAGACTAGACTAGAGATTAGATTAGATTAGATTGCTTTCTTACAGTCCTCCATAAGCCTACCCAGCTTTCCGGTCTTCTTGACCTTAGATTTTAACTGGACTTCGCCATGGATTCTGATGATGGCCTTATGTTCACTTAGAAGTGATCACCAATTGATGCTGTATGCATTATGAGAACGGTGCTATAGCAGCAATCGAACTAGATTTGAATGTGATACAACAATTTCCTCTTGAAATTTCAATGAAATTGCCCGCGGTCAGCGGAGCACCAAAAGCTGGGTCCAAAGACAATCAATGTCAATGTCACGTGGTTTGCAATCGAACTCATTTAGCAGAGGTGAAGGGTTGAGACGTCTGTATGTATGTATGCATGCCTATATGTGCATGTATGCGTGTATGTATGTATACATGTATGTGTGCAGTTCAGCCAAGCAACTAAGTAACCACTCACATGCACCAATTCATGGAAATTAAGCATGTTTGGTCTCAAGTCCAAGACTTTGCAACTCGTCCCAAAGAAAATGAACGACTCCCCCCATTTGTCCTACATCGATTATAGAAGAACTCTATTTACCCAAGCATCAGCGCTTTTGTGATGTTCTTAGAAGACGCTATACATACATGCATACATACATACATACATACATGCATACATACATGCATACATACAAATATACATACAGACGTACAGTCTTACATACATACACACACGTACATCATGCAGCAAGGAGCATGCATACCGTCAGCATTCATTTGCATTCATAGAACAAGTAAACATACATACATGAACACTGTAAACATAGATGCATGCTGCGTAGCTTATCAGCTATAACTTGCATGTTTCAGACCTGCATAGATCTGCTATACGAAAAGATACCCCGCCGTTCACTCTGAAAGGTCTTTCAACGCATACTTATGTATGTCGCCACAAAAGGGCGTGTTACCCAAGACACCTCAGTGGACCTTTGTTCAACCTTAAGCCCTAAATCACGGCGCACTGTTTATGATTCGGCGTAGGCCTCAAACGATCGACCACTGACGACTATTTATCACGGCTTGTACCAAAGTCATGCAGTCAATGTCTTTTGTTTACAGTGATGTCGTCATTCTGATCGACTCCTCGTCTCTTCTCGTGCGTGTCATGACTTTGCACGGTTTGACGCCTCTTGCAGATATATGTCATATGGCACAACGGATCCTATATCCAAAGCATGGATGGATAGATGGATGGTTGGGTGGATCGATGGGTATGTGGGGAACGATGGATAAGTAAGCTAAAACCATAGAAATAAATTCCAATAAAATGCACAGTTAGGTTGACGGTTGGCAAAATTCCACCCTCGATATAACTATTGATATTGGATATAATTTTATGCTGTTTTGAATTTCGAAACAAAAGACCTGCAGATGTGAAGTAAGAAAAACATGAACTATGTCAGACAGCTCTGTCTTACATAGTTCATGTTTTTCTTACTTGCACACTAACTAGACTTTCGTCGGTGAATTGTCATTTCAACGAAACCCGGAACGAAAACAGCATGGGTCTGAACCCCCACATTATGCGTGGCGATATCATATTCTTTAGAAATGTGCACGTGCACTAATCGAACAAAGTCTCCTACTATGCACCTATATTTTCCACATGTAGGTCCGAAGACACCAAAGCAGACAATGTTGCTCAGTACCAAATAAGAAGACTGTTAATGCGTTTGTTTGTTTATATGTGTTTGTTGATGACATGTTGTGTAGTAGTCTGAAAAGCCGTGTACTGTACTTCGTGGGACGATCAAACGCCCTGCAGGCCATTGGGGTCCGCTCTTTTCCTGCTTGCGTACGACGATTCTAGAACATCGTGCTTTCTCGTGTAATGGGATCTTCCAAATCAAATTATGACACATATTAGGATTCATCTTTTATAAACTCAAAGTACATGGAAAAACTGAACGCCTTCTATACATTCAACCACCGAAATATAACAGATTTTAGGTATCACGGTTCGGTTCAGCCCAGAATAAATTATATCAAGTAGCTCATTTTGCCTGTATCAAGCCAGCCGGGTCGACGAACGCTGCGTTCATCTGCCCGTGGGGACCTGCTGTTCCGCGCTCCCGTACAGCAATTCGGACACATCGTTCTTTCTCTTGGGCTGAACCATCTTAATTGAAAACTCTTCCACTAAAACTTTGAACTTTACCGCCATAGATAGTTCAAGATACATATTCAGCTTATATTTGTTAGATAGCCGCGCCTCAGCGATTTTGTGAGGTTCTTATAACGCGCTATACAAGTGTTCAGATATATATATATATATATACAAACAAACAAACATTCGTACGTACGTACATAAATAAATAAATAAATAAATAAATAAATACATACATACATACATACATACGTACATACGTACATACATACATATATACTGTAAATACATACATGGCTGCAGGTGCATGAGATATTGTCCTGGACTTCGGACTGGATACACAGAAAACCTTTATAAAATGAAAACTATAAAACTGACTGACCGGCAAAAGTAGACTAGCCCACGGTCACTGTCGCACCGGCTATAAGCGAGTACCGTAACGAATTTGGTGTGTGATCGTTTTTGAATCGTCACGAGGCCGCAGATCAAGATGTTCTCATACGCTGTTTTGCTTAAATTCAAGGCAAAGAACAGTAATAAACTAAGCTCTTCGAAATATTATCTGTAAACAGAGTTGTTTGACGATTTTGTCTCGTAGGAAAATAGCCTGCGTATGATAGAGCCTGTATGTGACAAAGCATATATGACTGCGGCCTCCTTTGGTGCTCCATCTGTTAATGCCTTGTGCATTATACACCCGTGCAATAGAAGTTTATAATTAATCATAATATGTCTGTAGTTGCATTTAATGAATTCACCTCAAATTGTAAAGAATAGACCTCTGCCACTATAGAGCTTCGTTGTTTCAATCGATTACTTCTGTTGGTCATTTTCTAATGAGACATCCTCCTAAATATAGTCCTAAAATGTAGTTGTTCTTCAATAATAGCCTAAATAAGTCGATAGGTCCGAGTGGGCAAGGGGCTTGACGGATGTTTCAAAGCCACATTTTGGCACAAGGCAGTGGGATCCACGCTTTCTAATGATATTCGTCTCCTATCTGGGAGGAGTGATGGACGGAATAACAGAGAATGGAACATGAAACAAAATCAACAACCTGGGATTTGCGGATTACATCGACGAGGTTGATGATCACAGAGACGTTGCCCAGGGAAAATGTGAACACGATCAACATTAGGAAGACAACGTCAGTGATATTTGGTGCTGAGGAGAATGAGGTGCCAGTAGAGAAGATCGTGCAGAGATGGAAAACATGGGCGAATATTCATCTGAGGAAAATGCGAGAAATACAAATGAGATAAGAAGAAGAATAATAAAAGCAGCGGTAGCATTGGCAGGTTTGAAAACATTTTGAGGAGCTGAAAGATTGTGCCTCATATAACGAAGGATTTGTACAGCTAGAGCGCCGTTTAAAACATTGTAACAGGTAGTTAATTGCAAAAGTCAAAGTCAACTGCCGGCGTGTCTTAATGCTAGCCTCTGCTTATATCCTGCTGATAATTCTGCAGCGGAAATGGTTACGCAGCGCATGCCATAGTCTCGTGGTTTTCTTTGTTGTTCTACTTAGGGGTCCCCTGAAATCTCTAGACTGCGCGTAATTGGTGTTAAGTGCCCCGAGGGTAATCGTGCAATCATTACAATATGGCGTGAGGCTTGGCGCGTGCCAAAATCCCCAATGAGCATTCCTTCAAAACGGATACATGACCTCACGACGGAGGTATTACTGACTTTTCAACCAATTTGATCTAAGCAAAAATCGGTGAAACCCTAAGAGGAGGCAAAGGAGAAGAATCAAGAGGATTAGATTTATTCAAGTATGTATGTATGTATGGATATTATGTATGTATGTATAAATGTATATATAGGTTACAGGCATGTGTGTATATATGTATATATGTATGTCTTTATGCATGTATGTAGGTATGTATGTATTGTATTGTATTCACGTACATAGGGATGTACATACGTATGTATGTATGTATTTATGTATCTGGATTTCTATTTTATTTATTTATAACATAGTTCCCAAAGGCTGATCTTTTAAGCCTACAAACAAGCCCCTAGCTTTACGTGTGCCACTTGCATATCATGTATGTAAATTCTTGTCATAATTTCTTATAGGAATTCCTCTTAAACTCTTACAGGAAACTGTTTTAAGAATTCAAAGTGAGGAATTACATAGGATATTATGTGCATTTATTTTAGTAGGGCTGCAGGCGTATACAAGTAGTCGCATCAATAACAGAAGAATAATTAAACATTTAAGTCGTTAACTGAGTCATAAAAACTGTCAACCGATAAAGCTACGTCAGCTTTCGAACTTTTGAACTATTAGTTGTTGATGTTGGTGGGTGTTGGACCTCCCAAGATGTTCCATGGTCCTGCCATGCAAAACAGATTTTCCAAGAACCAATTTAACAACAGCCTTTCTAGAAAAAGCAATACGCATGTTTAAACGAACAGCAGCTGTATGAACAATGCCAGCTTTGAAAAGTATGCTAATATTTCATGATCGATGCATATTTATTGTAATTTATTTCGTTTTATGTAGCATGGTACTTATAAGATTAAAATTTGAGGCTTCAAGGAGGGGTAGAATCTAATCTAAGAATTTCAGCTGGAAGTCCAGCTGTCACGCATGCGACAGTTACAGCGGATTTCTCATGGAAGAATCAGGATAAGATTTTTTGAAAAAATTACTTTTCAAAAAAGCCTTATCCTGATTCTTCCTCTTCCCCTTGTCTCTCTTCCCGCTTCAATTCCAAACACCATCACCATAGCCGTCCGACTGTCTGCCTGCCTGACTCTGGGATGTTGACATGAAACCGAACACTCTTTGCCTATCGAGTTTGTTTTGACTGAGCGCCTGTAAATAAGCTGTTTCCCGCGACTTGGCTTTCGCTGGGCTCTATAGAAATCTCGAGATTACGATTACGATTCTCATAAAGACACTCGCAATAGAAACCTTCAACCTAATTCCAAGTGTCCGTATCAATATTAGGCTTATAGCCCATTGTCCTAAGTCATTTTAAATAAACCGCCTCTTTCTGCTTTGGAACTAAGCTTGTGTTTGAATATTTGAATAATTAAGCGATTCTAATAGTAATTCTTATTATAATTTGTATAAGTCTAATATATAGCCTTAATATATTAATGTTCGTAAAAATGCGCATGCATGCATATTTGTATATTTGCAATTTGAGTTGACGGGTTTATTACTGTTTTTAGACTGCGATGCTTGTTGCATAGGCCTAGAGTAAACAGCCGCATATAAGTACACACACATACACACACAAATATATATATATACATGTATATATATATATCATAGCGATTCATTGTTGAATGGAACCCTTGTTGTAGTTTCTGCCATGCATGCAGTTACGACAATGTCGCTCGTCTATACAACTGACAACAAAATTTGTAGACTGAAGAAGCTGGTTAATCACTCCCTCTTCCTCCTTCTCTCTGTCTTTATGTGTATGTCTCTTTCTGTTTCTTTCTCTCCCTCGTTCTGTCTCTGTCTGTCTGTTTGTCTTTCTCAATCTATGTATCTGCTAGTTTCACTCTCGCCTCTACTTACTGCTTCTCTGATACTCTCCAAATTTATGTTTATTTATGTAAATACATGTATACTTGTACAACTACAGACTTTTGTTATATGAAATGATCATTAATTATCCTACAGACTTTTGTTATATGAAATGATCATTAATTATCGTAGTTTCATAGTAGTTTTATGACCAATCCCAGATCTATAGAATGCAAGTACATGAATGGATGTAAAACGCAAAATAATTAACAAAACCATACCCTTAAATCAATACACACGAAAACGATATTTGGATTTGTATGTACTGCACACGAAGTACATAAACTTCGCCAAATACAAAATGTATGTTGGTGTAGTAACTGAAAATGCTTCACTGGTTTAGAAAACTTCGTACCACTTGGTGTAAGCTGAGCTAACACTGGTGACAGAATGGTGCTCTAAACATTCGTTTAGCGGCGACAGTATACAGGGCTATAAAATTCATCCCCAAGTTGCCGAACAACAGACTAAAGGCCTATGTATTAGGCTAGGCCTAAATGTATGAATGTACAGTTATTGCAAGGCTATGCATTAGTATGTATATATTTAGTCTATTTGTTTTGTACCCAAGTGTCTCTTCACGCTGCTCGCTGTCTTTAAAACTGCTAGCCAACCATCACTTGGCCCCAATTCTTAAATTCCCTTTAGCCTTTATTTAACAATGCTCTCGCGACTTCTAAGACTTATTAAATTCGCCAGCTACTCTGCACCAACCATTAAATATTCCGCTTGTTCTTCCTTCCTTTTTCTGTCTTGCACTCACGTCTTTTTTCTCAAATTCTGTTACTACTGGTCATGCATGGTAGGATGCGTAGGTAGGATGGAGGGACTTTCTCAACTTGTTCTGACTATGTAACGTTTCCCCATACAACGTGCTTCTGCTCAAGTAGTGGATCTTCCTCCTATTGCTGCCTATCACAAAACGCGCCCTGCAACAGTAACCCTCAGCGGCAGTGCTCGTGAATAAGCTGGTGCTGCCCTGCACTTAGCTTTTGGGTGGCACTTTAGAAATGCTCGAGATTACGACTACTATTAGATGTTAAACAATCCTCCTTAATCAATGTTAAATCGACAAAATGTAATTATCCACGTGGAAAACTAGGGCCCACATATTGTTGTATGTATCTGTGTATGCATGTATGCGTATATATGTAGGTATGCATATATATGTATGTATGTATGTATTCATTCATGTATATAAGTATATATATGTATGAATCTATGTATGTGTGTATATGCATAAGGAAACGGTAACAAAAACAAAAGATTGGGTGATGCAGAGCTTTACGCTGCGAGTTCTTTCCAGATAGCTGGTGCCTTATTTTTTCTCTTGCCTGAGGGTTTCATGAACTCAAATCTTAAAATCGAACTGTCCAACCTTTTTCATTTCTTATTATCCGCTCATTCCCTCTTTTGAAAATACCTGTATGTATTCGTTATAATTGCACTGAACTTCTGATCCACTTTGGCCTTCTCGCAATGACATAAAAATTCAGTCTGACATTGATATAGACCCAACAAAAGAACATTGCAGTTGTGGCCTTGATTCGATTGAACTCCGGGCAAAAACATTTTTCGTGAAGAGCTTTTGTTTGATGATTTCAACTAAATCTCAAAATGGACCCAATCTAATCGAATAATGACTTGCAGCATTTACAGAAAAGTAGCGGAAGACAAGTAAGACCGAAGCCAAAAAAGGACAGCATCAGATATGCCAAACCAGGAAGATAGTCGTCAAAGAAGTAAATCTTGATCGATGGTGTCAAAAGCACCATAAAAGTCAAGAAGACAGAGCCAGGAGACTTGCCGATGACTAATCGCAGAGATTAGTTCAGTGTATCTAGACATATATATCATGTCATGTATTAGATTAAAAATATTCTTACCTAATGCATGTTTTTAAGGCTAGTGCTGATAATTTAAACGTATAATAGCTGTGCTCAAGAAATTCTGAGAAGGGGTGGTGTGTCTGATCGTTACACCCGGAATTCCAAGAAAGGCTTTTGATAAGAAATAGAATAATACAAGGACAAAAAAGCACGATTCGTTGGAATAGATCAAACGGCAGCCATAGGTATGGACGCTTACGCCTACGGACCGCATAACATGTAATGAGTTTTTTTGCTTTGTTTTGTAAAATGCTATAAATGGGATCGTTTTGGAGCCTCTTTTCAATAAATCATAGCAGACGCTGACAAACAGCAACGGGCCACAACAGACACGCCATGGTAGTCATTATACGAGTAACGCCCACATTTCACGTCTGTGTCCCAAATTTGCGTCATGTCAAAGTAGAAACACCTTGACCATCGGTTATCAGATTCAACGGCACTTAATGGTCAGTATCGTATCCGACCTCCATGGTGCAGGCCATAGATACAAAAAATGCGTTTTTTAATTTTAATTTTATTTCTAAAAAATTAACGTTTATAGCGTATTTTCGAGAAGTTTTAGGCCTATTATTATTTGGTTTTGGGATTTTTCGTGCCAATTTATTGTTTAGATTTGTTTGGAATAGAATTTGACTGTTTTGATTGTTTTGATTAGAATTTTTATTATAATTAAAGTGATTTATGAAGTTATTCAAGTGTATTGTGCATTTCATATGGAGTTGTTCCTCCTTTCTATCGGTGAATGTGATTATTATAAGAATGACGCCAGCGAAGCAGATAATCTGGCTTCGTTACACTAAGCAGTCAGCAAACAACGTTTGTTATCACGGCTTTTGCATGTGTTGATTTCTTGGCTCAACGTTTTGCACATGTATGGCACAAACACACAGACATGTCCAACTCCACGCAGTTTTGATCAGCATGTCAACCTCTTTTATTAAAATTGCCGATTTTATCTTCATTGTGGTCATTTGTCAAAATTCTCGCATGTCCAGAAACATTTGCGAGAGAATGCCCTGGGAGCCAGTCAAGAACAGAGACTCTATCATGAAAAAATGTGCAGACAATAAATAGCCTTCATTTATAGATCAATTTATTTAATAATATATGAAATATCTGTAAAATGTCAATTGAAGGAACCATTTAACATCGACCATCTGCCATTACGTGAAACGTTTAGGTCCAGCCTCAAGTTACAAGTTACAAAAAACCAGATATGTAAAACACTGCATTTTAAACTCTATGCTTAATAGTAGACTCGTGTTGTGAACATCTAGACGGGTCTACGAGTGATAGAGGGCCAAAGGGTGTGGCCCATTTTCGGGCCTTCGTTACGCATGTTGTTGAAGCCCTGCCTGAGAACTGGGTCAGCCGGTCAGTCAACGATGCAGATCTTCGCCATTCCTTCTCCACGCCCTACTTAACCTGATGAGTCATCACGACGTTATCGACCAAGGGCGAAATCATTCAGGCGCAAGCTAGCCTCTCCCAAACAGTTGAGGCCTGTAGGCTTATGGGCCCAGGAAGGCCTTAGAAAACTCGACATACTGTACTGCTGTACCGCTTCAAAAGCAGTTCCTTGCACTCCGCAGAGGCGAAAGCAGTCATCTGAATAGATGTATAATAGACCTGCCATATTGGTCGGCTGTAATATCTTTATATCTTTATGTCCGGACTTCGTAGTCCAGTGTAATATTTATCAGACCTTTATCTGCACGAACGTATTAAACTGTTTATCAAAAAGATCTTTGCACTGGCTTCTTGTATCTGGGCAAATCGGTTTTAAGAATGCGCAACCCTACTTATTGCAGCGGTTGTAACTTCAACTCAGTTAAAGGGTTGTCCTTTCCCTGGTCAACATTGCTTGTATGCACGCATGCACGAGAAAGCATGATTTCATATTGGAGCACAAGAACAAGTCTCCACGGGCTGCAGAATGCCCTGAAACTCCAATGTCTCCATTTCAAACGGACAGCGGTGGTGAGGGTCTCACTCGATACATTCATTGAAAAACGAGCAGGGTCGAGGCCATACGGTCGATATGGAAAAGCATGTACATTTACATTTGCTGTATCTGGTGCAAATCTTGTTCTTCGCCAGGAGCTTTTAATTCAAAGAAGCTGGAATTCCTAGCTATTCGTGTTTGTAGATATTCGTATTAAGTTTATTGCCTCTGTGTTACACTAATCTACTCTGAACTAAAGTGTACGATGCATGCATTTTGGTGAAAGATGTTTGCTTGTAATTTGTCTGTTTGATTGGTATTTGTGTTCTTTGTGTCTCTTTATTTGGATTGATGTTTTTTATGCGGACTGTTGTTTAACTGCTTGAATGTTTGTTTTGTATAATGCTATTCGATTCAATACACGATCTCTGTCCCCGTAATTTCTCTACTTTAAACCCGATGTTTCTATCTGTCTTTCTTGCTCTTTGTTTATGATGTTTTTCCCTCCCTTTCTGTTTGTCTCTCTCTCCCTCTCAAAAGTTTCGTTAGAATGAAGCTACTTTTCTTATGAGAGGACAGAAACGCCATGGGCCTCTATCTATATAGGGTTACAGTTGTTCCACCGTAAACATGTATACGAGTATTAGCGCATACACACAGTGCTCATTATCCAAGGATTTCTATGGGTGAAAACTTGTTTAAACATCGTTTTTGATGCAGTCTGAATGAGAGGCAAGATTTTTATCAAGACTATTAACTTACCTGTCTGAATGGACACCTTTTATGCGGACAGTTGAGGACAGGCGAAAATATCTTTTGGATCTTGCACGTCCTGGTATACCAGCGCCAAGAAAAGTTTAATATCATTGACGATTTCGGCTTCTCGAAGAGCATTTAGTATGTAATAAGTGTCTTATACAAGCCTCTTTCAAAAGTAAATGCGAAAAACCGACACTTTACATTCACCTCTTCACTCGGATAAGCTCCTCCAAATCATGTATTCAGCCTTTTTACTATGAACATCTGCTCCACAGTAAACTACATATAAACTATTCAGACTGATTGTGAGTCGGTGGAAATGTTTTGGCATGTTACCATAATTGAAAGCATCTGTACATTAAATGCATAACGATATAATATACTTCTTCTTTATGTTCTCTGCCCCCCGGCAGGTTCGTATGTCCAATGTCGCCATTTTTCTCTGTTCTGTGCCTCTCTCTTCAGTCCACTGTATCCCTCCTCTGTCATCATCCAGTCCACCATAATATACAGTAGAGATAATATATGATATATAGACCAACATGACAGTAACGAATTCAAGTGCATTAATGAAGATTGGTTTTATCGTTTTCACTGGGAATTATTGAATCTGTTTAGCTTTCAGTCTTTTGCGTCTTTATAGACTACTTATTTGTATTTATGTTCTTTGTCAATGTCGTCAGTCATAAAACTTGTCTCAACATTCCATTGCCCATAGAACCTATTTGGCGAAATGCAGTGCAGTAGCCTTCCTTCATATTACTTCTGACGTGCAGGCTAACAGTTTTCCCACTTCATTCCTCGTTATGTGCCCTATTATTAAGAAATTTTGTCCCTATCATTGTTCAACTTTCTTACCGTTTTTTTTTGGTAAAAGCCTATGGTGACGCAAATTAGCCTCCATATTTGACTTATTATGAGCCTCTGTTTTCAAATGACTTCATTCTTTGCACGCAGTAAGTATACCAGTAGTCGGTTAAGATCAGGAGTTTGTTCGTGTCATTTGAAATTCCAATCTTACTAAACACTGATTACAGTTTGATTTTAAGCTTAGATTTTCTTAAGGCAAACAAGGCGCAAGTTGATTTTGCTAATCGTGTAGTCACATTCTTTAATAACCTAACTCCGTCAATCTCTCTACTTCTCAGCATCCTGTATCTAGCCTACTTCTGTCTATGCACTTTAGCCGACCCTGTTACGGCCGTTTACTGACACCCTTGTACCGAACATATCACCAGCGCAACACGACATGGAGATCTGCGACTCGAGCTCCTCTCTCTTCCCTTCTCATGGTTTCGCAGCCGCCTGAAGACTGTATTGTGCTTTTCTACTATTTTCTTACACAGTTTAACAATATTGCTAATCTTTGCGCATATATGCTCAACAGTTTGGGTAAACATCACGGGTAAACATCACAATATGACAGCTTAAACCAAGTACGCTAAGCAGATCTAAAGGCTATAAAACCCTTCAGATCTGAGCATGTCCTTCGAGTAAATCTATTTATCATGTGTTCAACGTGACAGTGAGCACAAGGGCTTGCTTGCAAGACGGGTTTTAAAAAGCATGCTTCGCCTAGTTTAACTGGTCACGTTTTCCCTCAGAAGCCTTTTGCCGATCAGCACGAAGATCCGCTTGACAATACACTTTTTGTGGCCTTTTAACGAACGACAGTTGCGAGTCCACTTTAAACTGGTACTTGCGTGTGTGGGGCATGGAAAAGAACAATGCCTGTGACTTTTACTCGATTAAATGGCCCAGTTATGAAAAGCAACAGCGCAGTATAGTATACAGTGATTCCCTTGCATTGCACTGGGGAATGAAGATGCGCCTTTGCGGCACGCAGACAGTGGCCATAAAGCTAAAAGTTCTATTCTGATCTACAGAAACTTTATCTTTTCCACTTTCTCCTCTTTGGGCTTGTAATCGCTTCGGATTCAGTCAACGACGAACGTTGCATACAAAACATACAATACAATACATACAATACAGACTATGCAGATGCATATTTATATAGCCTACATATAGGCCAAGGCCTATATGTATAAGTATGAGTATATGCATAATCACAAACATTATTATGACTTCAAATGCCAAAGTCCAGAATATTCCAACGGGCAGTCAAAATTAGGATAATATGAAGCTAGTTTGTATAATTCAGTGAAGCTTAGTGACCTAATAAATGCCAAACTTACTTAAACTATTGTCATCTTCCGGCTTTCAAAAGGTCATAAAACTGAACTCATCAGCTGTGATAAGGAAAGGAAGGTATACTCTTCGTAGAATGATCTACAGCTTCTTTTGTATTGAATTTCGTCGAATCCTGTGTAGTATAGACCCACAGAGTTTTAATGAATCTAGCAAAATGCATTAACGACAGCTTTTTTTAGTTGTTTCCATTTACCCGGCTAAGAAGTCCAGAGTTTACATTTAGGGGCTTTAAAAATAAAAAAACTAAATGAAGAAAGGTGGGCTACATGTAGCAGTTCATTCATCTGCATTTTAAAAAACATCAGAATTAGCACGAAGCAGAGATCAAGAAACCCGAATCAAATAGCAATTCTTTTTTGCTTCGAACATTCTGACAGCTACCATTAATCAAACTGTACAGTATGTAGTTTTTCGAAAGGTGATAGAGGGGGTATGCATAATTATGTATATACATATGCCTATGTGTATATGTTTTGACATATATGTATATACTGTTTATGTTTGTGTATATGTAAGCACAATGGTATGCATAGTTGACCATTCAGAACGTAGCCTAAACCCACGCAAAAGACGACAGCAAATAAAACAGCCCAACTCTGTGAAGTCACGATTTTCATTTGAGCCAAAAGTGATGTCTTTTCATGCATTGGCAGCTTGTGATACTCTATAACGGCTTTCTATGCAATTGCATTCGACTTACGCAATCAGATTCACACATGGATTTATATATTGTTACAGGTTGTCTAGGGATATGCAATTTCCTAAGCTATTTACCAGCATAACAAGACTCACGTAGAGCAAGACGTTAGCCATAGGCAGTAAAAAACCAGTAGCGAAACAGTTCTTGAAGAGAAAACAAAACGTCCACTAACAGAAGGTGACGAAGAAGGCTCAAGGAAAATCAAAACTGCTCAGAAGAACCAAACAAATCATCCACGCAGTGAGACTTTGCACGACTAATCGAGGGACTGGCAATAAAACGGTTGCGCAGGACCAACAAACAAAATCCAGTCTGAGCCAAAGTCAAACACAGCACCTCTTTATAAGGTCGGCTTTCCCGCCAAACGAACAACAACTTG
Organism: Norana najaformis; assembly: GCA_964023275.1. Taxonomy (NCBI): domain Eukaryota; kingdom Metazoa; phylum Annelida; class Clitellata; order Crassiclitellata; family Hormogastridae; genus Norana; species Norana najaformis. The sequence goes on from OZ029915.1 coordinate 43,848,672, forward strand.
ACCCACTAAGTCCAATCTTACACGCTGTGTGTAACATTATGTAGATATATGGCATAATATATATCTATATGTAAGCACAGTATATATACTGTATGGTATATACGTATATATATATGTATGTACGTATGTATATATGCATACAAATGCATGCAAACATTTAGAACATTCCACGATTCGAGGCCTTTGCACACACTGTATATACATAAGCAGACAGTCCTGTGAAGCAAAAAAGATAGTAGTGTTAGAAGTATTATATAGAGATCAGTTAGGCCAATGCTTTAAGAGCTAAATTTAATGCTTTGTCTTTTATTCGTCCTATTTTTCGTCCTATTTTTGAATTGATTAACCCGAGGTTTAGTCACAAAGAACATAAATGGATTGTTAGAGAGAGATAATTATCAGTTTCTCATTAGGCTCCTCAGTTCACTTCGAAATCATAAGTAACAACCTGTGTACATTAGATAAGAAATACAGTCGCATTTGTTTTGGTGTGGGCACGGTAACCTATTGGTTAGGGCGCTCGGCTTGTAACGCGGAAAGTACGGGCTCGAGTTTCTCTTAAGACAGTTGCTGTGTAGGGACCTTCAGCAAGTGCATCACTCACAATTTCTCAGCGCCATCGATTGATCCTTTGTCATTAGATAGCGAACCTTAATAAAAAAAAGAAAATAATAATAATAATATTAATAATAATAATAACAGATCAGTTGGATAGCCGTGCAAGTAGCGCTTTTGCGACTTTCTTAAAAGGCGCTACGTTAATGCTTTGATATATCTATACCAACATATGTATATATATTATAGATGCGCTATAAATGTCTTTAGATTAGATAAAATTCTATAAGATTAGACTAAATTAGTTGTAACTAGATAAAATCAGACCAGGATGAACAGTCATGCGCAACATTACTCGTGCTCATGAGGCAATATAAGCTATCGTTTTAAAGATTTTGTTTCAATTTTCCATATTATCCTCAATTAGACTTCTGTTGAATAGATTAGAATTAACTTTATGAGTCTTTTAGGCCTCTGTTAATACCCTTTGCATAATGCACAATCGCTTACAGCCTATTAAGTTCACTTTTACTGAAACTTGATTGAAAGCAATAAACACACCTCTGGCTCCTTTAACAATAATGACAGTTAATTTTTACTCCTCCTTTAACATAAGCAAATTTTGTATTTTGTGACATGTTATGACATAAATTGACGATTGTGACATGTTATGACATACATTGACAAATGTGACATAAGTTATGTCATAAATCGACTAATAGAGAGGAAACTGAACAAAGGTATAGGACTATAAAACTTAGTAACTCTGAGGTGTCGTGTGCAGGGATAGTCGACACAAAAGAAACTGCATAGAATTACATTTTACTCAAACCATTTAAAGAGAACTTTATTAATCTTTGATTTGTTGGCTATTCCGTGAAAGTATACAAAAAAGGATTCCCAGAATGCTGAAGACGGAAAAAACTGTAAACATACCGCGTGACTTATTTTGCGAGTGCTTAGTCATTTGATCATGTTATGGAATAATAATTCAGCTATTTCCAAAGGGTAGGCTACGAACAAAGACAACCCTATTCAAATTTTGTTCTGAATTCGTCCATAGCTGTATGTGAAAATATATAGACCAATAGTCAAAACTAAAAAATAACCAGAACTTGCATAAATAAGCCTTGCTGAATGATTGACCCAAATTCATGCATCACTGTATTTGTCCAGTGATCAACAATCATCGCCGTTCAATAATCAACATCTCTTCTTTTTTCAAACAATAAAGAGGGATGTAAACAATTCTCTCTCCCGCCGTGACTTTGTGCAAAACAGATTTACCGAGGACCAACTTACACTCGAATACTAAATGTTAGCTTAGAATTTATAAATAGCAGTCACAACAAATATGTTTATCGAGTCTGTTGTAAAGGAAGATAAAGACCTATGCATGCAGTGACATTATTCAGCCGACAAATAAAAAGAAACGTTGTCTCCGATGTAGACCACGAAACAACCGTAGCCTATAAGTTGACTGGGCTCTACAAGTATGTGAAAATGAGCCGGCCAGTATTTACTTTTCTAGTTATCTGAGCACTGCTTGTTCTCATTGAACTGCAGCATCATTTAGGCTAGCGCTATTGTTAAATTTGCTATTGTTAGGTGCAACAAGGCGCTATATAAAGTGTATAGATACATACATAAATAGGAAAATGTGGCGACAGGCATTTGGGTCAACCTGTGAATTTGCTAAGTTGCTTTTTCTAACGCATATAGCTGCTTATTCGTCAAGTGTGCCGTCGACTTCATCGACTGTCGTTCCTCATCACTGATGCAACTCTGTCCAGGAACTTTGAACATAGTGTCACCTGTCAACCGTGGATGCGAATCTGTTGGCTGGGTTCTGCGTGTGTGTTGGAGTGTGTGTTGTTTTCTAGTTATCTGAGCACTGCTTGCTACTGATGAACCTTCAGTTCTTTTAATGGCACTTAACAACATTTAGGCTAGCGTAGAGAGCGCCTCTGATTAGTAGCACTATATAAATTTACAATACAGTTATAGTTTTAATTGTATACGTTGATTCTGTTTTTGTAGGCGCATATGAACGAGTCTTGGTGCAGTCGAACAGCACGAATGACACTCCAACTCCGGACAATCTTCGAGTAACATTTCAAGTTGGTTCAAGTAACGTTGCTCTGTCTCTCAAGCGCAACCACAACGTCCCTTCAAATGTCACTGTCATCGTCGGCGAAAACGGAAATTTGATCCCAACGAAAGTAAACAATTCTGAGGTAGGCCATACATCCTACATACATCATCTTTATTTACACACATACCTTATTATTTAAAGTATATCCGCACACTTTATCAATAATTATCAACTAACTTTACCTTCATTAGCCGCATAATTTACCTGTAATTATCCACACATACATAATTACCGAATGCTTTAAACTTGACTCTTTGAGGCTTTTTGCATGAGAATGTTCAGTAGTTCTGCGTGCACGTTTTCGTATAAAAACCTGATACGGATAATGACTGTTAGTGAAGGTTCACGTCATTCGTTAAATGTGTCAGCAATTCTTGGGGTGCCTTAGTTTTACCTACGTATGTTAGGAAGCAAAGATTCGAGATTAGAGCTATCATATAGATCTGCCTAAGTCCACACAATCCTAAAAGTTTTATCTTATCATTTTGCGTCATTGTGTTTAACCAGTAATCAACAATCATCGTCGTTCAAAGATCACCATCTTTTCTTGTTTCTTCTGTCTTTTCTATGATCTTGAAAACTAGGTAGCATGTTACTTTAAGTTTCCAAAGCTTGCTCAGTAAGGGGCATCAGCTGCATGAAGAAGAACCACGCTCAGTTTGAATGACTGAAGAGAAGTAGGATAAAGATGGTGATTGATTCGCCGTGTGTTTGAATTCATGTGTAACAGATTATAAGTGTGCTGAATATATAGTTTAACTGCGTAATAACTAAGCTGTTGTATATTTCTTTGTATTACATAAACACGTAATTGCGTCATATATTTAATACATCTATTTATGTAAAATATATGCGCAGTAAGTAATGTCACGAATCTATTTACAAGAAGAAATTGGACAAAGGCACAAGGCAAAGAAACAGGCTCGAAGAATGTAGTAGAATTCTACTGCATGCGATAGTCTAAACAATCCCATATAACAGCATTCCAGTAATCAGGTTTTATATCGAATGAGCCTAAACTGCGTCGTTCAAAGCGTGTTCAAAGCATTTTGAGGGGACCTATGTAAACTGAACCCTTAAGGGGACATTCTGCAAATCTGCGTAAAGTGATCGTTCGGATTCATACGACAGTGTGTCTATTGTCGTCAGAATAATAAATAAATACACAATTGAAGTCGTTGCTGTTTGAGGAGTCCGTCTTCTGACAACGTGACGACTGAATCAACAGGTGCATGCGATTAGACGTACATGGCATCCGACAGCCACTGTAAACACCTCTCGGGCCTCAGAGGGTTTTCTTTTTCATTTACAAGAGCTTTCGGCACTTGCGTGTAGTCCGACAGCATGAATCACCTGCAAAAACTCGATTCTAATGCACCGTCTTGCTTCCAGATAAACAACAAAGCAGACTATGTGGGCTTTTGAAACGCTAACCCGATGCAATTTTTATTCGACTGCAGAAGCGAACTAGGACCTGAATCTTTAAAGGCTCAAGTCTTTTATGTAAGCAGATTTTTGGCATGAACTGAGGATTGAGGAAACACGGACTACACAAGGAGCTTTGAATACAACTCTTAATCTGTATTGTATAGGATATGTTTGCTTCTTCGAAATGCCTTTTAGGTTTCAAGACATCCGATTGCAGTAATTCCATTCCATTTAGGAACCAGTGTGAGTATGGCTGAAGCGTTAAGACCACATTGTCCCGCTAAGAATTCTATTAAGAAATAAATAAAACAAGATTGGATTTGTGCAGTTATATCCTAGGGTGAAATTTAGGATTTGAAATCACAGTGGGTTAAAGGGAACGCAGGTCTACCTCTGTTCCCATGTCTCTATCTCTTTGTCTCCTCTTTCTAGCTTCATCATGTCATATCGCGTCGTATCAGTTCACTTCATGGCAATCTCTTGATCCTATAATGCTAATGTGATGTTGCTATTATCGCTAACGTTTGTCACAACGATTGCGTTACATCTATGTTACATCTCATGACATTGCTTTTAGGCGTTTGCCCATTATATCGATCCTAGTTCGGATGCATCAGTATTAGTGAAGGCGGATAGAGACAGCGATGGACGTCTCTCTCACACCTACGTAAGTCTTCAGATTCACTGCCACAGTTCATCGATGTTATTATCACATGTGGCTAATTTCGTTCAGTTTTGTTATTATAATTACCTTGTGATCATATGGTACTAAACTAGAATAAGACAAGCAATAAAGACGACAATGCTTATGATGACGATGATGATGAAGAGTATGGCGGCGGAGATGATGATGATAATAATGACGACCATGATGACGATAACCATGACGATGATGATGATGATGACGACGACGATGATGACGACAACATCGATGATGATGATGATGACGATGATGACGGCGAAGTCGAAAATGATAATGATGATGATGGTGATAGCGACGACGACTATGATGATCACAATGATGTTAATAAGAATGATCACGATAAAAAGAATGCAGAAGCAAAAACATGCCAGAAGGATGATTGGTGTGAACAGTCAACAGTTTGATGTATGTCTGTGTAGACGGGTGTTTTTAAAGTCGGTAACGAGACCTACGCAATCGAACCAGTTCCATCAACGCCGGCGCAGAGATCACGTAGAAGAAGGCGGGGGCTGCGGAGGATAGCAAGAGATGCACCGATCACTGACCAGCATCTGGTTCATAAGGAACACACGCAACTCGACGCAACGGGGCCAGGTGAGTCTAGCAACAGGGTACATAGAGACGGAGACAAAACGACAATGGGTCAGACAGATAGACAGACACACAGACAGACACACAGACACACAGACACACAGACAGAGTGATTAGGAAAGGGAAGGAAAGAGAAATAAACAGAATAATTCTTTTTTAACAGAGCTCGTGCGCTATCGCGGTAATTAGCCACAGTGATGAATAATTAAGTATGAGTTAATTGCTCAAGGCCATTTCGCTGTTCATTGACTTCCGGAGCTAATGAATAAGTTAATAGCTTGCTTTTAATGCTGTTTTCCTGAAGTTTGAATTATTCAAAAAGCTTTTGGGATGGTGTTCATCTAATTAATCTTTGCAAATATATCTTCTCAAGGTGCAGACTGTTTTCTTTAGCGTCGCTTGCTTTTTTGTTTGTCTTCTCTTCTTTATCATCATCATCATCATCATCTTCTTCTTCTTCTTCATCTTCATCTTCGTCTTCATTTTCATCTTCATCATCATCAACAGCAGCAGCACCATCATCATTGTCATCGTCATCGGAGCATCATCATTATCTTCGTGACAGTCTTCGTCGTCATAATCCCAGTGTTGAACCAGGCAGAGCGTACTGAAGGCACATCATAATTTAGCATCTGACTCTGATATCCGGCCCATTTCCTCCCGGTTGAGTCATGCACAGGCAGGAAGTGATTGTCCAAAATAAACAGTGAACTGCTGCAGGAGATTTTCGCTCTGTTAGAATCAAATATTCAACCAAATCGTTCGAATGAGTCACTTAACAACTTTCTCATAATATAGGCCTATTCTTGCCGACAGCGACTGGAGTAGAGGCCTAATTGCAGGGGTGTTGAACGCACTGGATGGCTGATCTCTGCATAATAGATTAAGAATGATGTTCGACGCTCGTAAATCATCAGGTGTCTATTGGAAGTGCCAGAGCAATACAACCAGCTGCACTGAACGACACCGAGATCCTATACTAGTCATTTTAAAGTGTAGTTGCTGGTTCTTTTTCCTTCTGATCTCTTCGACGTATAAACACCAGTGTATTTTCTAGCCTAATCCTCCTTCTCCGCCTCTTTCTTCTTCTTCTCCTCCTCCTCTTTGCCCTTCCTTTTCAAAGTCCATCTTCTGCTGTGTGTTCTGCTATGTACTGCCCATTTTCCGCATGTTAATCTGCCAACTCGAGTTCTTTTATCTGTCGCCGACATCTACAATCTTTTGTTGACACACGTCTGAACGTCCCGGTCTGTGAACACGCCTAAGCGAAGCGGAAACAGACGGCCCGAAAAGTAGAAGACCAAAGTAAATGAGGTCTTCGCAGGACACAGACCAGAACGAGAGTATTTGAAACACTGTCAGCAGACACAGCCCGCATTTAAACAGTCTACATGAAGAAGGCCGCAAAAAAGGCGACCGGTGTAAAACTCAGTCCATAAACGAATCTCGGAAACTCCATTGTTCTAGTTTACTTTCGGCAGAACCAAACTTTAAAAACAGCAAACATTTCTCACATCCTAATCGTAAGCTGGAGATTTCTACAGCGCCTAGAGAAAGCCAAGACGCGGGAACCAGCTTATTCAAGGGCGTTCAGTCAAAACAAAATCGATGGACGGGAAAGGTTCGATTCCAGGTCAAGGTCATAGTCAGACGGTCAGACGGCTACGGTGGATGGTGCTTGGAATTTGAGCGGCAAGTTAGATAAGGGGAAGAGGTGGAATCAGGATAGGATTTGTGGAAGAAGAGTGTTTTTAGTTATGAGTGACATAATAACTGCATTATGCTGACACTAGCGCCTTTTCAGTCTTCTGTTGTCCTCAGCAAATGACACATAGTAAATCCTGTCCAAGTCCTTAAGTTATCGATCCATGATGTTTTCAGTCTTTCACATGCTCTTGTTCCATAAGTTTTTCCTCGAAGTATATATCTTTCCAGACTGTCACAAAAGACTGCCATGAAGTCAGGTATAATTTTGAACAGTGTGAACAGGCCTTAAGGCAGAAAGTTCTAGAAGGAAGAAAGGAGTGGTAAAAGGTGTACGTAGGCTAGAAAAGGAGTTGATGAGAGAGAACTGGGAGGAGTAAGACAGTGGTGAGAAGACAGTGATGAAAGAGGAATTTTATGTAAAGTGTATATATATATCGAAAGGATTTTTAAAAATAAATTTTCGAACTCGTTCGAACAGGTTTGTTCGTGACACAGACAATCTCCGTGCTTCCTCAGATGTTTGCCCAATACGGGCAGATATTTTGCATTCAGACTTCACGCTTCTGAAACGTTCGTAATCGTAATCGTAATCCCAAGATTTCTACAGCACCCAACGAAAGCCGCGCCGCGGGGACCAGCTTATTCACAGGCGCTCGGTCAAAACAAAATCGATAGGCAAAAGGGTTCGGTTCCGGGTCAAGATCCAAGAGTCAGGCAGAGAGAGCGTGGCAGCTACGGTGGGTGATGCTTGGGGCTGGAGAGTATTACGATTTATGCGTTACTTTTCCATCGACATGTTTAGTCATGCGCCTTTAAGGTCACTCCCCTCTTTTTCACCACCGTAGAAATGGAAGAGGATCTATCGAAAGATACAAGATATTCAGAGATACAAAGACAGACAGTTAGAGCAAGCGAGACAAAGGAACGAGAAAGAGATACCAATCAAACGAGAGATTATTCAAGAATCAATACATTCGCCAATAAATTTTAATACTGAGTTGTCGTCTTTGGAGCGAGCAATTTCTGCAGCCAATTATAATTCCACAACTTCATACATGCAATGCAAGTTTCGTTTTCTTGTTAGTGCAACCTCCTGCCTACATATTAATTTTCAATCAATAATATAATCATTGTAATACATGTACTCCCTAATAATCAACACGTACACAGTGTGACCCGGTAGCTCATACGTGACACGGTAACTGATTGGTTTGAGCGCTCGCGTTGTAAACAGTGTGCAGGTTTGAGCGTCCTCTGATACGGTCACTGTGTAGGGACCTTGAGCAAGTTCTTCAAGCACAATTGCTTAGCACCATCGATTGTTGCTTTGTCATTAGATTATTATTATTATTATTATTATTATTATTATTACGAAAATTTGTAACGCGCGCAAAGTCACACCGAAATGCGAATCGGAGGCGCGGATAGTCAGTCGCCAGATGAAAGAGTTAGATATCCAGTTGATAGTGGCGCTTAATAAATACAGAAATAATAATAAATTAAAGTCATGAACCTGATTGGGGGTGTATTAATGTTCAGTTAAGCTAGATTATTGTATTAGGCCTACATTACGATTTGTGCGTTTGCTGTGCACTTGTAGCTTTGAAATTACCCGGAGAACTCCTAAAGTCTCTCACCAGCGAACGTCAGGACCAAAATCCAGGAGGCAACTCCGTCGAAAAGCCACCGCAGAACCCTAACTACGTGATCGAAATCTTGGTCGTTGTTGATTTCAGGATATACACAAAGTTAGCATCTATTCTTTCATCAATACAAGTACAAGCGATTGACATTGATATAGGGCGTTTGCAGAAGATAAATATGCTCAGGATATCTATATAAGAGAGATTTGATTGGATAAGCATCTAGATAGGCGCATAAGTAAAGCTGCTATGACGCTCCCTAAGGTGGTACTTTCTGAAGAGCCTCAACTGGTCTTACAAAGAAATTTTAATTTAATCATGCGAGATTGTTAATTTTATTTATCTTGAGAATAACTACACTGTGTTTGCTAATACATGTACACCGGAGACTCTTTGTAGCAAGCTTCATTATAAGACGAATACTGGTATAACGTGGCTAAGGGCATGGATCCAAAATAACCTCATTCTATCATGGTCTCGATATTAGGTGGTTCTTGTTATGGCTCCCAAAGACGCTGTAATAACGAATTCCGGTTAATTTAAAGGGACATAAAGTTCTGCGATGATATAATGCAATCTCTTGTGATTTAAAGTACCGCTAATGAGGTGCAAAGAGGCCATTTAGGTAGTTTGTTTTTTCATCTTATAAGGATTTTGCCGTCTTCAATTTCGCCGGGTTTTGACCGTTGCAGTTATTGTAACAAAATGGAATGACACTGTCCCATTGCTGTTATCGTGCTTGCACTTACACTGAAAGAGTGTCAAGTAATGTACGGTAATACAACGCAGTGTAATTGAATCTAACACCACGTGGCATGTGTTCCTAGCATCTTTAGCCATACCTTACATTACCTTACCTTACCTTGTCTTGCCTAACCTTACCTTATCTAACCTTACCTTATCTAACCTTACTTTACCTTACCTTATTTTAAGTTATCTTACGTTGTCTTACCTTAACTGTCTGACTTACTTCGTTTTACCGTTTACCAAACGGATATTATGTCATGTACATTCAGGCTACTCAATTTACTGTCGTTGTCTGTGCTCATTTTAGAATGTATGACTTAAGTACTGAGTCAAACAAAGAGAAGGATACTGTGAATAGAATAACTCAGTACTTTGGTCACGTTATCAATGGGGTTAGTACTGATGAAATTCTTCAAACCTAAAGCCTAAAATAGAATACTGGTAAAGGATCTTCTAAGTATGAAGCATAGAGGAAAATCGGGCAAGCTGCCTTCAAACTAGGCTTGGAGAATGCTTAGGCGTTGGCAAAGTCCCATGGAGACTAAAGTAGGTTGCCTCGTGGCCTAACTGGAAAGAGTCCCTGTTCTTGACTCGAATTAGACAGAAATCAGCATCTACGTGTTATATTCTAAATCACCCGAACCGTAAGTCAGTAGCCATTTATCTAAGCCAGATGGCTGGTTCAAGTGACTGAGGGTTACTTGAAAAGTTCCAATGCTACCTGGAATAATTAATTGAAAAGTTCCAAGGCTGTCTCGAATAATTAATTGAAGAGTTCCAAGGCTCTCTCGAATAATTAATTGAAGAGTTCCAAGGCTGTGTCGAATAATTAATTGAAGAGTTCCAAGGCTGTCTCGAATAATTAATTGAAGAGTTCCAAGGCTGTGTCGAATAATTAATTGAAGAGTTCCAAGGCTGTCTCGAATAATTAATTGAAGAGTTCCAAGGCTGTGTCGAATAATTAATTGAAGAGTTCCAAGGCTGTCTCGAATAATTAATTGAAGAGTTCCAAGGCTGTGTCGAATAATTAATTGAAGAGTTCCAAGGCTGTCTCGAATAATTAATTGAAGAGTTCCAAGGCTGTCTCGAATAATTAATTGAAGAGTTCCAAGGCTGTCTCGAATAATTAATTGAAGAGTTCCAAGGCTGTCTCGAATAATTAATTGAAGAGTTCCAAGGCTGTCTCGAATAATTAATTGAAGAGTTCCAAGGCTGTCTCGAATAATTAATTGAAGAGTTCCAAGGCTGTCTCGAATAATTAATTGAAGAGTTCCAAGGCTGTCTCGAATAATTAATTGAAGAGTTCCAAGGCTGTCTCGAATAATTAATTGAAGAGTTCCAAGGCTGTCTCGAATAATTAATTGAAGAGTTCCAAGGCTGTGTCGAATAATTAATTGAAGAGTTCCAAGGCTGTCTCGAATAATTAATTGAAGAGTTCCAAGGCTGTCTCGAATAATTGATAATAATCAAATAAGGCTGCCTCATATAATTGAATGTTAATTGAAGAGTGCCAATTGAATTTAAGACTTTGTTTAATCGGAGTCAACATTTTCAGATCGACTTGAGGTTTCGAAGCATCAACGACTCGACCTATTCAGTCAACGTTCGTTTTGCTGGCATTTGCATCGCTAAGGTAAGTACAGGCAGAGAACAGCATCCCAGTTCATTGGTTTGGTATTATGAGCTTCTACGTTTTTACGAATCATAAAATCTAACCTAAGGTTTAAAATCGATTCCTTGTGTCTGTATTTTGACTTGCTTATTATGCATCGGCTATCGAATAGTACAGTGGCACCATGGAGCATTGAATTCTTAGTTTGAGTATAGTTCGCATGGCTTTAATATCTCTGGAATTTAATCTTTCATCACGCCTATGCACCTCTTAACCTTGTGTTTGAAGGTGGGTCTTAGGCGGAGAAAGAATTCCTGGTATCCTACCGATTTGTGACCAGGTATTTGTGCCCACCCGATAAATGTTTTGTCTGTTAAATAGCGGAGCTGAAGAAGTCATTTTAGGCCAGTAAAATCAAGGGTGTATTGGCTGTTGGTCCTTGGCTATGACTAAGAAAGCTCTACTCGTGGGCATGCTTGCATATTTAGCCTTACTGTCGCCAATAATAAACGCACTCGCATAATCTTGGAGTCAACAGCGAACGAATTCACTTATACAGTCTACTAAACGCTTCAATACACTTAAAATTTGTAACTCACATTTTTATTAGGCATGACATGCGCAACTAAGCCTGCGCTTACCCTGCGTCATAGATATTGGTAAATGCTTGGCAATCTCAGCAGTAAAGCGCTAGATTTTTCCGACATTCTCCTAAGAAGCAGAACGGGCTTTCTTTATAATTTATATGTTGCTGGAATTTTTGTCCCAGGACGCAAACTCGTCCAAGTTCGTAGAGAACAATCGAATGGGAAGTGGATCGTCGGCGTATATCGCTGCTAACAGCGCCATAAGTGATTTTGCGGACTGGGTGTACGCCAACAAGAAATCCCTGCCACCCTTCGATCAGGCGTCGCTGTTTACAAGGTATGATTAAAAATCGTCTCTTGAAAAGGCTAGAGCCGCCGAGCTCTCTCTACTTTGACAATACACGCATTCTTTAAATGGAATGCTTCTGATTGTACTTGAACTGAGATAACCTGAATTTTATCTGAAAGTCACTTCTGAATCATCCGAATAGAAAAGTTTGCATAATTCATACACAAGGAATTTTGCATAGGCCTAGGCACATTAATGATGCCTTTTGTTGGACCATTTGTTTATACCATTGGATTTACACAGGTTTAGGAAAATCAGACAAATATCAAAATAGAATTTCAAATGATTAAATTTCTGCTTTAACATTATAAATGTGTCTGCTTATTTGAATTTCAGCGATTACCTGAACGGCGCAAGTGGAGACAGAATAGCAGGTAATCAAATATTTCTCACACTGGGCCTTTATCCGACGCAAACTTACCATTAATGAATACACATATGCATACATACATACACACATACAGATGTAGGTGAAATCGCAATCAAAAATCATAATTCGTTGAGAAGCCAGGCCGAATTCTGATAGGTCGGAGAAACCAGAAGACACTCTAAGGTGGTTAAGCAAGTTAAAAGAAGAGTGTTTAGTTTAGATATGAATAACATCAAAGAATTGACAGAACGGACTGAACGGGGCAGTGAATTCCAAAGTTTGGACCAGCTACCAATAAGGCCCGAAATCCCAACATTGTTCGGTTACGAAGCACAGAAAGAATCACAAAACATTACAAAGCATGACTTCTTTGACAGCGCATTGAAAATTGTGTTTCCTGTAGGTTTGGCGTTCCTTCGAGGCATCTGTTCTTACTACTCCGTTTTGCTAGTCCGAGACAACGGGGAATATGGCTCATCGCAGACTGGTGCACACGAACTGGGTCACAAGTTAGTACAGATCAGCTTCTACATGGTACACATTACGAAATAGTTAAAAACCAATGTAGTGTTTTAATATACTTGCTCTCGATTTGTTTCTAAGTATGCAAGAAACTGTATAACGTCTACAAGTCGACATTCAATCAGTCGGTTTCCTCATTTAAAAAGAGACCCAATAACCACTTCTAACAGTAGTTGCTTAATAGACTTAATAAATAGTAGTAAATAATAGTTTCTTTCAGCAATTCGTTATAGTAGTTGTTTTTATAAGCTGCTAATTTCTTTTCTTCGCCGGCATATTGTAGATTGCATTATTTAAGTTCTGGAACGTTGTTTGTATCAACATAACAAACATGTTGATCAATATTTACTATGTATGTCAAAAACTCCTATTCTGTTACAAGTGAAGATTGATCGATATTCAGCCAGGTTGTCCAACGTTATCACGAACAATGGCTTTTGTATATTTGAACAGTCTCTTTGCTATCAAATTCTTTTCTTAGCGCATGCCATAAATCATACAAATTTGCTTTGAACAATTTGCAATAGTAGTTGTTTTCGACAGATCGTAAACCAAACTTATTTACAGTAAACACAGTCAAATATACAAGCAGACTTTCTAGCATAGCCTTGTGAGCGCTGAAATAGGGTTTCGTTCAGTCGTTTAAACAATTAATGTTATGTTTTGTTGAACAGCCTGGGCGCTGGTCATGACGGTGTTGACAACGTTTGCAGTGCCTCTGAACAACACGTCATGGTGGCTTCAAGTGGGCCGTTGACAGATGCTGTCTACAAGAATGCATACACGTTCTCCAAGTGTTCTGTTGCAGAAATGAAATCCTTTCTCAGCACGCTGTAAGCTCCAAAGCCAGCATTTCTTTCAAAGGCCTCTTCGGCAGCCCAGTTAGAAAAGTCATCACACGCTTTCAAGTTACATTTGATTATTTTTGATGCATTTTAGACCGGTCAGATACAGCCATGTTTTAGCTCCTTTAAGACGGTCTTAAAAGGCGTTATACGAATAGCCTATACTATATAAATACAAAAGTAATAATAATAATAATAATAATCCAAGAAGTTCTGTGGCGCCACTGTAATAATACTAAAGGCATCAGTCGTTGGTCGCTACTAAGGAAAGTAAGTCGTTGTACATGCTAATTGCCTTGGTGAGTCCGGTCAAAAGTCAAGAGGAAAATTTGAGAGGACACAGTAACAGCCTCCTTGGGATATAAGTCCAGGAAAAGCTAGACTTTGATTTGAGGTCTAAAGATCAACACAGATTGTGCAAAGCGAACGTTTTCTGGAAGAGTTTCAGCAACAATGAAGGCACGCTGACCAAGAGCTGTCATTGTCCTCGGTGTGGTCAGAGTGAGACAGTCAGAGGACCTTACTGAGTAGTTGCAATTCTTGGGAGTCACCATGAGACGAAGATAGTGAGGTTGGCTGTAATGTAGAACCTTTAAGACAATTTGTCCGGTCTTGAAAATTATTCCCTTTCCCACGGGTAGCCAGTGTAAATATCTTAGAACTGGATATATATGTTGATTATTTAGAGTTATGGTGATGACTACGGATAAGGCGTTCGCACCCTCTGAAGCTATGTGTGTGTGTATGTTTGTAGCGACCATCGACTGATACCTTAGGCATTATGATAACAACAATATAGGTCATTAGATTAGATGTGTATTTGTCTGTATGTGTGTCTGTGTGTATGTATGTATGGTGAACGAAAGTTATAGCGCCGTCCGTTTCTTAATAATCTATTCTAACCCTTTAACGTGTTGCAAATGGAATCAATCGATGGCACACCATCGCCTATCCAGGTGAGCGGCGATACATTTGGGCAGCAGAAGAATGATAACCATGCTAATACAGATGGGTCTGAAATAAAAGGTTTTATTACGGGCAGAGAGAAACAAGCAATTATCGGCCTATTGGCTTAGATAGGGCTATTGCGGGCACTTAGACAATAATCCTGACATTGTAATTGCAGATTACCGAACAACTGCCTTACAAAACTTTCGAACAACTCAACAATTGATATAGGACCAAACATCCCACTCGGGATGCTGTACCGTCCGGATGAGCAGTGTGCCATCATGTATGGCAATGGATCGTTCTACTGCAGCGTAAGACTACTTCGCCACAGTGTACTTCTACTAGGCTCAGTATTACTTTACTGCAATGTGTTGCACCATAGCAGATCGTAGATGCATCTGCCTTTCAACTCTGAGTCCCGGATTCGATTATGGAGCTTCATCTGAAACTGACAATTTGAAGATTTGTAAATGACAAATTGACAAATTGTTGTCAAGCAAGTTAGGAATCGTAATCGTAATCTCGAGATTTATACAGCGCCCATAGAAAGCTGGCTAAATCGCAGGAACCAGCTTATTTACATGCACTCAGTCAAAACAAAGTCAATAGGCAATGAGGTCAGATTCTATTCCTGGTCAAGATCCAAGGGTTAGGCTGGTAGACAATCAGAACTGGAGCGGAGAGAAAGGTGAGGGGAAGAGAAAGAATCAGATAGGATTTGTAAAGGCGGAGTGTTTTGAGTTTTGAATTGAAGACTTACGCAGAGATAATGAAAACCAGCAAGGAAGGTTTCCGGTTTTAGGATAGTTGTCATCGTGTTTGTTCTTTAGCCCAGGACTTGGGTTTTTAGAGACGCCTGATACTTGAGCGGTTAAGCTTGCCTAGCCTTACCATCACTATCACAGATCCCGGCTTGCTGTCCACCAAATTACGACTCTACTGCATATATTACAAATGACTCAAACAGAACAGTTACTACATAAGAAAATTTATGAACACAGTTCTCTTTACAATTGATGTAAAAGTCTGTTTATTGGGTGCTTACTTTATTTCACGTCAATATAGGCTACTGATTAGTAGGGTTTAGGTTTATATGATGAAAGATAAAATTACAATGCAATTTCTGTCAACTTTGCTTCCTCCTCACCATAGAAGCCTACTTCATTTCTATTCACCTTTGTCATTACGTACATTTATGGCAACATAACTCTGGATGAATCATTTCTATTATTCTACGACAACAATGAGCACAGTTCAATGAGCACAATACTCATCGATTCTATTCTGGCTGTCTTAAACCTGCTTAAACTAAACTAAAGTTGTCAAAGTAATTAGGCTTATAATTTGTTTTGCATATATATATTGTTTTGCACAGGGTCAGAACGCAGATCAGCAGATCTGTCGTACGATGAGCTGCTACCATCCTATCTGGCAATATTGTGTCGCACCGTATGAGCAGCGGGCCTTCAGTGGCACACAGTGTGGAAACCAGAAGGTCAGTTGATGAACTGCCTTGTGTTTAGTCCCTTAGCTTCCGCTCATATGCCTTGTGTGTATCCCTACGGGTTCGGTTCTTCGAATATGGTGGCAACATTTATTGTCTCATTCAAGCAAATGGCAAGTTTTATATTCGAAATATGATTTATCCTGTATTTCTAATTGCTCGATCAATCACGCAACATGGATTCTTCGAGTTCTTTAGAACTCTGCCTTGACTTCTTCTGTCATGTCTTTTGAGGTCTTTTTCGATTTTGCTGAACAACAGTTGCAAAAGAATATAAGATGGCGATCTTGAGCATCAGAAGTGATGGATGACGACAAAATCTCTTGAAAATTGCTATTTATATAAAAGCTTCAACAATAGCCTGAGAAGAAAATCATTTACGAATGTGGCTCGGTATTCATGCAGTAACTAATATTTCCCATCTTCGCATGAGTGATTTTGGTGCCCTTGAGGAACCTTCGTAACCTCATAGCCTCTGCAGGAGAAGGCTCGAAGAGTGAATAACGAGGAACCTAAATCATCAGCCATAATTCACCTACTGACTTTGAACCTCAGCGGATCCTCCCAATCTAACTGCTAAATTGAAACTTTCCGAAATGAAATGCTTATTGATAGACAGCCATTTTGTACATTCATCTCAGTAACAATTGACCTACCTGTTTGATGACTCACCTCTTTAACCACAACCTTCGTCCCAAAAACAACGACAACAATTCTGGGTGCGTCTTCAATGTTGCATTTGCATCGTTACGAAGACGACCACCACCACCATTATCACCATGAATATCGTGAACACCACCGCTGCCACCCCACCACCACCACCATCATCATTATCACCATCATCATTATCACCATCATCATTATAACCATCATAACCATCATCATCTCCACTACCCAGAATGTACATTTATATAAAATGTAGATACCTTTGGTTTAGTATTTAAATATGTTCTTATAATCATATACAGCGGCAACATTTAATGGTGCTAAGGAAGTGTTCGTTTAGGAATTGCTCAAGTTATGCATAGAGTGACACCTTTGAGCAGCTTCACTTGCCCCCATAACATCACATGACTATAGCGCTCTTGTGTCATTGGCTCACGAGAAAGCAACACCACCAATATCTGTGTGACTTTCTTGTAGTGGTGCTTCATGGGAGATTGCGTTTTCGATCGGACTGCACATGAACTAGAGGGATCAGGTAACATTTTAAGCATCTCAGACGATACCAAGTGAAGAAAGTTGTTCTTCGCTGCCACATTAAGCAGTCTGAAAGTCTTGAATAAGACAGGCACATTGGTAACTTTAGAAGTACATGAATTTGCTTGCGGAACTGATTTTATTGCTTGCGAAGTTCATGATAACAGATGAAGATATAAACCTAACGTAAAAGTAGAGTAACATTTGCACAGCGACTTTCATTTAATAGTTACACAATTAATTATAATTATAATCATTGCTGTCATGACCAGGTAGGCTAAACATTGCCAGACAACGATATATTGGTTAAGTTAATCACATCGATTTCATGCTGTTACGTAAGAAGCCAAAAGCTTCTGTACTCTTAGTCTTAACGTGTATGGATCTACTTGCCTCCACCAACTAAATGCTCTTGACCGGTCTTTACTTGCGCTGCATGAGGCTGCAGTCAGCAAATAACTGCACATGTACAGCGCTCTTAAATCGTGCTATTATTATTATTATTATTATTATTATTATTATTATTATTATTATTATTATTATTTTACCCGAGGTAGGTATAATCCCTCCAGGTGGTGAAAAAAATTAGAAAAAAATATTATTATTATTATCATTCCCATTGTCATTATCGTTATCATTATCGTTATCATTATCGTTATCATTATCGTTATCATTATCGTTATCATTATCGTTATCATTATCGTTATCATTATCGTTATCATTATCGTTATCATTATCGTTATCATTATCGTTATCATTATCGTTATCATTATCGTTATCATTATCGTTATCATTATCGTTATCATTATCGTTATCATTATCGTTATCATTATCGTTATCATTATCGTTATCGTTATCGTTATCGTTATCGTTATCATTATCGTTATCATTATCGTTATCATTATCGTTATCATTATCGTTATCATTATCGTTATCATTATCGTTATCATTATCATTATCGTTATCATTATCGTTATCATTATTATTATGAAACGAGTGATTGGCTGTCGCTGAATGAGGCTTTTGCTCCGTTGCAGAGGACTGCATGTACGGCGACAACAGGGCACCGTTCTATGACGGCTTCAGATGCTCTGATGTCAGGTCGCAGCCGTGGAACTGCTACAGGGCGGCAGTAGCCGACTCGTGCTGTCAATCATGCACGGCCATAAAGAACGATAGGTTATTAGGTGTGTAAAGCTAAGGCTTAGCTCATCAAGTGTTAGGCTCATCAGAGCTCATCATTCAGGTGAATTCCAGCTGTCTTGTGTGAGGATGTAGTCAAGATGTCATTTCGAATGTCGATAAAAATAATATATTTTTAAAGAAATTTCTGAAGATATTTATTCTAAATTAAGAGCAATATGAAACTTATGTCCGAAAGTCATTAATTATTTCTATTTTATTCAGTAAATAAGCCAATATTCTTTATGCAAAAAATCTGATTCACAGAACTAAACCTATGTGGCTGTATAAATGTCAAACCGTACTGACGACTATAATTTCATATTATATTGGTCTCCATGTTGCTCGGTCACGACATGTGTAATGTAACAAACATCTCTTGTTCAGACTGTTTATTTTTTAAGTTGTAGTCCATTTTCTATGTTCTGCTTTTCCAAAGGATGTGAATATGGCGACCGATATCCTGGATGCAAAAACTATCGACCACTCAACTGCGACGATCCCGTTTTCAAGAGTGGATGCTGTAAGACGTGTATGGACCAGAAGAGAGGCATGTATTGCTCTCAGAAATGTACATATCTTCTTCTTCTTCTTCTTCTTCTGCTTTTTTCCTTCTTCTTCTCCTCCTTCTCCTCCTTCTCCTGCTACGCCTTCATTGTTTTGCCTCAGGCAGGTCCAGGAATGCAACGACGCCATTTTTTATCTGCCATTTTTACAAACTCTTGTAACCCATCTGCTTCCTTTATCCATCATCCAGTTCAACAATGCAGTTCAGCCTCATGTGGTTTTCTCTCCTTTAATTCTTCCTTCAGACACCGTCTGCTTCAAGAGTGAATTTCTACGAAGTATGTAACCAATCTAGTTCATTTTTCTCCTCCGTGTTATATTCAACAAAGTTCTCACTTCCTCATTTGTCCCAGCTGGTTTTAGCAAGTTTCCTCCATAACCACATTTCAAACACCAGGCTCCCAATTTCTGCCTTTCCGAAAGTACATATATCAGTTTCATACGGTGTCACACCCCATATGAGACATTGCAGCATTCTTTTCTTTAAGTTCACATTCCACTTTCCTCTAAGAAGCTCTCCTCTTTAATACAATGGTTCTTTGCCCATCATTGCTATTCTTCACCTGACCTCATCATGGCATTTGCAGTCGTCTGTTATCATGCTTCAAAGGTAACAGAACTGATGGACCTGTTTGATTTTTGCACCAATGATAATAATAGTCATTCTTTTCCTTCTCACCTGCTCATCCTCATCGCTGTTTTCTTTATATTGATCTTCATATCATGTTCTTCCGATATAAGGGTCAGCGCATCCATTAGTCTCCGTAGTCCAGCACTGTTACCTGGTATCACTGCCTGGTCATCTGCAAGTCTGATAACACCACTCACCGGAATTCCTCCAACCGTGACTCCATCATCTGCATTCTCCAATGTTTCTGTGACCAACACCTGCATGTAGATGATGAACAGCACAGGTGATAGTGGGCAGCCTTGTGTGACTCATCTGCCAATTCGCCCAGGCTCTGAATTCACTCCATGTACTCTTACAGCCACTGACTGTTTCATATACGAGTTTCTTATCAACCAAAACTCTTCTTGAGTATTTTCAGGAACTTACTCGAGCTAACTCTATCGAACGCCTTTCACAATCCACAAAGCAGATGTACACACCTTTGCCATGTTGAAGATGTATCTTCCCCAGTGTTCCCAGTACTCCAGTTTCATCTCTTGTTCTGAATCAAAAGTGATCTTCTTCTGTAAGTTGTATGGCTACTGTTTTGCCTTCCACCCGTTTAGTTAATATTTGCAGCCTTGTCTTCAATGCATGCTTTACGAGACTGATCTTCCTGTGATCATTGCATTCAGTTGCATTTGTCTTCTCTTGCAGAGGTACCATCACTATTTCTGTAAAGTCTTCGGGCCATTCTCCAGATTGTACACCTGTTGGCACGCATTTATGTATTCTGCTGTTGTCCTTTCTCCAAGGTTTTTCAATATCCCAGCTGGTATATTATCACCGCCTTCAGATTTTACCAATCTTCATTTAACCTATTACTGCCTTTTTCAACATCTTCTCTTGACAATCCATATCTTATAACTTCATCATAAACAGAGTCCAGTAATGTTTTTTGCATCTGTTGTTCTGTTGTCCTTGTTACACAGATCCTCACTATATTCTCTTCATCTGTCTCCTGCTTGATTTTCGTTCGTTAGCAGATTCCAGTTCAAGTCAGTGTGGTCTAGATCACCGATGACATGGTTAAACTGTAGACCTGTCGAGTAGATTTAAGGACATATTGATTTACACCGAAAAGGCTTAAATAAGATAACATTATAAGGCACAAGTTTAATTGAACAGAAACCAGCAGCTCAGAAGTCCATAAAAATTTAGCTTGCTGTGAACAGATCACTGAACAGCAATACAAAAGGCTAATCGCCTCGTGTTTCCTTATAGTGAATGACTATTTATTATAACGACATCGTTTTGTAAAGCCATGGGTCTATGCATTATGTCACGTTGTTACCGAGTCGGTTCAGGTTTCAGAAGACGAAAGGATTCGTGCTTTTAAGATGCGATTGAAATTCTATTTTTATTTAACTCATAGCAATTGCAAAAACATTGCAACTGACATTGTAAAGCACCCTAAATGTAGCTCGCTGCTTACGACGTCATTACAATTACAATAGATAATACTCAAACACTTCAATGATAGTCTCGTTATTAACGACGTTTCAGACTGTGAATTCGGAGACAGAATCTCAGGATGCACTGTTGCCGACTGCCGCGATGAATTAAAACATTACAACTGCTGCAGAACATGTGCCTCTTACTCTGTGCCAATTGCTCCTTCTAAGCCTGCTACATCTACATCTACTAGAACTATTCCAACGACTACGACTACTCCCACGATTATGCCAACTGTGAGGATTACTTCAACTACTCCAACTACTACAAAGACAATGCAGGCTGCTGCTACTAGTAGAGCTACTTCATCGTCGGCAAGTAATGCAGGTAAGATTCTTCTGTGATGCTGAATTTCGCTACTCACATATAGAATAATTGGACAGTGGACTAGACATAGACCCATATGAGAAATGCAATCTCGTAGAAAGCTTGCAATTTGAAAAGATGCACAATGGCACATTACATCGAATATCCTTTCAAGGAAGAACCTGCAATTAAGAGGATGAAATTTCTGCCGGCTATCTGGTTAAAAAATTCACATTAAATGATTTCATAATTTAAAAAAATTTTAACATAGGCAAAATTAGCAGCTGCAAAGTAGCAACAGAGAACGACAATCAAATTATATGCATCAACAGAAGGTTCGGGATAGATATTCATTTGAATATGATGAGGTGTATTACAGGACTTGATGTCTATAAAGAAATCCAATCCCCACCGGTATAGCTTTTCGGCTGTAAAACGAACACACGACAACAGTATGGATGTATGCATGCAAGTATCTGAACACTTGCAAAGCGCATTCTAGAAAACCTTGCAAAGGCTGTAATTCAACATGGAACAATCATATGATATTGTCAGTTACCTTCTGTTAGAAACATTTATTTTTGATCCAATATAGATGTGGTGCATTTTAGAGCGCAATTACCCTTGCTATGACAACGGTGTAGCCTGGTGTAGCTCTCCTCAGAACTTCTCACCGTCGAAATGTTACACGGGGGACAAGGTGTATTGTTGTGCGTACTGTCAGAGTATCCGCGATAACAGCAGACCAGGTAGACGCCTGTCAATAAACAATACAATAATGATGAATGGAGAATGTAAAATTTGATTGTAAAATTGGTGTCTAATATGACATGAAAGCGTCGCTAAATAAACTACTATCATTGTTAAAAAGCGCATCCCTTTCTATAGCGCCACCTAGCATGGCCAAATCCAAATCTACATCAACCACTAATTGCATTTCGCGGCATTTTTGCAGTGCCATGCAGCATTGACTCATTCTTTCACTCTGCTCCAATTTCGAACGCGATCAACCGCAGTCGTACGTTTGAAGACTTGGAACCGAACTTAACCTATAGCTTCACTGGTTTTGATTGACTTGTTCCTGCGACCTAGCTTTTTTGGCGTTGAAGATTACGATTATGACTCCATAACACATGATTGTCTTTCTATCCAAAATGTGAGTCTTACTCTTTGGAAACCTGTGTGTTCCTTTCAGCTCATTTCAGTTGAAAGCTGATAATCGTAACAGATCAAGAATAATAATAGGCATATCATGTAGTTATATTAAACAATGATTATCTGTGCATTTCATGAATCTTTCTAGAATTATCCAATTATTTTCTATGCTGAAATTCTGTTCTAGGGTGTGAGTATGGTGATCGCTTTTCCTGGTGCAGTAGGAGCCGCTGTTCGAATGACGAAGAACGCAAGGATTGCTGCGGCACATGCAAAAATTTTCTAACCTCAAGTAAGGCTCATGAGTGTTAATGTTCTTAACGAGTTTGACATTTAACTATCCTATCTGTATTTGGAATTTCCGTGCTTTAACTTAATTGATAATTCATGTTTGCACCTTGCAGCCAGCATGGAAAGGTGAGCGGTTGCATTCATCGTTTGATAGTTGAACCAGGGACACAATTTCTAAAGACCATTGTTGGTGCAGAAACGAAGTGAATATGATCTTATCTTTCCTTGCCCTATAACCCTGACCCTGCTCATTGTTCATAGGACAGAGGAAAGTTAAAGAAAACTGTATTGTAGTAGCTGCTGGAATTATTCCAGTCGAAATAATTGTTACATTCAGTGTAATGTGTGATTGATATTTATGTATAGGCACAACAACAACAACTACTACACGTGAAACGACTCGAAGGATAACTTCCACAACGCCTACAACAATTTCCACCACGACTATCACTACCAAAACGACTTCAACTCCTACTACGACCACTACCACTCCAACCACGACTACCTCCACTACGACCACTACAAGAACTACGACTCCAACTACACGTAAATTATCGACCGTGATATCTACTAGGTTTATTCCTTTCAAATCTACACCTGGAATTAGCAGACCTCCTGGAAATGCAGTTACATCGGCAGCACCGCTCAGCACAATTCATATACCTTATGGTAATTTAATAATTTTACTATATATGATTGTATGTACACATGTATCAATACAATTAATGTAGCACGTTTTAAATACCTCTCAAAACCGCTGCATGCATGAGTGTCTAACTAATCTAAAGCGCCACAATATGTCATACATGTATATCAGATACGTTTTTGTGCAACTATCTCAAGAAATGCATTGATTTAGTAAACTGAACGATAATATAAGAGACTGTTTAGTTAGCAACTGTTTTGCATGGCTTTGTAATAGTAGACACAGATTGCTTCATCTGGTCAGATTCAAGTATGATTTCGACTTTAAAAGTCAGTTTGGCGGCCAATTTCTAAAACATCGAAATGACACGCACAACCGCGGCCCAAGATACCACTTTAGATTTACCAGTTCGTTGTTGAATCTTGTAATCATAAAGGAATCCAATAGTTGGATAGCTGTCTTGTTTATAGGCCTGCTGAAGCCTAAAGCTTTTTTGCTTCAGGGCTACAACTTTAGTGACATTCTACGATGGCAATTGATTAATGAACAATTTACTTACCTTATCATAATCGATTCTGACAAACTTGATTAGCTTACTGTAAGGCATGCATTCTTTGTCATTAGGTCAAATGCTGAGTTAACCAAATTGATATTATGTGCATTTGAAGGTCAAAATTTATCTGATACCTCAGCCAGATGTGACGACATTGAGCCGTCCCAGTGTTACAGACCTGCGACGCGTACAATGTGCAGTAAATCGTGCTTACGCTACGCAGTAGGTCCTCCAGGTAAGAAATCACTTTCACCCTGTACGCCTAAATATTAATATAGAGATTTAAGTCAAAGTTAACTGCAAACTGGCATAGTCTCAAAAGAAAGGCTATAAGTAAGCAAGCAAGCAAATAAGTAAGTATGCAAGCAACCAAGCTAGTAGGTAAGTAACAAGCACACATGCATTACATGATATCTATAATGATTAAATAGATAGGAGATCAGGGATTAAACGTCTACTGTAATGGTCCATTCCTGCTGACTTTCGAAAGCCATTTTCATTATGCCGGCACCTTGACTGATGCCATTATTACAGTGGCGCTATAGAAGTTATGAAATTATTATTATTATTTTTTATAATATTATTATTACTGCTACTACTACTACAATTATTACTATTATTTGAAACTTATTGAAACATGTTGTTGGCTTAGTCGCCATCAGTTTAGTAGGCCTACTTACTATTAGTACTTCATTTAGTAATTACTAAAGATTGATATAATATTATGATAAAGATTGGAACGTCAACTTCACTGTGAAAGGAAATTATCCTTATGGTTGTACATCGTAATCGTTGGAATTGTTCAAATGATTGTACATTGTAATCCTTAGAATCATTCATATGCTGACAATCTGGACCTCTGTACACATAACCGACTTTACTTCTGCATAGAAGTACTTATAGCATTTGCCCAAAACCCTACGAATTATGTAGACACCGTAATATGTTGTGGAGTCTGTCTTGTCAAGTTGCCTTAGTTTACTTCATCACAGATAAAATCTGTTGTTGCAGATAATTTAGGCTGCCCATCTTGATGTCATATACGCTTTCCAGATGTGAATCTATTATGCTATCATAATCTACAATATAAATCTAGTAATTATACAATACCTTTAAACTCAGAACATCAGTCTTAAAAATATTCAACTGCCCGCAACTTCGTTATTGATAATTAATGTTTAGAGACTATTAATTTATGTTTATTGATTCCTGGGTATTGAATGTTGTCGATTACTGATTACTAATACTGATTATTAAGTACAGATTATTGATTATTGAGTACTGTTCGCTGAGTACAGAGTACAGATTACTGCGTATTGATTACTAATTACTAATCACTTATCACTTATTACTGATTACTTGCAGGTTGCGAATACGGTGACCGGTTACCCACTCTGTGTTATCGCATGATTCCAAGTGATTGCAACATGTACCTCGAAGAATGTTGCCGAACGTGTCAGGGCAACTGATGGGATGACCTGGTGATCTTAGGTATAAAATGTACCACGAGCGGATGAACTCACGCAGACGTCTGTGACTTGCGCTGTAATTGCTCAATCGTTGAAGCCCTTAAATCCGTAAGCATGACTGCAGTTCGCTTTCGATGGTTACATCAGCAAATAAACTGAAAAGGACCAAAGAGATTACTATGTGAGTGTATTGTAGGTTTATGCAATGAACGTGAGAGGGCTGGAGAAGTAATGATGAGTCAGAATGATATCACATTAACGACATTACCTCCAAATGTTTCAGCATTTAATCAAGTTACTTTGTAGTTCAGTGATTTCTGGTTGCTGTATATCGATTAAGCAACCTTCTTAGGTGCCATTAGTCCCAGTCCATGGTTAGGCCACAGTATGGTTAATCGTAATCGTAAACTCAAAATTTCTAAAGCGCTGCTTAAAAGCTAAGCGAAGGTCTCCAGTTTATTAATGAGCGCTGCGTCAAGTCAGAGGGTTTGTCCATAGATGCCATGTCATGAACCAAGTCCGGTTGCCAGAAGACCAGAGAGAGATTGAGAGAGAGAGGCAGACAGAGAGAGACAGAGAGAGAGACAGAGAGAGAAGTTTAAGAGAGAGAAAAGAGAGATTTGTATTTTTGCAAATAATTGAAATTGTGAATGGTCATCCTAAATAAATTTTTGACCGTTCAAGCTTAAGAATATTGTCATAAAGAGACTAGCATATTATGTGCAGTCTAGAAGCTCGATGCTGGGTTTTCCTGAAACCATGAAAAGTTTGCATCGGTTACGAGTCAAAATAATTATAATATCTATATTTTAAGGAGACAACAATAGTTAAGCATACATAAATTCGCTACTTGGCATTACAGTGGCATACAATATGTGGCTTATATTTTCAAACAGTGTGCATGCCTTGTTATAAAACATTGATGTGGCAAAGTGTCTAGAAAGGGTCACAGTAACTGTTCTTGACTACCAGACATTTTAGTACATAAATGTTCTGCCAATATGTATGAAAGTTGAAGCAAAGTTATGGAGGTGCATCTTAAGTCTTCAGCAGGTTTATATTGAATGCGATAAATGCATCCATCGTAAGACTGTTTTGTCAACTATTCCAAACTCACAATGAATATCGTATAGTACTAACATTATTTCCTCTTATGCAATGTGATAAAACTAATCTATGATGTACAGACTGCACAATAATTGTTGTGCACTCAACATACACATTAAGATGCAGAGTGCACAACGACTTATTGTATTGTAAAACTGTATTGTGTTGAAAACTGTATTGTATTGTAATAAAACAACAATAGGCCTAGTACTTTATTTGCCGTATTTATCCGTTATCGTCACTGCCACTCATACTGTTGATCATGTAGGCCTATCGTCGACTTTTAGAAGTAAAATACGTGTATCTTTCGACAGTTTTGTTGTGTATAATCCACAGTTGTTAATATACGCACGACCGTAGCCAAGGGATTCACAGAGTTGAGGGTAAAATATCTTATGGGGATTTGGGCGAAGTTTGGAGGGCGATATTATTTAGCGCCGATGAATAAGCTGGTTTTCCTGACGCAGCTTTTGTATGGTGCTGAGAAATTTTGGAGATTTACATTACATATATTATAAAGTACTTCAGGCTGGGGAGTTCGATCGAACCAGCGGAATCCCTCTGGCTACGGGCATGAGACAGTCCAGCATGATTAAACCTTTATCTGATTGTGTACTATTTTAAGCGTAGGTTCGGACGATAACAAGAAGTGCATGGAAGCTTGTCTGACATTGGCACAGGGTCACTTGCAATATTTGCTGCATCTGCTAGACAGTAGGACACCAAGCCGACATATAGATAGATAGGTGTCGCTAGTGCATTAATAGTGATCGGCCAGGTATAGTATAGTATCCATATCCATCACCCATAGCCAGAAGGGTTCTAGGTTCCCGTTAGCTGGCCCTAGAATCTGGAATCCACAGCCTGTTTCTGTCCGCTCTGCTAGTTGTTTAGGCATTCCTATATGTTTCGTATTGCTTATTCTGTATAGGCTGTCTGTCGGTAGTCGGTCTCATGGGCCTCGTTTGGATCTATCCAATGGATCATGCTTTGGAATGCAATTTGGCTTAGAAGGGACCATCGATTTGCAACTAGCAGAGCAGTTTCGACGGCAAACATGTAGTATTGGGGACCGCTCTATATATAGTATCGAGGACCTCTCTAATTTCACGATTAGGGTTACCCATAACCCTATGTCCTTTGCCCAAAAGCGACACCCACAACAGAGCGGTACTCGTACTACATATATGCTGTTTCGGCTGTGGTAACCTATTGAATTAAAGATACTGAAAGACTTCTTCCGCAAAATTCTCCTCTTTGTGTTTGTACGTCGGCCACTTTCATGCAGACTGTAGAATGAAGAAAAGCAATCAGAGCCTTCCGCTATTCATCTATTCAACCCTTAGTTTCAACATTGGTTCAACGTGTTGCTTCTAATGATCGACATTTTAGTCATTAATTGAACTCTTAGAAGTATCGACCTACTTGATGTAAGAATAATTGTAATCTAGGCCATAAGAGGACGCGATTAGTCAAATAAATTTGTATATAGATGTTGCGTCTTTGTTTGGAATATTCGAATAACAGAATGCATATCATATTTGTTATATTTGAATAGTGTGCTGAATGTCTTGCTTGGCATATTTCAATGATCACAGTGCTTAATATAAAAGCAGCGTGCTATTGTTAGAAATATAAATGACGTCTCTATACGTTTTGTCTTTGATAACCAAGAATCTTAAAATTTGGTTCATTTATTATCTATTATTTCGTAATCGAAAGTCCTAAGACTCCATTACCTTATCATATGTTATATCCAGGGCTTGAATTATCTTTCGGTTAAAGCGTAACAACATCTCAACAAAAAGACTTCCTTTTCAGAACTGTTGTATATCACCTAAAATGTCTAACCGACCAAGTCGTAGCCTACATGTAAATCCAACTGTAGTGATAGCGCTAAACTTTTAACAATTCCGCAACACTTCATTTGCAAGCAATACGGCTGTTTAGCTGTAGCTTCCTGCTTTATAGTCTACGGCTCTTAGTCTTCTCTTTTATAATAATGCAGGAACAAGATTCAATATCACTTTTAACACACACATACACGCACACGCACGCGCGCGCACGCACTCATTCCGGGGCGTTATGTGAGAATGACGAGTCGCTTGCCAGGCCGTGTAACCCGTAATGTAAAGCTGGTTTGTTAGATTCTTGGATTGTTGTTGGGGCCCTAAGGCACGAGGTATTGTGGCGCTCTGTCCTTCCCACGCGTGAAGCGCTACCAAACGGTGGAGTCTAGGTGTGCTGAGACCCTGAGATGGGCTCTGGGGTGCAGCCCCACTCGCCAACGCTTTCCCTGCACTTGACGCTATTCTGAATTGTTTGGAAGCCACCTTGATTACGAATTTATGTGTTGGATAGATCATTAAATATTCCCACAATTCACGACAATTGTAGTCGAAGAGTCCAGTACGTTTGTGCCTCGCTATTCGTCTACTTAAAATATAGAGGCCTGCAGTTCAGGCCTAATCAAGCTTTCACAGGAGATTTGTTAAAAAGTATCAGCCTTCAGCGAAGTAAATTAATTCTGTTGACAGTCAATGGTTATGTTAGCGTTAGAGTGCCAGATTTCTCATATGTTACAATTTTGTCGCACAAATCAGCTAGTCAGTGGTCGCTGCAACTATATGCGTTGCTTTATATGTGGTTTGACATACTGTGCATACTGTTTGTATGGCCTATATAGTGTTACTAAAGTGAATAATAATAATATTGCTCTAGTAAACTTAAACTTACAGCGGTGTAAAAATTTAAATACAAAAACAGTAATTATTGTTCATTAGATGGCGCTAGAAGCAATTCTTTCTCATGTTGACGCCATAGATATGTTCACCAAATCACCAGAATTCAGTATAGACTCTATTAGCATTACCACGATATACAGTCAGAACCCTACGCCTTTTTGAGACACGGTTGCGCTTCTTTCATTCTTGGCAGGCTGAAAACGCCCGTTCTCCAGAACACTTGGTGGCAACGAGTATTAGAAACGAAGCACTTTGGATGTTATCTTCAAATATTACAGTATACAAAGTCTGAAGACAGTATTGACTCATGGGTGTATCCTGCCAGTATTTTCAAACAAACTTTGGTTCAATTCAGCCGGATCCCCTGGATGTGAGATCAGGCACGTGTGATTTGAGATCTGCCAATTGAACTCTCAGAAACGTCACTTAAAAGAGGAGACCTGTCAGCTAAAAGAGTTGACAGTTGATAACAAGTTCAGAGTTCCTGGTCCATGTTGAGAGTGAGGAATGACGACAGCCAAATGAAGCTCAATGACCGGCACTACCATGCCGATGGCAGAAGACACAGCATCCGGATATCCATCAGGTCATAAGGTCATTGATGGGATGGCATTTGTAAATAGTCATCCAAGCGGCTAAAACTCTGCCTCACCGTTGGATAACCGAATTCGAGATGGCACACATAAGCGCTTGGTGCTTGGCACTGTCCAGTAATAAGACTTCTGGGGTAGAAACGCTGTTTTATAAAGACGAAATCAAACTTTCTTTATCGGTTTCTGCTTCTGTAGGCTTACGTGAAAAAGTAATAAAGGCAGTTGATATATTCGTAGTCTCGTAGACCTATATAGGGCCTAGATCTTCTCGTACAGACTATTTCCAGCTCTATTTCTGTCTCTCTGGATTTCAGAAGCTTGAGAGGTCGGTGATTCTAAACGCTGAAGGGCGGAAAATTAAGACATTTTTTGTGCTTCAAACGATTGTGCCGGTTTAAGGGAAATGCTGTGAGTAGAAAAAGCGACCATCTACAACCTACCATGACAGCTCCTCTCCCCT
This sequence comes from Norana najaformis, assembly GCA_964023275.1. NCBI lineage: Eukaryota > Metazoa > Annelida > Clitellata > Crassiclitellata > Hormogastridae > Norana > Norana najaformis. The sequence goes on from OZ029915.1 coordinate 43,879,339, forward strand.
TCTCTCTCTTGTCCCACTGACTTGACGCAGCGCTCGTGAATCAGCTGGTGCCTTTCGCTTAACGTTTAAGTTGCGCGTTAGAAAGTTTGAATTTAAGATTACGAACTGCCATCTGCATCATCATCGTCATCAACAAAAAGAACAACAGAATCAAACATGCCTTAATTTTGCTTCTACTTGAATACTTTGGATTTATAGGCCCCCTAGTTATATCCAAAATTTATTGTGTCAAATACGATTAAAGCTTGAAATTTGATAATGCCTCTTTCAAAAGCTCAGAGTTGTATTTTGAGAATGCTGGGCAACAGAAAACACGAAGAACGAGTGGAAAAGACAAGGCAGATTTTCAGCTTCCATGAGACACATGGGCTCAGTAAGACGAGCAAGACTCACTCCACGGTTCTTAGAAGAAAATAGTTACCTTAGGATAGAGGTAGTAAATGCTTGATGTTTCCACATTGAAATTCAAGGCCTCCTGCATGCGAGTCCTGCATGCGAGTCGTGAAGATCTTATTAAGGAAATATTGAGAATCGAACATAGGCCATCGCGTAAGAGAGAATCATACTTTGCCAGGTGGGGGGTGATCAAGGCATGGGCAGCAGCGTAAGGTGTGCAATAGCTTTGGTGAGCTCAACGAGTTTCTAAGCAATATAAGGGCATCATCATCATCATCATCATCATCATCATCATCATCATCATCATCATCATCATCATCATCATCATCATCATTATTATTATTATTCAATGTTAATATGACAGAGGCCCAAGAATAGCGGTTAAAGTGAAATGTTGCATTGTATTGTATTTTATGGTATATATTTATATTTTTGCATTATTCAGACAGACATGAAACACACGGAGGTTGATATGTGTGGGTTTAGAAAGCATCCCACCTTGATTTATTGTTTTCCGGAGGGCACGCCTGTCTATGGAGTCCAACCGTTTGGTGAGGAAATCTACGTCATTCGAGACTCAACTCCTTACATCGAAGTCTTCTGCAGACATACCTTTCAATGGAAAAGAAACATAAATACTGAAAACTTTACAGGTTCGTACGATGTGGTTCAGTCACGATACCGTCAAGCTCCAGCGTCTCTTTTCATAGCCGACTGGTTCAATGCAGTCAATCTGACCGCAGTCAAAGTACCCTCTGGACCCGTGACACAGTGGTCATTTAAGGAGAATGATCTGACCACTTTGGGTATCACGGGGTCCAGTCTCCACACCGGAGCAAACATCCTCGTAACTGCATCCACGAGTCAGAAGATAAAAGAATTCACTCCGGACGGAGGTCTGGTTCGTGAGTTTACCATACAAAATATTTCGAGGCCACGCCACAGCATCAAAGTGGCCAATAACCGCTACGCCGTCTGCCATGGCTCTGGTCCTCCACCCGATCTGCACCGTGTCTGTCTCGTGAACGAGACAGGACATACAATCAAATGCCACGGTGGAGACAAAGGTTCCGGAGTATGTCTGCTAAACGTACCTGCACGACTTGAGCTGAACAAGAAGAACTGCATACTGGTTGCAGACAGTGGAAACAAGAGAGTGGTGCTGCTGAACCAGGACCTCGATTACGTCAGAGATTTGATTAACGAGGACCTTGAAAGTCCTTACCGTCTGTATCTCGATGAAGAGCAACGCCTGCTGTATGTGGCCGATAACACAGTCGGTGCCACTGGAATTGCAATCAGCGGCCGCGTCCTTGCGTTTAGTATTTGACATGTATGACTAATGGGTTGCGCATTATTGTTTGCAATCGTTCAATCCAAAGACACTTTAGCCTCGGCTGCTTAACTTTCACTCGGCCATATAACCATATCTGTATTTAGTAAACTTGGGAGCGTCCAGTTTGACAAAATATTTTGCTATTTTTAAAGGCTCATTTTTACAGTTGCGCTGGATGAACATGTCGCACTTAAAGAACAAACACCAATTAAACTTTGAAGCGGTGTAATAGCGAGGTTTTATACCAAAGTTCCTAAACATCATATATAGGCCCTATATGCATTTATAACCGCATAATACAAACCAAATCATATTGAAAACCCGCTTCCTCCAGAAGTCACAGAAGTTAAGCAACGTTGAGCACTGTTAGCACTGGGATGGTGAATATCGCGGCTTACCGGATACTGTCGAGTCCTTGTGAAACAGAAGCGAATTCAGTGAGTGTTGAGTGGACTCTGAACAACGTTGGATCATGAGCACGCTGTCAGCGCCCAGTTGCCCTCATCTGTATTTAAACTCCACCACAGCAGTATACAAAGTAAATGCCAAGCCCTGCAATGCTTTGATTTCGTGTCTAACTTCTTAGAACTAGAACAAATTCAACTAGGCCCTACAACAACTTCCTTTTCCATAAGCTCGATTCGTCCCAAATGAAACATCTTCAGACAATTCATAATGCTCTTGCTCGTTTAGTCACCAAAACCCCCAAACATCATCATCATCACCTAACCCCAGTCCTTAAATCCATTCACTGGCTTACAGTCCCTCACCGCATCCACTACAAAATTGTATCCCTTACCTTCAAAGCCCTTCAAACTTCTCAGCCTCCTGACATTCGCAAGCTACTCACTATCAAATCGACCGGATCTTCTCGCTCTTCCTCTGTCTGTCTGTCTGTCTGTCTGTCTGTCTGTCTGTCTGTCTGACATACGCATTAAGACGACCATTTCAATGATTCTTCTCGTCATTCCTTCAATGATTTCCCGGTTGCAGACGGCGCGTATAGGTTTTATGGGTGTTTGCCTTCGCTGTCAGACGGGAGACCTGTCCACCTCTGAATAGGTGGACTGTGTAGTGGAGGGATGCTTTGATTGCATGCAGCAAATGCCGACCAAAATCACACAAAATTTACAGCAAGCTCGGGCAAATAACTTCGAAACGTCGATTCAGTCATATTTTGAGATTTTAACCAAACAAGAATTATTATAATACATGCATAAAAAGCAATGAATTTGCATTGAATTTGCAATGAATTTATCGGGTGAGATCCTTCACCACCGCTGCCAGTTTGAATGCGTGACACGCCATTTAAGGTCTCCGTGCACGGACTGTGCTAACCTGAGATTCAAATACCTTAAACATAGTAAGTTCCGTCTGTAGACGAACTCTGAGACAGAGGGACAAGCGGCGAAACAAGCCTAATGGCCGCGGACAGGTAGGCCTACATATTCCACATCAAATTTCTTTAAAATATATTGTGGAGTTAATTAAGTGAACACTGTTTGCGATTCTGAACTCGTCGTTCTCTGCAACTGTAAATCTAACCTAACTGACAATATTTATGAACATTTTCGTAGTATATGCTCTTGATATAAGATCTCATCCGATAACTTCATAGGTCGCTGTAGAAAAACGTGTACATTTATATTTACATTTACTGCGTTTGTAGCATTGCCTGTGTTTGTAGCAGAGTCGTAACATTTCGATTTTCTATTTCTTCTGGCGCAGTAAGTCCTCATCTACTATCAGCGATGACAGTTTCGTTGGAGCGAGTGTTTATAACCGCTAATAACATGTCACAAGCAACTCCTACTTTAAATTTCTTTCAAAATTTTGTTTCCATGATCCACGATTAAATTCTTGTTGGAGATTTTAATAAGTAAGTACATACGACGTCTTTCAATTAGGGTCGAATGAAGTCGGCTGAACGCATCTGATTCTGGCTGAACTACGGAACCTTTACAAATCGATGTCTTGGTGCCATCTGTTGAGCGTGAAAGAATATTATTCTGTTTTCAGGATTTTTTTAGTAATATTTATTTGCTAGTTTGACTAATTTATACGTCGCTAGGCTAAGTGAGTTTTGTCCAGAATGACAGAACAAGAAATTGATCCGACATGTAATCCTGTGGATCCGTATTTGTTGCGGGTTCGTTCTTCGAATGCTCTTCTTAGTATTAGGTCCATGCTCCGTTACCAGTAAACTAATGCCACTTATTTATAGCGACTAGTTAGTATCCGAGTAGATTTGAGAAGTAACGCTACTACCTACCTATTATATTCTGGCATATTTTGGCACGTTTCATAAACATATTTGTATTTTAGAGCGTAATTTTTTCATTTTTAGTAAAATTGCTTTTTAGCGTCGTCTGTTATTCAACAAACGAAATTTTAAAAATATTGTGTCATGCATTAGTTTCATGCTCCTAGAAAACAACCTGAAAACAGTTGCACCAGGTTGCTCAGATGTTGAAACTGGTTTAATTATACAAACACAGGTGGCTGCATTCACTGAATGAAGGCTAAATTGTTAGGGCAGAGATTGGGTGATATGATATACCCTGTCTTTGATATATTGGTCACATAATTAAAATTTATAGACTAATACCAGTCAGGAAAGACTAGGTCAGGTATGGTTCTATGAAACAGTTCTTCATCATGAACTCAAAAAAGCTCTAAAGCACTACTTAGAAGCTAAGCTAAGCTAGGATACAGGCTTATTCATGAGTGCAGCATCAAGTCAGAAGGGTTTGTCCAGCGATACTGTATGAAGAACAAACTCCGGTTGCCTGGAGACCAGATAGATAAGGAGACAGAAGTTGTGTCAAGTTGAGGGAAATGGGAATCTGGCAGATTGGGTAGATCAGGGTTCTTGAAGAGGTGTGACTTCAGTTGTGGGTGGAGAGCCTGAAGTAATGATATGTAGAGGAGCTTGAGACAGATAATCCCAGTCGAACAGAATGGGTGGAAGAATGGCAAATTTGCGAATCAGCCTGTAGAACAGTTGATTGTTACAGAATTATTTGAAATGCTCAGATACAGCGTTTTGGAATATGGCAAACCTGATACTGAGCAGTACCATGACTAAGCTTAGTGTGTTTGAACTTAACTTTTCTTTCAATGCCAAGGTCTGAGTTGCTTTTCGTTAGTTATTCATGTATTGCAGAAATTAAGAATAATTTTTGATGTTTTGTGTAGAAACATGAAGAAGAATATAAACCTTATCCCACTCAACCTGTCCCACCTCCACAGACCATTAGCACATCACCAGCCCAACAGCGGCTAAAAACAGATGACTACAAAAATTTTGATATAGTACGAGCTGCGCAGTATGGTGTCTACGAACGTGTTGTGGAGCTGGTTGAAGGAGGGTACAGTGTTAACCAACCAGACCATGAGAATGTTTCTGTACTACATTGGGCAGCAATTAATAACCGAATGGAAATTGTCAGGTAGGTTAATTAGTTATTTAACCATTTAGAGCTGATTTTAATCACCATTTTATATTCAAATAATGTCACTAAATATTAGTTCTGTGCAAAATATCTTTTACAGAAAGTTTTATGCAACTACTTTTAGAAAGTATTTTGAAAACAAAATTTTCTACAAATATGGTTTAATACTTGATGTTTCATAAAGTCTGTTTCAGGCATTTAGTCATTTTATATGTTTAAATGCAGTTGGTAGATCAGTCAATTAATTATCAGTCTATCGATCACCAGTCAGTAATGGTGAGTCAACACATTTTAACTTAGGCTGGGAAAAGGATAGGACGTACTAACGTCAGGGCTAGAATTGTGCTACTCTTTTTTAAATGTAACATTCTTGTTTTTTCACCTGTGGCAACTATACACTGCTGGTGAATGTCTGTGAAAATAAACAAAAAATTGCAGTACTTTGTAATCACGTGTCCATCGCATGAATATTGAGGCTATCAGTCGGCAGCTCAGAGCTGCGCCTGTTACTTTGTTGTTGTTTTGATCTACTCCTTCAATGTACTACTTCACCACCTCGAACGCTGATTCAGTCTCTCTGGTGCCACTCTCGGTTTGCTTCATACATACACCCTCATACTATCATTCTGTATAAATCAACACTTCTGCACCCACTCTTTTGAATTATGGTGTTCCACAAGGTTCTGTATTGGACCCACTCCTGTTTACACTGTATACCACTCCACTTGTTTAACCACTTACTGACAGCTCTCCTGACTACCATTTGTATACTGACAATACCCTATTATTCCTTTCATTTGTATGCTGACAATACCCTATTATTCCTTTCATTTTTATGCTGACAATACCCTACTATTCCTTTCATCTGATAGTTCATGATGTCTTCAGCTTCTTGCTTCTGTTTTGGCAGTGGTTCAGTCTTGGATGGCAAGTAATAAACTTTTGAATCCTTCTAAAACTGAATTTCTTCTCTTAGGTGCAAGGCAACAAAGTTCTCCATAAATTTGATTATGTTATGTCTGTTCAGTTGGATGGTTTACCCATAAACTGAGTGACCTTATGAAATTTGACCTGACTTTCAGCTTGATTTTGTCTGTTTCCATACAGGTTTATAATTTTTCTTTGATGTAACTATAAAAAGATTTAGAGTTAGAACAAAGTTGAAAGTAATTGAATTTTTCTACAATACATGATGCAGAAGTACAAATTAAACGCTTCTTGCTTCATTGCTGATGTATGTTGTTTTGGAATGCAGTTATTTGCAAGAAATCACATTATTGTATGTTGATTCTGTAATGTTTTCAGATACCTAGTGTCAAAAGGAGCTGTGGTTGACAAGTTTGGTGGAGATCTGAATTCTACGCCTTTGCATTGGGCAACAAGGCATGATTATAATAATTTAATTATAATATGTTATATATAGATTATAATATTATAATCTTTGTGAATTTTGCTATGATTTTATTCTTTATTCAGCTTTATTGCTGTTGAAGCTCTGGAATTGTTATGTTAGAACCTTGAAAGTAGGAAAGTAGTTACTGTGTATTGTATTTGGCTTAGTTTGAGTCAGCAAGAGAATTATGCTATTAGAAAATGCATATAAAGTATTTCAGCACCTCAGAAATGAACCAATAGGTACAACATACTCTTAATGGGTAGAGTTAAAGTTCGATTAGTTTGAGGCAGAGGATAATTAAAAGATGCAAGATGTAGATGGGTTTGTGAAAACATAGTTTGTTGGGCAGATCTTAAGGAGGAAACAGGCAAATGATGTAGGACAAGTTATATACTATATTTTTGTATTGGGAGAAGACAGAGTGTAGGGCAGAGAATGTGGGAAAGCACAGAATTATGGTAAAAGGAACAAGTTATCGATTAAAATAAATTATGAATGACAGGGCTTAAGACAGATGTAGAGAGATAGGTGGATCATTACAGAAATCTGCTGATGAGCTGGTCTTGTATACTGGCGTTGGCTGTTGCTGATTGTTCTGTTTTTTTGCATTTGGACAGGCAGGGACATCTGACTATGGTTGTTTTACTGATGTCTCTTGGAGCTGACCCATCTCTGCTGGATGGTGAAGGTCAGTCTTTTGCATCACCACTGCCTTCATTTTGTAATCTGCTTTAGCACAGTTTAGTAATCCTTCTAACCTGCTACAACCCATGTAACAGGAGTGAGTGCCTTATTCTGTCATCTATCTTATTCTATCTTGGATTACTTTCTGAAAGTTCTTGTTAATTGTTACCTGGTTTTGTCTTTCATAAATTGTCTTTAAGTATAATATCCATCTCTGGTACGTTCTCGAACCTTGATTTTAAATTCTGAGTTCTTGCATTATTTAGGAAATCCCACCCCCTGTTAAGTAACAGTTTCAAGTTATTTCTTATCTTTCCTTGAGCCGTGGACAGGGTTTGCCTTCTCTTGTGCCTGACCTGATAACAGTGAAGGGTGATGTTCCATTAATGAAGTGCTGTCTGTCTATTTTAGGCTGCAGTGGAATACACTTAGCAGCCCAGTTTGGTCACACAGCCATCGTTGCATATTTCATAGCCAAGGGCCAGGATGTAGACATGAGAGATAAAAACGGGATGACACCGCTCATGTGGGCAGCATTTCGAGTTTTTGGGTAATCTATTGTTTTATTTTATCTCATTTTGTACTGAAATTGTTTTGAGTGTTTCATTTAGACAGCTACATGATTTATCACTAAAATCCCAGGTATTTCAGTAGTCTTGGGAGTTTTGAAGGGGTGACAGAAGAATAAGAATGAGTCTCACAGTTGTTGCTTTAAGTAAACTGTATTCAAAAATCACAATCCATTAGAGAAGCCTGGTTAAAAGTCGATAGGTGAGAGAAACCCACTGTAGATGGGTGAATCACTGCAAAATTTCTATCCTGTAGTTGCAAATCATAAATTTCTGTTTCAATTTCTAATAATAAGCATATGTCTGAATTGCTGCATCCTTTATATTCTTCAGGTAAAAAGAGCCATTAATGGTTGTCTGTATTTAGTAATAACTTTGTTCCTCTTTTTTCAGCCGTGCATTGTTGTGTGTGCATCCCTTTTCACAGACTTAAGTTGTGATAACAGAGTATTATTTGTTTTCATATGTTCAGGATTATAGCACTGTTTCATATCTTTAAGAAAAGCCGATGAATATTGCTTGATAAACCAGTAATTTGTTTCAATAGGAAATTCATGTAAATATTACTGTCAGTGAATTTTCTTTAGTTTTATTGTAACCATACAGTTGTGTAATTTTGTCTCTTACTCAGTTTCTTTTTCTTAAAATATTGGTCCTGAATTATAAAGCTGATAAACTTTATAAGATTTTCTTTTAGCCATTTGTAATAAGTGAACTGATCCTTCAGGTTTCCGCACCTCCGATTTGCATTTCGATGTGACTTTGTGCGCGTTACAAATTTTCATAATAATAATAATAATAACATGATGTAAGTCATGTGTCATTATCTTCAAGCTGTGTTATTTGTGTGTTTTGACATGTGTAAATAGCAGATAACAAAAACCAAACCAATCCTGTCTCTTCTCTGAATTTGTCACTAATGTTTGTTTTCACAGACCTGATCCTACTCGGCTGATTTTGACGTTTGGAGCGAGCATTAACAAGAAGGACACACCCAATGGCAATATGCCGCTGCACTGGGCCTGTACTTCGGGCAACTATGCTGTCGTTAGGATTCTTCTAGATGCAGGAGCAGATCCTCTGTCACTCAATGCCAAAGTAATACTTTTCACTCTTTTCTTAATGATCTAATTAGCACCATAAATAGTAGTATTTTACTCCGTAGTATTTTATGTTGTCGGTACAAGTGCCAAAAGAATTAAGCAGTTAATATGATTTAAAGTGTTTTGAAAATGTCAATACTCTTGGCTGAATAGAGGTCAGGAGGGTGTTTCACACATGCTCACCGGTGACCTGAAAGACCCTATCACATAATTTAGGCTTACGTGGTTGGATGAAGCTAATGTTGTCTCAGTGTATCTTAGGGCAGTGAAGTTGCACCATCTGGGATGTTGTCTAATCAGATTTTTAGCCACAGCAGAAGTTGCAAAGATGATAGGTTCAGCACCAACTTTGATACATATCTGATGATTTATATAGCACCATTAGGACCCCTCAGAAGTGCTGCAAAATTAGTGAACGTGTTTGTCCAAGTGGTGTCCAGGTTGCTATGATACTTGAAACATGTGAAATGGACATGCCATTGAGCACTTGCATTTAAGTAAACTATTAAATAATGTCGTGAAATGCCAGACTGAATGTTGCCGGAATGCTCAGACTTGAATTGTCTGGTAGTAGAGCACAACACTGTGACCCCTGGCCTGACTTAACATGTCATTTCCAAGTAATTTAAATAAAAACTCATCTGGGACATGTGTAACAATGAGTAAGATTTGACAGACACCTTATGTTTGAGCATTTTAGCCACATACTGTGTATGCTGTAAGCAGACATTGCTTGGAGAGCTGTGTTTAACAGATGAAAACCTGTTTGGCAAAATAACAATGCCACAAACTGTGAACTGTCTTATCTTTTGATGACTTGTTTGCTGTAAAATGGTGCTATAGAAGTTAGCATGCTAATTAGGTTATAAATAAATTAGGTTATGCATTTTTACTTATTTATTTACTTTGCAACACAGCGTTTACTATTCATTAGTAGCTTAAATAAATTTATGGCTTTCTTATCAATTGTCAAATTAATGGTTTTCATATTGTTTGCTGTACAAATGGCTGTCATGTCATAAATTGTTTAAATCTGTTTATAATGTGTATTTTGTGTTGTTTGCCATTTAAATGACTCGTATGAATTTTGTCGGTAGAATGAAACTCCGATGGATTTAGCCATTCGCAGCCGTAGCATGTGGATAATACAAAAGTTGAAAGCAGTGGCTGCTGGAAGAGGAATTGACAAGACAGCCAGTCTGTGGAGCTGGCTAAAGAATAACCAAGTCAGGCTGATCTGAATCCTTTTTCCTTATTTCCCTAGTATTTGTTGATTTTGAAAAATATTCGAAATAATTGAATTAAACTTTCAAACATCATTCAACAAGCTATAGTTTCAGGCTGTTCAGTAGTTTATTGGGAACCTCAGCTACAATAGTCACAGATTTTGTTCAGCCTGTTGTTGATGTTGTCCTGTGTGTTGTTGATGTTGTCCAGCCTGTTGGCTACATTATCTAATGACCATTTTCCGCCCTACTGGTACTGATGTTGTGTAGCCTGCTGGCAGTTTTTTGCAGTGTGTTGGGGTATTGTCCAATCTTGATGGTCACCTGGGTGACCTGCTGACTGAGGCAAAATTGTTGATGTTTGGTTAACAGTCAGGCAGCACACACAGACCATACATGGGCACCTTAAATGGAGTGATGCCCATTCAAATGGGCAACAGTGGTGAAGGATCTCACCAGATTAATTCATTGAAAAATGAGCAGGGTCGAGGTCATACTGTTACCATAGAAAAATGTGTACATTTACATTTAATGACTGAACCATTAATTAGCTCATGTTGCTGCAGTTTCTTTCACGCAATGAGTTTTATGTTGTGCAGTCAGTCAGTTGTGTTTCGTGTCAGTGTCATATGCCAGTATGCTTATATAGACACTAGATATTTAGATGTTATGAATTTGTGAGCAGTTTATCATAATTTAAAAACTAATTTTCTTTTCCTTTGGCAAATTATATTTTTGGGAAAATTTAAAATTCCCCAGAGAATACCAGTCTTTACTTTATGCTTTACATTTTGCTTCATATCATTTTTCTTTCATAAATATTATACGAGAATCTGTTGTTGCATTTTGTTGTAGTCAGTGAAGCTGAAGGTTGCTGTTGCATTTCCGTTTCTCATGTTGTTTGCGATTGGATTTGTGTTTAACATTGAACTCTTCTGGCTTTACAAAGCAGGGCTTTTTGGAATTTTGTTTCTTCTCTGGCGATTTACCAACACGTGAGTCTGCATACAGCGTAACAGTTTTCCTATATACACAGCTTGGTGTGATAATACTGTATGACCTTATCTGCTGTCCCCAGAAGTTATTCCCAATGAATCTGTTTGATTTTGTACAGATCTAGTGAAACAACTTTTGAAACTCAATGCAGAGGAAACAGGATAGAGAAAAGATTTAATTGTGCTAAGAAATAAATTCAATCAGGGTGTGGAGTAAAATTATAAAGATGTCACTTGGATTGCCATATGTAAGTAAGTCAGTATTTGTTTAACCAGCAATTCAAAGTCAAAATGAAGTCCTGAAAGTATTTTTAAAACCTACTGGCATTTTGTAAATTGATATAAGTCTATGTTAATTTGGTTGTCGTACTAGTAATTAATTTATTAATCATTTGCTTTTGGTGCTGTAATTTGTGATAAATATCAGAATATTATTAATGAATTTTGAAGGTGGCCCGTATTGTCATGACTGTCACTGTTTCTTATTTTTAGACACTTTCTCGACCCAACGACCAATCTAAAAGTACCTATCGCTTTGTATTTGGCAACAAAATTCTGGATGTATTTCACTTGGTTCTTCTACTTTTGGCCATGTATCCTTTATCAAGTTGACAGAAAAATTCCTTAGTTTGTCAATTATTGTATTAAAAATTATTTTAAAAATTATGTGCAGGTTTTGATTGTTGCATCGATCTTTTTTCTGATTTATAGGAAATGTTTGTTATGAAACTGTTTATGTGCAGTATTGAAACATTTGATATTGTGATGCAATTTAATACTATGTAATGGTGTAACTTATAACACTGGAGTGTAGGACAAACCACTGCAAATGTCCTATGCTGTGCAGTAAAAGTCCTGATTAAGAGTTTAAACCAGTTTTTGTGATTATACTAATCTATGAATAGAGAGAACAAATAGTCAGAAAACTGCTGACAAATCACACGTTAGCCCAAACCTGACTGCATTGACATCTGGCCGGATTGGTTAGGAGACATATGAAACACATGGAAGATGATAAGTTGTGCAACAGCACTGAGAATCAATGGAGGAGCAGATAAGCATTGGTTTTATAATTTTGACAATGCAGTGTGAATTGGAAGTGTGGGATAGTCAAATACCATTTGCGGGTGATAGTGTAGTTCATTTGGGCAAATACATGTACCAGTAATCATCTCGTGCAACAGAAGAGTGAACAACCCTTAAGTTGTTTATTAAAGGCAAAAGAGTTTTGCATTTTGCAGTGTAAGAAGAAGTGAATGGTGTCTTCCAACTAGAAGATTTTAGAATTAATTTTTCTTAGAATGGGTTTAAATGTCCTGACCCAGTTCACAGATGTAAGCACTGCTGAGATCTTGGCACCATTCCTCATCAACACGGTCTGCCTGAGCTTTTATTTCTGGAAAGCATGGCGGAGTGACCCTGGGGTCATTCGGGGAAGCATTGAAGAAAAACTGCAGGTATTTCACATAAGTGTTAGGAGCTCATCGCACACATAACATGATGCATACAAACAAGTACACACCTTTGCACACCCGTGCTTACTTGCAGGCTCTTACAAGAGCCATTCATCTCCTAACCAGGCTCAGTGTTGTTTAACTTTGGTCATTGATTGGTAAAGTATTTTCAACACAACATAGCCATAGCCACATAGTGTAACTCATATCAATCATCATGAATAATTTGCGTATTCACTATTCATCTAAATGCATTTCACTTTGCCGTGAGGGAGTTCACTGGGTGTAGTTTCTGTTATGTTAGTGATGTTTGCTTATTTGTAAACAATGTCTGAGAAATTTTTATAAATTTGATGAACCATTTTTCAGACAGTACTTGATTTGTCCGAGCGCCAGGTCCTGGACTTTAGTCACTTCTGCCACACATGCATTGTTAAGAGGCCTCTGCGATCCAAGCATTGTTCGGTATGCAATCGCTGTGTTGCGAAGTTTGACCATCACTGCCCATGGGTAGACAATTGTGTTGGTCAGTATTCATGCTTGGCTTGAATTACGTTTTGTAAATAATCCTTTTGTCTTCTTATAAACTGACTGCTATTTTTGGGCTTCTATATACCATGTTTTTTATAGGATTTGCTTATGCTAAGAGACGCATTGCATCTAGGTTAGTGTATGAGACAAGCTGTGTCATTATAATTTGTTGCACAAAAATATTTACTTACAGTATAGACCAATGATCTTCTGATGGGCTTTAAAAATGTAATTGTATGTGTAATAATACATATTTAAAAAAACGTGTAACAATACATATTAAAAATAGTATGAAAATACTATGGTTGCTTCAGTTACAAGAGCATTACAAGCAATAAATATGTCTGAATTCTTGTACTGGGAGTGAACTGTACAATAATCCCAGCTCAGTGTCGTCGAAGAATTGCACTCAGATTAGCAGTGATAATTAATGCTTGTTTGTTGCCATTCAAATGCATGGGCTTAAAGTTTCGACATATTTGCAATTTCTTTTGATGTTCTTTGTCTAGGTGCAAAGAACCACAAATACTTTGTTGGTTACCTGTTCTTTCTTCTCGGAATGATTGTTTGGTGCATGTTTGGTACATACACCTGTAAGTACTATTTGGTAGACAAGTTACGTCTTTATACCTGAGCTTGTATGACTATTGTGTATGCAAAACTCAGAAGTAAAAATAAAGATAGTGGGATAATCAGAAAGAGTTCATGAATAGCATGAGTTTAAGATTCTCAAGTCAAAGTTGAAGATTTATTTCTTTGAAGTTATAATTATTATGTAGTTGTTCAGCAATATAGAAAGAGAAGGAATGCTTTGGAGCTGTTAATAACTGTATTATTAGTCAAGGAATCGCATCATTTAAAGTTGGTTTTTGTACAGCAGGTACTAAGACAGTATATTAGTTCTGCAGTTCTCTGTTTCTTTTGTAGACTGGGTGGAGACTTGTAATCTGAACATTGGGACCGACGGCTTTTTTGACAGCTTAGTAAAGATTCTCGTCTGCTCCCCATGGGTTGCCTGGATTGCTTTAAATGCTGCTGTGCATTTCCTATGGGTTGGAACTCTACTTGGTTGTCAGCTATATCAGGTGAAGTAATTTTTTTATTTTTAAGTCAATTGACAATCAAGCAGTTATTTTAATTTTGTTTTAGAGATAGTTATATGCTGCAAGTTTTATTAGTTATGTTTTACTTTAGCAAAGGTAAAGCACATTGTTGCAGACTTTCATATAGGCAAAGGCTTGGACTGTTAGCTGAGCTGCTCTGATAAGGTTCTGTAGGGTTGCTGTATGTTTTATGACAATTTCTTGGTGCCAAGCAAAATCTGTTTCAGTAAAACTAGGTTACTAACAAGATCAGGTTCATAACCACCCTTTTTAACAGTTTCAGTCCCTCTGGCTTAGTTAGCTACATCAGTAAATGCGTACTCCAAGGAGCCTCTGTGTGTAAAAAGCCCAGTTTTCATCCCAATTGTGGCTTATTTCAGAGATTTAAATCTTGGGTTAGCAGGATCCATGCATGGGGACCTTAAATGGCATGGCACCCATTCAAACAGGTAGCTGTGGTGAAGGATCTCGCCCAATAAATTCATTGCAAAATGAGCACGGTCGTGGCCATATAGCCAGGAAACATTTCTTATCTGTTAATCTTTACTGAATCCTGCCGAATCAAGATTCAAATTTAATTACTAACAGAATGATATTGTCTGGAATGTTTCACTTCTTTGGAATTCATGTTTCAGATTTGGACCTCTTGTTGAAGTAACTTTTCAATTTTTTTACACTGTTCAGATTATGTGGCTGGCTGCAACTACTAATGAGAGACTGAATTTTTCAAGATATCAACATTTTCACACCACAAAACCAGGTGTATTTAAAAGTCCATTTCAGTAAGTGGTCTACATATGACTTAATTCTCAGATTAAAAGTTCCATTTTTGAATCCTTCCTTGGAATTAAGAACTTTTTAACTAGCCTCTGTAAAATGGATACCAGGTAATAGTCTGTTTTCTGGATGCACACGTCAGCCAACTGGCATTGCCATTGTCTTTGTGTATTGGAGCAGTTTTGCATGAATATCCTTGCTGGCCGCAGGTTCCAGCCTCCTTTGACTACTTTAGCGGTGTCTGCTTTTCCCAATCTCTTACAAGATGGACTTATATTGGATACTGTAGTCACTATGACCATAGCAGTAAGAACTGTGCTGGCGAGACATTTGACTCGTCTTATTCAAAATGCAGTAAGTCACATTTTCTGCAAGTTTTTCAATGGCACAAGAGTTATGTACGTTTTTCGCTTTTGCAGTCGTGGGTTCTTCCAGAACCTTATTGACATCTGTGGATGGAAGTGTTTTGGATTGTTCCGACCCCAGCAGTACGACTGGGTCACCATGGCCAACTATGATGAAAGTACGTTTGCCAGCAGCCAGGGCATGGCACATCACAGCTACCAGTTTGTCTGATGTAAAGTGCGATTGCTTGAGCCAATTACTGTTGAGCATCAGGATGTGAGAAAACTGAAGGAAACGGTCTTCTCATGTGTTTTTTACTGGTCTTTGTCCTCTTGCAGTGTTACCACGTTGTTTTGGTGCATGTATATAAGGCTTACCTGGCCCACCTATGCACAAATTACAGTAGTGTGTCTTTGTGTAAATTTGTTCATCATGAACTTAATCTGATTGTTAAAAAATGTGTAGAAATCTTAGGCATGCTGAATGATCAAATCATATCCTACAAGAGAACACCTTTTCAAAATATATTTTACAACATTTAATACTTTTTTGGTTGCAACATCTTCTGGTGATGCCTCATGTGGGAACAATGTTTTAAACTTTGATTGCTCCAGGCAGGCAGCATCGTTGGGCTGTAGTCAGTCAGAACCAAGTAAAGTAATTTGGCCACAATTACTGTTAACCTGGTTTGACAAGTACCTAGTGCTGTTAGTGCAACAGCAATCTGCAACTCTATTACAGACATTATTTTATAACTGAAATTTATTTTTAAATTTAGATTTTGAGTTGACTGCCTTCTTGAATATTCCAAAAACATAGATGCAAGACAGAAAACAGGTAGTCTCTTTTTAAAGGCCAGCAACATCTGGCAGAAGTGCCAAAAAATAGAATGTGTACTGATTAAATATCTCCAAGTACATGTACATCACTTCTGGAGTACACACAATCCATATATTTGTTGATGTAGGAATCTGACAGTATACGGCAGCTTGCAAGATCATGTTGATAAAACACCTACTTGAGCGTCTCTGTTCTTTAAATGTTTGTCATGTTTTTGTCCATCTTTAGTCGGAAGTCTTTGTGTTATATTCTGAAACAAACTCCTTGGATCTAGACATTTTCTCATTAATATTTTGTTATCTTCAACTTTGAATGACAGAAGTTGTAGTTTTTCTTTCCTAGGTTATTTTGAAACAACATACTGCTTCTGAGGCAATGTTGTGCTTGGGCAAATTTAGTCTGAATGTTTGTACGTTGTTGCATGTCAGCTATTTGGGCATTGCTTGTAGTTAGGAAACATGGTTGACTACTACAGACTGTAATACTGTATAATTTGCATCCCTAGTGAGAAATAGAGGAGCAGTGGTCATGTGTGATGAAGTATTCGATGATCCCACAGTGGTCGTTTGTGATGAAGTACTCTATGATCCCACTCTTGAATAATGTATCGGGTTCTGCAAGACAAACATCATTACTGCTAAACATTCCAGTCTTTCCAAGGCTTCAGCTGAAGCCAAAAAACTGGGCACTTTGCCAGCCTGACTGGTCATTCAGTGATCATTTACTTAATGAAAATGGCAAAATGCTGACACGTACACAAAAAATGTATTACCACAGCTCTGCAGTAATAAAGTCAGGCCTAAAATTCCAAGATTAAAGCTTTTAGTCAGTACATAGTAGAGAATCTGTGAAACTACAACACGTCAACAGCTACCTCAGAAGTTTACTTGAAAAGCTTTGTACCTAGGTTTGTTCAGGTACAGACTTCTGCTGAAGCTGGAAGCATTAGACTATTAGTATTTGTACAGTACTTAGTGTCTAGCTGATCATTCATCAATAGTCATTGATGCAGTTCCAAACTTCAGTGAAAACAGTAATGCTGACACATACACAACTTTGAGCTTTCCCGGAGAAACAGTTTCAATGCCTTAACGTAAATCTTTAAAAATTGCATTTTATCCGAGTTCCTTACGCACGGCCTTAAGAGCAAACTGGAAAATAGTTAAACAAGTCTACATTTTCCCATGTTCCAAGTTCACAGCAACATTACTCAGATCATGCCACAGTCCCATTCATAATTACCTTTACTAGCTTTGCACAAAAATTCCATTTGTCTGATGCTTTTACACCTTCTATGTCTTGTAACTAAGAATCGAATGATCAGAGGGAACTGTCTTGGCTGCCACTTGTACTGGACTTGGAATTGATCATTCGGTCCTTAGATTCATGCAGTCAATTAGTCTGCAAAGGTGCTTCAGGTTGTGTTTCTTCGCAGTGCTATACAGCAATTCAATGCAGTCTTTATCGGGAATCTCGCTTAAGATTTTTAGCATGTATTGCAATCGGTAGCGGTCGCAGAGTTTCTCGAGATATACGAGACTCATTGGAATCCGTGGCACTTCTTCGCTGGGATTGTCTGCAGATGTGTCTCCCTCATTTGTGTGCTCGGTTGAATCTCCATTTTCCTGCTTTGCATCTGAGACAGGAAGCTGAAACATCACAAGCGACTTCGTTCTAATTTCAACTAAACAATCTTTAAAACAATTTATAAACAACTGAACATTAAGGGGGAGGGAGGGTCACCCAAATGCAGTCAGTGAAATGAGGGTAATGCCCAATGTGGACATCCACGTCTAAATTTGGCATATACAGCTATTTCAGTACAGCCTGTGCCTTAACACCAACTGCAGTCAAATAGCTGACAGTATGTACTGCATTGGGTCTAAACAGAGTCCCTTTCCTGGACACTGCAGAAATCAAAGTATCCCACCCACAGCCACAGTTAGTCATGCAAGATCAACAAAATAGCCTAATCTAGGCCACAGTTCTCCACTGGAGTGCGGTCGTCTGCAAAGGGGGATGGGAAAGGGTAATGTCAATAAGGACAAGGGAAGGGTGGGTCTAAAGTAGGTCATTTTTATGGATGATGGATGCTATAATGAAAATATTCCTCAACCCCTTGGCAGATTGAAAAAAGGTTTTAAATCAGTTAACCAACTTACCTCAGCAAGCATAACAACAAGTTCTGATAACACAGTCTGTAGCACTTCATACAAGATCTTCGTCATTTCTTGCGCATATTCTTCATCTCGTTTCGCAGCTGCACTGGGTGAATTTGCATCACCTGAATCTTTCTTTTCTAGTTTTTCCTCCATCTTTTGCAAATCTTGTTCACCTGCATGCTGTTTTTCAGCAGCTTGTTTTTGTTCTGCAGTGCCTGGGTTTTCATCGGCCATTTCTGTAACAGCTGGAACACTTGAAATATCATCTACAGATGAAATTCTATTGCCACCAACTAAGTCCATGTCATTCGCCAACTCAAAGTCGACACACACCGAGTCTGACTTCTCTCTAGAGTTCCGAAATGCAGGGGGCAAACGCAAATGTTTTGGATAGACAACATCTAGTATTTTCAGAGTACATCTGAACAGCTGGAAGTCTGAAACACACAAAATCAAACTTGGCTATAACTACTGACAATAATTATAATATAAATAAATAGTTGGTGACCTATAAAAATCTTGGGTCATAGAACAGACTTATAAAACCTGCCAGAAAGCCTGATGGCCACATATATTCAATTATCACTCCAAATTACACTTCTGTTACACTAAAACAAGACTTGAGCAAAACTTTGTCTGCAGTTAACATTGAGGTCTTCACCAAAAATTACTAAGATTTAAAAAAACAAGAACTGAAACTATGAAGATACAGTAGTTAAAACTAAAGATCTGTGACAACACAGCATCCTGTAATCAATCAGCGACTACAAAACTTTGATAGCCTGTGAATAAGCTGGTTACTGCAACTTAGCTTTCGTTGGGCGCTGTAGAAATCTCAAGCTTATGATTAAGACAGCGTTTAAATGAGAAGTGAAATGAGAAAGGACAAGCAAAGTTTGAGTCAACATTTGCCTGTTCGAAGTGGTTCTGATTTCTTTCTTCATATTTTTAAATTAATTTTAATTAATTTAACTTTGTCAGAATATAATACCAAAATAGTCTTGCCTGTCTGAAGGAAATGCATTCGTCCTTCCCAAAGACCAAATATGACGCTCAAGATTGACAGAGCTGATCCGATGATGTTCTCACGGCCTTCCACACCCACAATCTCATCTGTGCAGACGTGCTTCAGGTAACCAAGGATCAGCATGCAAACTTGGCCACAGTATGTAGCTAAGGAGGTGTATTATCAAACAATGGTGAAATTTCAGTTAACTTAATCAGAATCATGTATACAAGCATCTGTCACACACAAATTCATTCAGAAAGATTCTGCATTCAGAGCTTAATAACACCACTGCATTTCAGGCAAGCACTGAGGCCCTGGATCTGATGCATACGTCAAATGCAAGGCATGTTCTGAAAAAAGGAGATGCTTCACTAGAAGAAAGTGATCAGAGTAGAAATGACACTGAACTAGTTTAGGCCTTGATATAATAATGTTGACTATAAATCATTCATAATCAGCCATGAACACAGAGCCAAGAAGAGTGAGAGCTGTTCGGACTACAAAGCATTCATACTAGACAATGGATGACATGATTGTCACAACAGCGTGTTTGGTCATACCAAGTGCCTGAACGCCTTGTTCCGATGTTGACACCAGCTGCAGCACATGTAGGAAAGTCTCCAAAATGTGACTTACATGTGACCTAACGAACCATAAAACACACAACTACTTGCACCAGAAAGACAGACCGCAGGACCCCTGCTCAGGTTTAAATACTGCAGACAGCAGTAACCAAATTTTATACAGTGCAGGAACCCATGAGGGCAATTGGGCAGGTAAGGAATTCTAGCTAGTCAGCTGCTCATTTATTAGATGTCTCTATGAACAAAAGTCTCAGAGGCCTAATGGTATAATAAAAGGAAAATGCATCCCTGTACTTAATAAGAATGATTTTCAGTGATCATTCATCACATACTTGAACCCAGGTAAACCTGATACAAGCCAACTTCCTTCAGAAACTCTACACATTTGTTCCCTAGTGAAATCAACAGTTACTGATTTAAAAGGTGGACTTGTACTGTTATCAAATACCTGGCAGCTGTTATCATGATCCTAGATTAAAGACACGTGCAGTGAATGCACAGTTCTTCAGTCCCTTGATCACAAAATAATGAGCAATATCGTACTTTACATTACTAGACACTTATTCATTATGCATTGAATAGGCTTTCAGACTGGCTGATTTCATACCCTGTCTGTTTAATTGCTTCCATAATGGCAACTACCAACTCAGGATTACTCCACTGACTGCATATGTCCTCTTCAACCTCCATCAGTTTATCAGTAAACTCAGCCGTGTACTTGAGCAAGTCCACTGAACACACGTGAAACAGAATAAACTTCTAATTAATTAAAAACAAAAAGTTCAGATATGTTAGCAACCTGATAGTAAGACTCTGTGCTAGCAATTTTAATACACCAACTGATTACTAAAACAAGATAAGAATTAACTTGTCTGTAATGATTATTGTGGATAAAGAAGTCAGGTTAACCATTTTCAGCTTACCTTAAGCCACACTTAATAGATCTGTATGCATTATTTCAGCCCCCTCAGGGGTCCTTAATGGGCACCATATAAATTTCCATATACAGTGTACATGCATACACTGTGCCTTACATATACTATATATATATATATACCTTGCATATACTGCATGGTATACAACTGAATATATTCATGTGGAATAGACTGGAATAGTAAGTTACGTGCACCAAAGACATTCAAATAAATGTTTATGTCCAACAGAGGAGGATGAAGTGAATGGACATTAGGGGAGTTAAGCATTAAAACCATAAGAAACGAACTGAATAATAAGTGAAAACATCTGATTTCCTGAAAAGCATGAAAATACTAAATCTGTTTAACAAACCAGAAGGATTAAAGAACTGGTTACCACAGAATAGCACTCTCAACTTGGTCAAGTTAATTGGGTTCCAATAGTTCTGCAGGCTTTAGTTTGAGGGCACTTTCATAGATCAAAAAGACACCCTTTAATCTTAATTTGTTTCATTAAAGCACAAGTAAAAACGAAGTCTGGCCATGAGAAGACAGACAGGCACTGTATTCTTAAATACTAATCAGCTGAATAGCAAATGAACGGTTCTCACAGTTGGTAGAACTCTGAAATATGAAGAGAACTTGATCATAGATAATTGGTGCCTCCTTAATGGCAGATATCCACAGCTCTGATCTTTCGCTGGATACACAGACATGAAGTAACCTGCCACAAACAAGCACCTAGTTATAACTTATTGTCAGTGTAAAAATTAATATCTAACCAATGGTCTGCATATGGCACAATTTGACAAAGGTTCCACAGAAGTTTGTCATAAATTAATCCCATCATTTATTAAATACACTGGATACTCCTGATAACATGAATCTTTATCTATGTACATACATATGTATGTATGTATATATGTGTCAAGAAACTTAATACAATGCATCTTGAGTAGCTCAAAAGCGCTGTAGATTCTGAAGTAACAGTATTAAGCAATGTATTAAGTTTCTTGGTACATACTGCACATGTTGGGAACACGGATCCTAATATGTTTTCTGCTTGACATAATTTCCTTATTACACAGCCTCCTTATTACATAGTGGGTATTACAAAGATAACTTAAACTAGTTGTCTCTGTCTGATATGCCTCCCAAGGTAGCACTGGACGAAGGTTTCATGTATTTTAACTAGCAGTACTGTAACGGGTGGAATAATATAATTAGAGGTATAATACGGCTTTCTTAAACAAGATGTGTTCTTACAGATGAAGTAAATTCAAGTAACTGGTATTTAAAATCAGGCCTCTACATTCCTCAGAAGCCTGGTTGTGAAGAATAGTTCAGTGCGACTGGGCAACCTTACACACATGCTATGCTATGTACTGGGAATTAAAATATTAAACAGTCATAAATGACAAATGGACTTTTGTGTGATTTAGTCACCAATTTAAAGTAGAGTAAAATCAGTACATTAGAGTAGTTTAACCCTTAACCGACGAGAGAAATTTTTCCGCCTAGGCCCTGACGACGAGCGATTTTTACCGGAAAACGCCTATTAATTAAATAGTTTTCAACTTGTTGTATCTCAGTCAGTTCTTGACCTACAGACATGTGGTTACCATCAATCTTTAGCATTTTATCTCCTCTTCCCATCCATTCGTCTAGTTTTTGATACAAAAAATTTTGGGGTACCCAAAGTTGCCCCAAACCATACCCCACCCCATGTTTAAAACGTTTTTCATGTTCAGGTTCCTATGGAAAAACATTTTCAGGGACAACATATGTAGTGTCAGCACAATAATCGTGCAGAAATCAATACCAGACAAAACCTCACAAGAATTTTGAAAATATTTTCATAAATGAAGGAGATACAGTATTTTTAGTATGTAAGATGAAGTCGTACAAATTGAAGGAAATATAAGAAAACACCTGAAAAGTAAGAAATGTCTAACTTATCAGATTTTGGTCATTCTTCGACATACAGACTTGAGGTTAATATCATTCTTTAGCATTTTATTTCCTCTTTCAAACCATCTTCCAGTTTTTGAGAAAAAAATTTTGAAGGTACCAATAGTTGCCCCAAACTGTACCCACCCCATTTGAAAACTTTTTTCATGTTCAAACCCCTATAGAAAACATTTTCAGTGACAACTCATGTAGTGTCAGCACATGAACTGTGCAGCAATTAATATCAGACAAAACCTCCAAAAAAGTTTGAAAATATTTTCATAAATGAAGGAGATATAATATTTTTAGTATGCAGACAGTGGTCATACCAGAGGAGTAACAAGAAATGCCTAAAAAGTAAGAAATTTTTAACTTAACAGATCTTGGTAATTTTTGGCAAACAGACATAAGGTTAACATGATTCCTTAGCTTTTTATCTACTCTTTCAATCCTTCTGTCCAGTTTTTGATAGAAAAATTTTGGGGCAATCAAAGTTGCCTACTCACCCCATCACCTCCCAAACACATACATAGTAATAAAACCACGACATCAAAAACACTGCAGTATGCACACCAACAGGACAACAGTAACATTACAACAACCCCGGCACACAGAGAGGCAAACACACTGACGTTTGTTTCCTTTACAAATATTTGGTAGCTCTTAAAAGGGCCATTTTTATGAATGCCTGAGTGCACCGGATGGTCACCTTGAAGATGGATGAAACCTCCTGAATCGACTCCTTTTTCTCAATAGACTGGACTGAACAGTTCTAAGACGACATTTTATAATGGAAATTTTAACAGTTGTATCGATGTGTTATATTGCTTACCTTCCTTACACTCCACAGAACCACTATCTGATTTTGCTCGTTGCAAATGTGGAAGCATAAAACTTTGCACAAAGCAACTTTACATGCTTCACAATCATATCCAGTCTTCTTGGGGCAGCCTTTGGGATTCTTGATCTTGTTCTCTAAAACATAAGATGCTAGAGGAGAAGTAGGTTTCCATTTTATTCTGTGGGGTTTACCTGCCTTCTGTGCATTTGACCTATTCTGCTCACCATGCAGGCCTGGTCTGTTCAACTAGCACATCAAAAAAGCTTATCCAAAAGCAGTTAGAAAAATTTCAAAAATGGTGCATCAGGGGCTGGTCCGCCACAGACGTTTATAAATGGAACAGTTAGGGGTCAAATTGGAATATCTGCTACTTGTTCAATCCTGTCTATCTCGCCCAAGTCATCCGCCCGACCCAGTTTCACGGTCCGCTAGCGTGTATCCGTAGCCGTCTAATTCGGAGTCGATGTCAGAATGTTCTTTAGCCAAAACCACATTATCTTCTTCACTGGTGGCAAAAGACAGGTTTTTATTGTCAGATGAGTCAAAACTGTCATCATCTGATGCAAATTCATCAAGAATTTGCCGAATTTCGTCGTCAGTAAGGCCACAACAACAACACGCCGCCATTTTGGGTTATTTAAATTTGTGATTTAAATGTCCGATTTGATTGGTCGATTTTTATGTTTATAACCGAATTCTAAAAATATCTTCCACTTATTTCTGTACTTAATTATAATATCTTGGCCTAATTGATGTAAGGTTTCAAAAATATAACGTTTGTGATAGGCTGAGAGCCGTCTACATAATAGTACATGCCCACTACCAATTACTACCAGCTCGTCGTGACCCATATACTACCAATCACTACCTACGCGTCTGTATTGGGTTAAAACAAGTATCAGGTAATAAATCTGGAGGTATACAAAAACTTGTTAACAAGCAAGCTCTCAATTTAAAAAATCTCTCTGGCTTGGATACAGAAACCCCTTGTAAACCACACTACTCACCTCATTGTTTCAACAAGTGTGGGTGCATCAGGACTTTCCAGCAACAGTAACACAAGGTTCCTACCACCAACAACAAAACAAAAGCCATACAAAAATCTAATAAATGTGATGTCAATTCACTGATGAATTAAGTACTTTTCCATTCTTATTAACAGTAACTTAGAAAAGTTCCAAAACAGCCACTGGTATGTGCTGTAGAAACCTGAGATGCTCCAAAAGGTGTGATAATACTCTTGATATACATACAGTGCATATACATATGTATATGTATATACATATGTACTGTATATACAAGATATACATACAACATCTTCAGTCTCTTCACCATCTACCTCTGGTATACTTGTTCTGACAAGGCACTAGACAAATGTTCATATAAATATTGGCAGATGACCTCCATTGCCAATAAATTGCTGGCATAAAGATCTGTACAAGACAGTAAATACACTGTATAATAAAAAATTAAGAACAGTCTGAACAGAACAAAACAATGCAAGGACACTGGTAAACAAAAGCAAAGCTGGAAACACATACACAAGTTCTGTCTTTGAACCAAGCAGATGACAGACGTCAGGTGAGCAAGCCATGTTGCCAATTATACCGACACAGATTTCCTAAAAGCCAAATATATGTCTTAACTTCATTTTCTGAATAAAAGCAACAAACTCATCTAAGTTGAAACTGCACTTCCATTTTAATGACATATCCACTTCACCACTACCATGCTCAACACTGCTCCCTTCATCACGTAACTGTGTGTGTGCATGTATGTTTGCATGTGTAAATGTACGTATGTTAATATCTGTGACATCTTTTATGAACATCTTTAAGGCATACCGGGAGTCATGATAGTCTAGTGAGTAGTGTGACGGATTGTTAACCCAGAGATCATGGTTCAAACTGTTCTAGAAGGATGATCCAACGCATGAGAAGGCATGATGGAATAGGGCTGATGTGTAGTAGCACGGCACCTGCATATCTGCATGGATAGCAGAGCGCAACAGTTGCCAACTCAACTGACCCAAGACTCAAATACAGAGCTCCCCAATACTTGCTGTGGTAGTGCCAACAAGTGAGGCATCTCTCAGCAAGAGAATCTTGAGTGTAATTCGCTTCACAACATTAAGCCAGCGTAGTGATTTTTGAACAAATTCCAATATGAGGGAGTATACTGGCTTGCAGGCTGTGACTTGGATGGCACAGTTCAGGAAGGACTACACCCTATGACTCATATCTTGTAGTGCTGATACCTGCCATACACATCAGCTGCATTTGAGGACAACCTGCGGCTAAGGAAACAGCTATGCTTCAGTTGAGGATCACTGCCCTGTCCGTGGTCCTTAACTGAATATGGATGATCACAATGTTAATCTCATTGCAGTGGGCATATGCCGCATTCAAACTGGGTTTACAGATATTTTACCAAATTTTTATCATTGTATCCCAAGGCCCAATATTACTTTGCCTCCTTTAACTTCACACCAAGAATATGCAAGATCATCATCAATATCAAGCTCATCATCGACTATCTATAAGTACTCCTCACAACAGCTCACACAAAACACTGAATGTTATTCAAAACCAATTCCAAGCCAACACATGTGACAGCACCATAAATAGTACACAAGAGCACGATCATTTTAAGTCTAAAAGATAATTTATTAAAAGCATGGATATAGTCAAACTAACAGTTGCCCTGGGAGCCTTTGACTTGGCAATCACACCAGTGAGTAATTCAACTGCATTGTGCTCCACAAGAAAATTCACAACTTCCTAGATACAAAAAGTCACAAAACCCCATCATAACAATAAAACAGCATCACAAGAAAACGAAATCCCATCATAATAACATACAACAAAACTTAGCATGTCAAAAACATGCTATAAGAAAAAACTGCAGCATAACATGAAATGTCATATGTCACAGTGTTATAATATGCGGAAAATCTAAGCATCAGCTCAGTATTTCAAAATATCTCCAATAGGTTTACGGTAAATGTGCTCAGCAATCTGACATTTTGAACATGTGGAAAAATAAGATATGCAACAATGTAATTATTACAATTAAATGTAGCCGATACAAAAACACACACCTGGTTCATTGACATGTCCCATAACTTGCAAAGGTCATCCTGAAGCCCATCCTCCAGCTCCACAGGCTCTGTAGAAGCCGGTTCTCCATCAGTACTTCCATCATCATCCTCCTTCCCCTTGCCCAGCTCGTTTTGCTCCCCCATTGCCTACTCAAGCAACAACAAAGAATTTAGTCAGTGCAGGAGATCAAAATGGATCTTTAAATCGATCACAGCCCTTAACTATGATCAACCGTAATCATCTGGCTCATGCAAATGCTGAACCTGAAATAGCTTCTTTGCAGATCAAGTGTAAAAAAAGATTTTATAAAGAAAAAATAACAACGACCTACAATCATCGAGCAACTACACATTTTTAATGGAGCAGCAAGGTATCGTTCACATCGACCTTCCATACAGCTGTATCAGGGTACACACTAGTGTGGCTAGGATACTCACAGACATGCTTTACATATTTATTTTCTGGCTTTAAGTTTTCCCTGTATCAACATAAAGTTGACTGTATCCACAAATAAAGCCACTTTGACCAAGAAGCATTTGGGTCATCCATAAAGAACAACTTCAAAAAATGATCTATCTCTCCTTTGTCTGCATTTGGTATTACCCTTTGCAATGCTCCTTTTCAGACGTCCACACTCCAGAGCACAAAGGCCTATATTAGGCTATCAAGTCGATCTTGCAGGGCTATCTGCGCTACAGATTGGGTACTTGATACTGCTCTCTGACTGAAATTGGTGTCTAAGGCAAAAGCTGTACTGAAATAACTGTATGTACCAAAGTCAGATATGGACATTCGCATTGGGCATAACCCCTTGTCCGCATCTGTCTGTATGTGGATGACCACTCCCTCCTACCTTTTGCAGATGTCCTTAATGGATGACCCCATTAGAGACAGTCATCCAAATCTATTCCTTGATCTTAAAACCAACAATTCTGCATGCAACATGTATGGCAAATAATCAAGCCAATGGTTGAGCACTGTTGGCCCTTCATCATCAGCTGTACTAGTCCTCAAAGCAATGTCTTGCAAGTGTTAAGGCTCAGCAGGTTTAAGGATTGCGAGGCTCAACAATGAACTTTCAAAAGCATATGACATACAAGGATTTATACTCCCTACGCAGACATGAAAGGCTGACATGTTACCACAGGACCACTGTGCTTCTGCAAAACATTGACATAGAACGGCTCTACATAATCATAAAATTGCCAACTGACCTTCAGAAGGTTCATTAGAGTTGCAAAGACCCAGCGCTTGCTGTAAACGGTATTCCCAATATTGTCTGCATCAAAAATATGCTGTTCCAGAAGCTCCCTTGGAGGCTCAGGATTCCTGTAGAGATTTGGCTTAGGATCATCATCAGTGTCATCCTCCTCACCAGAAAGACTCTGGTCTCCACGGCTATTGGATGTTTCAGAACTGCTATCATCTTTGGGGTTCTTTGCTGGAGAAGGACTCGGATATTCTGTTAGGCACTCAGGAGTCTGGTAGAGGGAAGCAGAGTAGGGGTCTGTGAATCGCGGTGTCTGCTGTGGACTAGTTATGAAGGTGTCCAACGCACGCTTGTCTTCTAAAGTTTCTCTGCAAGTGTCTTTAGTCACCTCACTTTTTCTATTTTTGGCATCCATTCCACAGTACAGGACAAACTGCAAAGGCAAGAACAGGCTTTGATGGAAAGCTTTTTAATAAGTTAGGGAAAGACTAATATTTAGTAATAACTTTAGTGTAGCTCTTAATTTTGTTCAGCGCAAGGTTTAAATGTACCTTAAAATGCACAGTTAGAAAGTCATGTGTGTAGCACTTTTGAGAGGTACAGAGTATTAACAAGGCTCTCTGTTAAGTGTTTTGATACATACATACATAAATGCATACATATATATGTACATACATACATATATACATGTACATTAAATAACTACGTACGACAACTAATAACAATATGGTGTATTAGTATCATTTATTTATCATAAGCCTCCATCAAAATAATCCTGAGAGTAATCCCGGGGCTGAATGATTGTTCGTCTAAAGTGCAAACATGACGACAACACCACAGCGGAACATTCAACAGCTAAAACATTCTCCCAAACATAACTGTATCAGAGATTGCAAAATTCTGCCAGTGCCTACAAAAGCCAAGTTAAAACAACTCGCTTCTTAAAGGTACTTAATCAGGGCAAACTCAGTGAGAGAGATTGGGTCAACAACAATTCCCGAACAATATCCAACAATCATGATTTATTCATATGCACTGGGTTGAGGCGTCTAACCAAAACCAAGTCGGAATCAGGTCAATATCCTGATGATCAGCCCACTATCCAGAATGCTCTCGCACGTGCTGTCACCAAAACCCCCAAACACCATCACATCACCCCTGTTCTCAAATCACTGCACTGGCTTAAAATACCAGAACGAATAGAGTACAAAGTCTTATCCCTCACCTACAACACACTTCAATCCTCCCAACCCTCCTATCTTCGTCAATTATTTACTATCCAACCACTCCGTTCAACCCGCTCCTCATCTGTCCTAACACTTCTTCGCCCTCCCGTCACCTCATCCTTAAAATTTGGAAATCACTCGATAGCCATAGCTGCCCCACCCCTTTGGAATAAACTCCCGCCAGAATTGCGACAGTTGTCTGGTCAATCATACGAACTCACCAACATTTCACCTCTTTCAGTTTCTGCCCAGGTCTTTCACTCAAGACTGAAAACACTTCTTTTCCAGAAATCTTATCCTGATTCTTCCTCTTCCTCTTATCTCTCTTCTCGCTTCAATTTCAAACATCATCCACCGTAGCCGTCCGACTGTCTGAGTGCCTGACTCCTGGATCTTGACCCTTTTGCCTATCGATTTTGTTTTGACTGAGCGCCTGTGAATAAGCTGGTTCCCGCAACTTAGCTTTCGTTGAGCGCTGTAGAAATCTCAAGATTACGATTACGATAAGACAGAAAAGCAGCCTAAGGTGGATAAGCAATTTGAAAAAGGTACATTTAGAGAACAAAGTGGCATATGCGACTTGGCAGAACGAACATCGACAGGTCTCTAAAACACACTGAGAAGCTAAAATACAGATTATCACCAGTGCAGTGTACAATAAGTTAAACAAGAACTTGGTGTTGAAGACACGCTGAAGTATCGGCTGCCTTTATTTGGGTGATAATGCGCGGCCTGGAAATCGAAATCTGTGTCTGATTCACTATCACTGCGATGCGTAAAAGAATCCACGATCGTTCGGCCACTGACTAGTTAGTATTGTGTATCACCCATTATCGCTCAAAATGTTTTCAAATAATCGTCCAACCAAATCAAACACAAGTAACAGATACACAGTTTACAGCAACACAGACATTTAACTGATTACTGCACCTGCACAGAAGAAATACTGATCGGCGTAAAGTTACATCAAGTACAGTAAAGTACTGTTCAATATAGAAACCACCAACAGAATTTAGCGCCAGGAGTGTGTACGTTAAGTTCGCTACAGAATAATATTCGCTCTTGTTCCGTTTCCGCGTTGAAAATTTAGGCTTTTATCTACTCTGGCCGCTCTAAGCCTTTATGGCATGCATAAACAACCACAGCGGTCCGAAATGGAAAGTTATGCAGAGTTTTGATACGAAGTGGCTTTGGAAGATGTCTCTGGATCTTCTGTCTACAACACACTTCAAAACCGCATCTACCATCGCCACATCCAGTTCAAGATAAATGGTGGAGTACCCAACAGGGCGGCGAGTGGTGGTGCAGCTGCCCTGGATGGCATTGTCAAAGGGGCGGGAAAATTCACTCTGTCTGTCTGTCTGTCTGTCTGTCTGTCTGTCTGTCTGTCTGTCTGTCTGTCTCTGTCTGTCTGTCTGTCTGTCTGTCTGTCTGTCTGTCTGTCTGTCTGTCTGTCTGTCTGTCTGTCTGTCTGTCTCTCTCTCTCTCTCTCTCTCTCTCTCTCTCTCTGCATTGCAGGAAGAAATATTGTGCGTGGTGATGAAAACTTAAACCCTGTCTGGTGTTATGAAGAAGAAAATCTATCTGCCAACGAAAAAGTTTATGCCTGGAGTAGTATTTAGTTTTCAGGCCCAAAGTGTCAGGACGTTCTAGTATAAAGCATGAGGCCCTAGGCAGTAGCCTTGCTGACCTCTCCCTAAGGTCAGGGCCAGTCTTAGGGGAAATTCAGTGAAAGCAACCGCATAGGCAATGACACTGAGACATAGGCCTAATTAAAGCCGTGGAATATTACATTTTGTAAGGGGATCATCCAACTTTAGTATTTTTCATCACTTTGTGTGCGAATGTCTTACCATTATCAAAAATGAAGCGACGAAAACTAACCAAAGCTCAGTTTAGAAAATTGCTTTGGTTTTCTTTGTAATGCATGCATCTTGTAAATGTAAATGTAAATCTCCAAAATTGCTCAGCGCCACACAAAATCCCCAGCTTAAACACCGGCGCTAAATCAAATCAAGTCTGCAAGATCCAAGATGTTTGAACAGTTTCGGTGCCAAATCAGAATCCCGGGAGTCAAGCCTGAGATCACATGGTGCTACGTCAAGCGTAACATCTGAATGATATTCGGTTTAATGACAGAGTTCAACAGGAAGTAATCTCAAAAATAGGTTTCACACTAGCGCCTGCGCATTCTCCCCAAGATGTTACAGATGGGGGCGGGTAAAATGTTTTCCCACCAGGGAGTAAAATATTCCTATTTATATTCATTCTAACAAATTAGAAATGCTCAAGTTCGTGAGTAGTTAGTTTTTATAAAATAATTGTATAGATATTTAGGCTTAAGTAGATATATTTTTAGCGAAAAGACGCTTCTTGAAGCCTTGATGATTATCGTAATTGTAAAGTTAGCGTAGGCGTCAGACGAACATCATATTGCAAGACTAAAAGAAGAAAATGGCAGAGTTTGGCTAGTCTTTATCTGAATTGAATTTATGCACAGGGCCCGATGTAGGTCAGATGTTTAATTAAGATATTGACTGATTCCATCGCCTTCTTAAAAGGTGAATTTATGGAGCGCCAGTTGTTCCTACAGAAACAATTTAGGGAGAACCACTTGCTCCTAAAAGGCGAACTTATGGAGCGCCAGACGTCCGTGCAGGAACAATTTATAAAGAGCCATTCGCGGTTAAGGAGGAACTTTTAAAGCACATAGTTAAGATGGAAAATTGCAAGTTGCAACGACATGGGGAAGAAAGAAATAAAGATTGTCGCGGGGATACAAAGGAACCCTGATCTGCTCACAGAGGCGGCCGCACCCACCCCCGCTACCATTCTAGGAGTTGATTGGCCACCTGGTAGCGTTATCCCAAAGTTTTCGAAGAATTATGGCGAAGAAGGTTCTTGGAGACTGATGGTGAAGTCAGCCGAATGGGGTTCGAATCCTAGTCTAAGAGCTGGCAAAGGGGTTTTTCTGGCCTCCCAAGTTCCCCGACAGCACGACGACGCCCGAGATGGGGCAAAGCGTTCGTCACAATATGTCCGTCCAATCTGAGTTCTTCTTTGTAGAAATTGACTGGAATAGCGTTGTTTTAGCTTAAATTGAGAGGCTTGAGAAGAAACTGCCAGAGATGGTTGACAACCATTCCGATATCGACCGGGCTTCTCCAACGGATTACGAATTCTGACTTTAGTTGCATGTGAAGCGACCATTTATTGATGCCTTGTGCCTTATGATAACGGCGCCTTAGAAGCTACAACAGGAGCTATATTTCTGGCGGGACATCATTCTAAAGAGAAAAACTGCTTCTGCTGAAACTGTTAAAACTGAGACATGTCCCATCTACAGTCCGCATTTTACTTTTAAAAATGCATAAAGTTCAAGTAGTCTTGACGATTGTTCTGCTGTTGGCACACTATAAAAATCGAGGAACATGAAAATGGTATGGAATTCGTTGGTTAAAGATCTTATTACATGAAAATTGTACAGAAGGCTTAATTTTTTGCTTTAAAACCTTTATTATTCAAAACAACTGAATAAATTCTTTAAAAGTCAGCAAAGAGATATTAGTTTTAAACTGTCTTTAAATTAAATTGAAAATAGTGTGTAGACAAAATATAACAACATTTATGTAGTCGCTATGCGTTTAAACTCATAGTGTATCAAACTCTCAACAAATGAACATGGCTAAATACACAAAAGCAGCAAATGATATAAACTGTCATAACTTTATATCCGTTCTACATTAAAATACCATAAATCTTAAGACGGCTTAAATAAAATCTAAATGATGGAATTTGTGATGCATTAATAAGTCAAGTTGGATGGCGTTCTAGCGCTGATGTCAGCTTGGTTGGACAGATCGAAAAGTTAAAGTCATGAACGCATGCATCGTCCATAGTGTTATAACTTGTAACTGTTTTAATAGCTCATGTATAGTTTAACTCATTGCCTATATGTGAACAAACTTATGGAAAGTAAATAGTCCGATATGAAGTGACCATCGAATCACGTACGTGGGCCGATGTGTCAATACAAGTAGACCTAATACATCGAAGCTAGATAATATTTCATGTAGGTCTGTATTGGTGACATGTAGGCCAAAGAGCAAAAATAAATAGCTTATTAAAAACAAAGTTCAGTAGACATACACTAATTACCCGAAACAAGTTTTAAAATATTTACCTGAAATATTTAGGCCTATGCATAATGTAAATAGAGCTGTGTATAGGTTATATATGGCCTGCAAGTAAGTTCATGCGACCTAAATCTAAATAGGCCTATTTGAAGAAGTCTAGTTAAACTTCAGTTTCAATACCATAAACGGTCATTAAAAGACCTAAACGGTGCCTTAAACGTCAGCTGGCTATCACATTCGATAATACTGAGTATTTCATTAAGACATCTAGCAAATTAATGAACATGCAATCGAGAGGACGTGTGAAAAGTCAAACAATTGAAATCAAGAGAATCTCTGATTTCGTACGCAAGCTACAGTTTAACTCTTGCATGTTAACATTTTCAAATAGGCCAACATTAAACCATTCCAAAAGCGTAAATGGTGTACTATAACTAGTGCCACCACAAAAATAGCACATTTATTACAAAATATCACAGAAACGTCACTGATTGTGCATGAATTGAAAAAATGAGTAAAAACGCTTGATAATGGCCATAATAAATTTGGCATACATTACATTTGAGTGCAAGTATTCTTTTGAATTCACCGTCAAACTCTTTTGGAGTGATTAGTGTTAGGGTTGGCACGGTCCAGAAATGACTTGAATTCTGTCCAGAGCAATATCGCCCAAGTCACCGTAACCTCTTGACCCAATTAACTGAAGCTGAAATATAACAAAAGTCTAAGGCATATTAAAACTGCAAATATTGCAAAGAATAAAGAATAATTCCTCAAATTAATTTTTACAAACATTGCCCGAAAATATATATAAGTTTCCTAGGAATTTAATTATTATTCTCTGCTGTAGGCCTATTATTTTAGTGTCATACGCATATTTATTTCGCCAAGTAACAAACTGGCCAATGCATCATTTAAAATGATTTTACTTTCATTAACGGATGTTTGATCTTTCAGTTTTAAATGGTCTTCAGAGCTATATCGTTTCACGAGCACCATTCATAAATACGACAGTGCAAGAACCTGATAGCCTAAATAAATACGCATATATTATAGGCCTACCAAATAATCATTACGCAATTATCTGCGAAGTCTTGACTTAGTCAAATGAGCATAAAGTAGTTACCTGTGAAGTCTTAAATAAGTTAACACCGACTGAAGCGTGAAGCCAAGAGTTTCCATTTTGTCGAGACCTCATCCAGACAATGGATGAGTGGGAATCAGTTATTCTGACTAGTTTCAGGGTGTTGATATGAGAACCAAACATATGGTAGTAAAAGTCAACGCATACTTCTACAGTCACGTTCAACTTCGGGAAGAATAACCTAAGCGAGAAGAAAAAAAGGTGAGCAAAACATTTATAGAACTTGACACTTGGCTAAAATCTAATTTATATAATTTCCAGACAATATAATATTTTTAATTATTCATTAATGCATTATCATGATATAAGTATTCCATTTCCATAGATGCTTCAGCATATTTAATTTTAATAGATTTAATTAATAAATTCAATAAAGTTTAATAATTTTTCTGAAAATCTAATGAATTCGTAAACACAGCCTAAAAAGTGCGCAAATGCAAATGTAATTACAGGTTGCTAAATAACAGGTTCGCATGTCCAAAGCACAGAAAATATAGTGCTTTATCTTATGTCAGTCCAAAACCTCTTGATGAAATAACTTCAACGTTCAATTTTCAAAGAAAAGCGAAATTCTTAAATTTCTCATAACGTAAATAGTCAGTGTGTTGATGATAGATAGATCAAATATCGGAAAAAATTAAATCTTGACTATGTTTTCGCAATTTTAAAACTCTAACAAATTAACTTTTTTCAGCACACACAAGTGTAACGGCTGAACTTAGTCTATTCGCATTCTTTATATGAAGGCAAAGTTGTTAAAATTAAAATTTTTGGTACTATGCGAAGTTATTTGAACTCAAATTTGGTAGTGAACGGTTGAATATAAAAGTTTCTTAATGAAGACAAATTAATAAATTGTTTATTGCTTAATTCGACTTTGTGTCCACGGTGAGGAATTTTCGGTAATATTCATCAACTTCCAGTGCACATTTACATTATATTTAGTGAAGGATCTCATATCCACAATTAGTGTCTTTAAATGTAAGGAGAATCTCGGTCACGTTTATTGAAAGCAGAACAATTTCTCCCATGAAACCAGTAATGCTGAGCTGTCATTGCTGCTGTGATGGAACTTCAGCAAATATTGCGGAAACTAAACTATAGTCTAATAATGAATGCTAGAGTAGGCCCAACACAGCGAACATGACTCATGTTTAACACATATTAAACAACATCAAACGTTTTAAACCTTTTGCTGTTACCGGTTAAAATTATGGCAAGGTATAAAAGTCCTGGCATTTATTCTATTCTGTTGAACGAGTAAAATTTTCATTCTGCTACTCTTGTTCTTAAACACTGTACACTGGCACTAAATGCTGCTAAAAGTCTGCAAAAATCATACCGAGCTTCGTCGTTAGGCTGTCTGGGAGAGCCAGCATCTATGTAGATGTAGTGGTTTCCATCGTATGGAAGGTTAGGACCAGTTCCTTTGGACGGCGTTGGCTCGTCCAACATTTTCCAGTCGAACTGGTCGGCTTCATCTTGGGTCATTCCGCAAAAACTGTCCAAGGATGGTATCTTTTCGAAGGAGCATCGAAACAAGGTCTTTTCAAGCACAGTTTGTGCTTTTCCACTCCCTTTGCAAATAAATATAGGTATGTTATGTCATGTCATGTTATGCGACGATATGTTATGTGATGTTATGTTATGTGATGCTATGTTATGTGATGCTATGTTATGTGATGCTATGTTATGCCATGTGATGCCAAGGTATGTTATGTTCAACCTAAATGCATATTCTGCAGCCAAACTTGCTGCCATGGCGTAAACTCGTCAGTGAAGCTATTTTCCTGAGCTTAGTTATTGGACCATTGTTCGCTTATAGATGAAACTTGTTTTTAATAAACTTAAAGACCACTGAGACAAGCGAACGCAGCGCTTCTGAGAATAGTAGTTCCAATGTTTAACGAATCAAAGGCTATTGACGTCACCCTCCTCCTTTATCCAGGCTTGGGACTGGCACTACCCGACTAAAGGCAATGGCGGTGTTAACTTGCTCCTGAGAGGCAACTGAAGGCGCTATTTCAAATGTCTAGATACAATCAAACGTACCACATATTTTCTTTGCTGTATCATCCACAATACTTGAGAGATCAGCGAAAGTACTGGCGTACAAAACTCCGGAGTCTCTCCGTCCAGCGATACCCGAAGCTTCCGTTCCATTGATCAGCGGACCAACAGCGACCACGATCACCCCAAACCCATCGCTTCTCATCAACTGAGCTTCACTCAGAGCTTGATTGGCCCTGACGCTCGAAGGCCCACCCGTGACCAGAACGCATGCGTTCCGAACCCCAGGTCGCCTGGCCGCATAGATCTGTGTGCGCACGGCCTGCAGCCCAGCGGCGATATTCCTTTCACCCGACTGCCTATAGGGAATGGCTGAGATGGCACTGCGTAAACTCGAGGCGTCACTGTTGGAAACGAAACTGATTACGTTGTTAGCTGAGTTAGCGAAGGCAGTTACAGCAACACGGGTCTTGTTTCTGTCAATATCACCGATGTATGCCACGATTGAATTCACAAAGGATAATGTCTGCTGCCAATTGTCTGATCCAATCGAATCCGTAGAATCAAGGAGGAATGTCAGATCTTGTCTTTCACAATCTATAAACAGTGTCAAAACTCGAAGTCGTAATCGTGATTCCGCAAGCAATCACTGAATCATTGAATGAATTAACAAATCGCCGAGGCAAAGATTGGGTAAGTCTCAGATTTGGCCAAGATGTCTGGGAAGAACGATGTACAGTTACGACGGATAACTTTGGAGCTATACTGACAAGATGTTAACTCTCAGAGCCTTCAGGGACTCTTTAACTTAGAGTTAGATGCTGAGATTAGGAATTGGCCTGAATTAGGTCTATGTCATGGTTTAATCCACAGAAAGACAGCGATAGAGATGCTAACTCTTACTGATAAACGTGTGGCACAATTTATCTGTGTGCGATTTTAACGCAGAAATATATAGACCTAACTCACTGAATTAAGAATTTCTCACTTAGCCCTAGAACTTGCTTAACTAACTATAATGCTTTAACGAACATTTAGTCATGTGAAGAACAATGTGATAAATTGCATAGTGTATAGCTTGTATTATGTGATATATCAAAAGGTCCCGTTAAGCATGGGTTCATGTCCATTGCAGGTACTGCGGTAAGAGTCAGTTGCTTACCTGGAGAGGAAACTGGCGAATTTGTGTGAGTACTTGGCGCCGTAGTGAGAGCTTTAGTTGATGTAGTGGTAGATTCTGTTGAAGTGACAGTGGCAGAATCAGGGCCATTCGGGGAGCGATCTACTGGTGCATATACTAAAAAATACACACATTAATAATTAGCGGTCACTGATTGCATGAAACGAATTCAGGTGGCATATATTGGTCCTGGACTCTCCTGGTAAACTATTCCGACCTCATTGAATCAAATGCCTTCGCCGACTTTTATAGATAATGAAGTAAGTTTGGGTTGTTATATGCGGATAGAATTCGCTATCAATGCTAAAGGAAATCAATACATTTAAAACTTAGTAGGGTAGGCCTATGCAGTTTACACCTTTGCTTTTGTGTCCTGCAGAACAAAATATGACACGTCGTTTAAGCTGTCAAATAATTGTGCACGATTGCAGTAAAACAGCAAATATTAAGGTAACCATTAAGTTAGATGCCTCTTCTCATGTTTTCGGTACATATTGCAATTGTAGTCGCGACTGCGCCATTTCAAGAGAATCAGAGGTACTACCAACCTGACAACTCGAAACCAAAATCGAACAGAATGGTCTTCAAGCGCTTGCGGAAAAGGGGCAAAGGGAGGTTAAGGAGTTCAAGTCGCAGGTTGCCCCAGGCAATTCATTCCAGAAAAAGATGGGCTGATCACAGCGAAGCTTAATTCGAATTATTCATTCTCTTCCACACAAAAATAGGTATAAAACATCAGTGGTATAGACAAGTGGCTGGGTAATATATTCAGTAAAAAGTCAAGTATTGCTTTCGAGAAGAAGGCAAAAACGATACAAACACTAGGACTAGTACTCGAGGACCGGAATGAAAAAGAAAACTCTTACTCGGCTCTACGACTGCCTGAAATCCACGCTGATGATGACCAGTAGTGTAATTGCTTCGGAAGATGACCATCATCTCATTCGACTCGCTAACAATCGTAGCACTGGGCAGCCTGTTGCAGCAAAATCTGCAAACAACAAAAATAAATAAGAATTTAAATAAATGAATTTATATAGCACAGATTTTAAATCTTATAGGGCCAATGGACATTTATAAATGGAAATTCCATGACTGATCAGGGTTCTTGTGTTCGTGTTACTCAACATACAAAAAATTTGAAGCACTACATGATCTATATAATAATAGTCTCAGATGCGTGGCCCGTGATCCATTCAATACATTCAGAAAGACAACATATAACGCTGGCGCTCTCTCGTGAATACTATAAAAACAAAGTAGTGACTAATGTGGAGCAACGGGGGATTTCCAGAGAAGGGGCATTTTGTCGAACTAACGCGCAGATGCTCTTCGCTGGTTTTCCTAGTTATAATAATATAAAAGCGCGAACCTCCCGCCTTCTTGTCCAAGGTCTTTCTTGTACTTGATTTCAACCCAATGAAAGCAGGTTCCACTTTCACAGTAAATGTCGAAATCTTCCTCAAACGTCAGCATTACCGCATAATTTTCTGGCGCCTATTGCAAACACATAACGACGATATATTTCTTGGCAAAATTATAACAACTATTTTTTTTTAAATTAATAGACCCACATCAGTGCTTAACAAAGTACTTTTGACCAACGATACTTACCGATCTACTGATGCAGACAAGACATTGCTTTTTGTTTAATATGTGGCTAAACGTGTTTAATATCTGTATCTTACTAAATTCAACACTACAGAAAAGTTGCTAAGCTTTATAACAAAGTAATAAGTACGTTTATAGTACCTTAATCCACCAATTGCATTCCTGGTGAGCAGTGTAACCTTTGTCATCGTAACCTGGAGATTTTATGACCTGGTGCGTTCCAGGTGCTAAGCTCAACACACCTCCACAAGTTGCTACAAATAAAATAATGAGAAATATTGTAGCGCGGAATTTGAAAGAGCTGACTATAGCCCAATAACATTGATTAATGTCTCATTAAATGCTTTGTTCTTTTTTGATAAAATGAAACCAAAGTAAATTTTTCCGTATTTCTTATTCAAATGTTTTTGGCTTCAAATCTCTTTGCAGCAGCTGTAACAGGGTTCCAAATGAGTCAAAAAATAAACGATAAACGGATAGAGGTAAGATAATGCAGTCAAGAGATATACCGTGTTTTGCAGGTGCAACTTGATCGCAATGTTGTCCGGAGAATCCATCTGGACAAATGCAGTTCGAACAGTTGTTCGGATTTTGGTAACCGCCTCGTAAGCACGGCTGGCGAAGTGGAGTTGCGCAGAAACCTGTTATATTCGTAATTAAGAACTTAAACATTTGGGTTAAAATAAAGTGATCATAATACTAAAAATTTAATTAAATTAATTATAACAAACTGGTAAGCAGTGAGTATTGTTTGTAAACAGTGGTATGACTTGCATCGATGTATCTGGCCTAACTCCATATGACCGAAGTTGGTGTTTAAGGCACAGGCTGTACCGAATTTACACTTGGACGTCCGCACTGGGCGTAACCTCCTTCCCTTGTCCGCATTTGGGTGTCCCCTCCTGCGCCTTTTTCATACATAATAGCTGGAACGCCGAATTCTTCTCGACGTTCGGAGAAGCAGCAAAATCGGCAAATGGACTGGCGGTCATCGAAATCTTCCTCGAGGCTGGAAAGGAGAACAGAAACTGACGGAACTCTTTCCAAAGGTCTCCCAATCCGGCGACAATATACCCATACCAGATAGATTCGATCCAGCCAGCCTCCTTTCAAGTGATTGGTCCAAGTATTTTACTTCATCTGGATATCAATGCTTGAGGCTTTTTTATTATTATTACTTTAAACTTCATTATTGTTAAACGTATTTATTACTTTGTTATAAAGCTTAGCAACTTTTCTGTAGTGTTGAATATTGTTCATTATATATATCTAGGTTAAAATCCACCTAGATATATATTTGTTCCAAAACCCCGCTGCCCTAACGTTTGAAGAAAAATTCTTTGTAGTTACATATTAATAAATAAATAAATATATATATTCAATGTATGATTTGCAATTCACAAATTGACCTATTTAGTCAAGTATTTTTATGTCAAAAGCTGCATATTGGCAAGGAACAGGCAACGCAGAGGAAGTAAAGTTCTAAGCTCTTCTAACTCATGCTAAGAAGAATGCGGTGGGCTTTTACAGGGGAACAATTTCGGATGACCAACCCTGGCAATAAGCTAAGTTGGCGATCTTCGTGTCGTGAAATGACAGACCGGTCCTCTGTCCCATGTTCATCTGATATAGAGGCTCCAATGCAATCATCGTATCCTCTCCGTTGATTGAAACTCCGGCCTAAAAGAACATCTAGCATCGATGATTGACGCTGTCATTTCAATCCCGAGAGGATTCGCCTAAATTGTTAGTTTACCAGAGGCTAATCGGCAGCAAATATTGGCTCAAAACAAAGTAATGTTCTCTTATGGATATAAGGTCTGAGAATAGAGCGGGCAGCCGACTTGTACATCAATAGCACATACCGACGGTGCATTGGCATCTAATTAGATGACATGTGTAGGCCTATAATTAGACATGTATAATTATACGTAGGCCTAATAATACATAATTCACTTGCAGGTTATCAAATTCTGTGCTATTATAAAGGAGTCTGATGTATTATATGCAAAAGGATAGACCTATGCAGAGCTAATATAATTTATGTGCATTATACAATCTTTCCTATTATGGAACTGAGAGAGATTCTCAAGGACAAGGAGAAACTTTCCCCACGGGTTCCAGAGTATTACCGAACCTTGTGCAGATGAAATGGTAAGTAATTATAAGAAAAAATACTACTAATAAAGGTAGTTGTTTGGTAGGCACTCCAACGACATCGTCAAGCCTAGGACATATTACGCCCATAAGGGTTTAATTTTTAGAAGCAGTATTAGTTAATTTTTAGAAACTGTATTAGTGTCCATATAGGCAGTACTATCATCAAAACCATAAGGGCTTCCTGTCAAATGGGCTTCCTATGCCCTCTATATGACGTTGGTGTTGGGGCAGAATAATACCTTGGACGAATAGTGCATCACTGATCCGTAATTGTATGGAAGTCCGAGAGCGTCGCTGTCTGCTATAGCGAATTCTGACATGATGCCTTCATAGACGTTCTCCCAGTTAATCCTAATGGCAGTATCTCTGTCGCCCCTCATCTGCTCATGCCACAGACCAAGCGAGTGACCAATCTCGTGAACGGTAGTGCCAAACTACAATAGAGTCAAAGACATCTTCGTTTAAATAATCAATACCATATTCACAATCATGTTCAGACATGCAGACAGACGAACAGACAGACACACAGAAAGGCAGATGAATTCTTGAACATACGGACAGACATACGGACATATATGCGTGCTATGTAACATAACGTAACGTTACGTTACGCTAAGTAACATAACAACATAACATAGCATGATACAACGCCTGTGAATAAGCTGGTTCCCGCGACTTAACTTTCGTTGGGCGTTGTAGAAATCTCGAGATTACGATTACAATTAGACAACAAGACTTAACGTGGTTCAGGAGGCATGCAATCTGTGTTAGAACCCCTGCAAATTCACCAGGGATGTTTTATAGCCTGTCCTACCTAGCTCCTTCTTAAAAGCTGTATTAGTGTCCACCGAGACAATAATATCATCCAAACCATTCCACAAATCTACAACTCTTGCACTTAAATATTTTCGCCCTAATGTTTCTTTCTGCTTCTTACAAAGTTTGTATTTGTGGTCCGAGTTGCCTTATTTAGCGCTGATTCAAAGAACCTCTCCAACTGCACTATTTTCTTCCAGTGATGATCTTATGAGCTTCAATTAGGTCTCCTCTGCGCCTACTTCAATCTATTGTTGTTAGCCCACACCTTTTCAACCTTTCTTCATGGTTCAGATCCTTTTAACTCCAAATCATTTTGGTAGCTCTCCTCTGCACTGGATACAATTATTCCAACTGCTGCATCGCCAATGATTTGCACAACATGCCTAACTAGTGATTTGAACAACTCTACTAAAGGAGGGAGCGGCCTGAAATTTCGTATAAATGACGTGTTTATGAATTACATAATAAAAGCCGCTTTGGAAGGTTCTTAAGAGACGGTAGACCTAGTTAAACGGTTAGATACAAGCATGCATAGAAAGATCATTAGTTTTTAAATAATGAATTTAATTTGAAATTGAATGGCGCACTGATAGTGGACTCTGGAAAACAACTGGGAAATATCTTTAGTCTGGAAAGGTCGTGAATCGCACGTCCATCTGAATCCGCCACTGTTTATAATTTTACTGTAATTGTGACGGGATAAGGGCGTCATATGGGCGTCATGCTCATTGATGCGCATTGTTTAGGTTCACTTACCGCTTCAAAGCAATCTTCATCTAAATTAATTGGTTGAGGTTTCCTGGGTATC
Source organism: Norana najaformis (assembly GCA_964023275.1). NCBI lineage: Eukaryota > Metazoa > Annelida > Clitellata > Crassiclitellata > Hormogastridae > Norana > Norana najaformis. Next base: position 43,922,414 of record OZ029915.1, read on the forward strand.
CTTCCAACATACGAATAACACCTACAGAACAACAGCGAGAATAACTAACGACGAAGAAAAAATGAAGAAAAAGAAGATGACGAAGAAGAACTAAAGGAATAAAAACAAGAAGAACAATTCTTTAGGCTAACTCCAAGAGGCAGCCATTTAAGTGATATGTTAGCGACTTCATTTTCTTAGCCTTGGGATATGATGGGTGACCAGTCTTTTCCCACCGACAGTGCACTTTCAATGTTCGTCTGTTGTATCCGATTAGTTAGATCACTCGACTTGTAACGTGGTCAGTACGCTTTCGATGATCCTCCTCTGAGACGGTTACTGTTTAGGGACCTTGAACAAGTCCTTTATTCGCAATTGCTCAAAGCCACAGACTGATGCTTAATCGTTATATAATGGCGCTTAATAAATGCACAATTAATATAATAACTGAGCTCCATAGTGGAACAGAAGTCTTGAAATATCTTACTCTCCTGGGGGGAATATGAACCTACGACCTCTGAGTTGAAAGGCCAGCATACTTACCACTGGAATATCACCTACTTAAGTGATGTCATAAATCACAATATGACAAAAGGCTGAATGATCTCTGATGCATTCGACTAATAATTGCTCTGGAATAATTAGCGCCTTGCAAAATAACCGCTTTTTGGCAGTCGAGTGAATGAACGTCTGAGCATATATTTTGTGCATAGTAGAATTATACAGGGTATCGTTTAACGACTGTATGTTCAACACTATGCAATGGAGTTTAGTTAAACTAAATAAAACTAACTTGCCATTCTTGCAGTTGCTAAACTAATTTGCCATTCTCTTATGAAGTAGTTTATTTACTGCTCTATTAAAAGAATTCATTGGTGAAATTACAGGTCTTAGCATTAAGTAATCGACAGGAGAAACTGTTTGGAAAATAAGCTTGTTTAGAACTAAAGCTACGCATACCCGCTGCTTTGACTGGTAAAAAGTATATGGTTGTCGTCAAACGGTGCCTCTGTTGGTAGTTCCTTGAAGCGAATGCATGTGTTGTCCATCCAGTGTTGGATGGCATTTCGAATAGTAGATTTTTGCATTTCGCCTGAAATGATATGTTAAATCTCGTTCAATTTACATGCAGCAGATAAGCAGGTAAATGAAATATGAATTGTAAGAGGAAGAAAGAATAACACTGGACTGTCTAATTAATTATTTTTATCTCTTTTGAAAATATGTAGAAACCTAGGTGATGTAATTCTATCAAGCTCACACGCTGCTAACTTGGTTTTTTAAATGCACTCAAAGAATTGCATGAGTATAGCAGATCTTTAATGAGCGAAACTAAGAATACGCCAGTACTAATCCTGGTTAGGATTTTTTTGGGTTTGTTTAGAATCACAGATGGATCATGTAGATCCAACCTCGTTCTTGTCTTTCGCCGTATCGTCTGTCAATGCAAATAGTTTCTTTATACAGATAACATGCACTGAAACGTTTTATTACTATTAATTAGCAACTTCTATATTGCCGGTGTATAATGAGGAAGGTATCAACCGATGACGCAACAAAACTAAGCCGCAAGCAAGTAAAAGCCAGAGGCAAAGACAACTTTATGTATATATGTTGGCCACATCTATTAATATGCTAGCGGTATGTCTTTTATTGTCTTGTATTCAACCGTTCTCATGCTAAGGATTGCCTGCACTACGGACACCCTCCAGCGGTATGAAATATAAGTCTGCGTTACCATGTGTTCCATCGAACTTGTAATGGACAGGCATCGGCCACTTGCTGAAAGGATTTGTCTTTAGGTTCGTCATCGTTCTCGTCTTACGGCTCTTCAAGGTGGCGTCCTCTGATTTCTTGGCCACGGCCATCAGCATGTCAATCTGTTCCTCCGTCAACCGGATGCATCCGCCAAAAATGTTATCTTCTGAGTCTGGTCCTCGGTCCCTGTCATCTTCATCCTAAAATGTTGTGTTTTTTTTGTACTTCGAAATGTATATAGTGCCACTTCAAGAGAAACTGATCACAGACGCTTCAAATTTAATTTGTAATTTGCATTCAAACATACATGTTTATCTGAAATAAATTAACACGATTTCTGACTGTGGATGATTATTGAAACATTGGCATTTCCATTTGTGGGATTTGTAATCCTGATGTGCTTATGGCGTTCGACATTTCCTATTTGAACTATGTGACCTATAAAAATTGTCTGTTTTAGGCCTATTTCTTGATAGTTGAGCCCACACTCTTTCAGGCGAATTCTCATCTTTTGGAATTAAAAACCGGCCATTGAATACAATTCTGGATAAAGGTTGAATGAAATGCTGCTTTACCGGAAAGTATAAAAGTTGAACTCGTTTGGCATCTGAAGCCATAACAGGCACACTGCAGCTGTGAAGAAGTTTATCGTAAGTTAGGTAGTTAGAGTGCTGTTAATCAAATACTGATCCCCTTGTCAGCTTGGAAGTGTTTGCACAATTGCATCTTTTACGGCTTTATTATAGCAAAGTAGAAAAGGTGCAGTGATGAGAATCACATGTGAATTTAAAGCAACTAATGTCAATTATGATTATTAATGTATTTTCTCAGCGCCATCATCTAATGACTTATAAGCATCAACTGGATGTCTTTCTACTTACTTTGTCGACATTATCAAGGCCAAACTTCTGAACGAGGGTTTCCTTGAGCTGTTGGTACTTATTCTTTGTTCTCTGGCACATATCCTTTGGCATTCCATGGCATTTCAACCAGTCTGACATCGTTCCCTCCGCTGGCTGCCAGATTCGACTGTTCGTACTGTTGACTCTAGACAATTCGTTTCCTATGCTCTTTGCCTGTAATCATGTTTTTGTACATGAAACTTCTAAGACATACTGTGCATTCTTTATAACTCATTAGTACAATAAATTAAGCTAAATAAGAAATAGAATTCCTGCTATAGGCATGCCAATTACTGCATTAGCCTTGATCCACTTTATATGTCTAGTTCGAGAATTCTTATCAGCCAATCTTATAAATTGTTTCATTATAGATTTGCTAAATAGCAAATATTTCAAATGTTAATATTTCGTACCTGACAAAAGTGCAGAAATGTTGCCACTATCAAGAAGTGTACAACGCTGCAAGCTTTGAAGATAATCATCACGAGTCAAAATGCTTTCGATTCTCTGCTCTTTCAACTGTAGAAAAAGATTTTACTTCAATAATGTTAACCTTTGACTTCTTGTATAAGAGGCTTTACAGCTGTTTAATATCTCACTCAATCTAACTTCGTCGAAATATACTTTGAACAGTAGTCGTTTTGTTTTAATTTCGCTCTGATGCTGCGTCTTTTATAGGGCCTTTCGGTTTATGACCAGTTCCCATATCAATTATCATTAAGTTGAACGGCTATCGTCACACCAATTAAGTTATAACGTGACCTGTAGAGTTAATGATGTGATTACTAAGGTGAGTACTAAGCTTATTACTGCTGTGTCCGGGTTCTCAGTCGTATACGAAGGTGTTTGAAGCTTATGTTTCAGCACAGCGCTTTGCAAATTTTGGGTGGATGAAATAACCGTTTTAACGGTTACGATAATTGATGAGATTGTAATCGAATTTTGTGAACTCCACGTTTCCATAGTCCCAAAAAAACTAGCTTGTGGGAACCAGCTTATTTCACATTTGCTTCATCAAAACAAATTCGGCAAAGCAGGTAGGGTCAGGTTCAGGTTCGATCCGATCCAACTCGATCCGATTCGAGTCGGCCAGCTGAACCGGGTTTGATCAGGTCAGATAGGTGGACAGCCGATTTAAGATGGTTGGGAGGAGTGGAATGAGTTTAAATAAGTGGAGGTCAAAATCTGTTCTAACCCAGTAGAGAAATTTGAGGACATGAGTGACGTTGTCATGTTTAGCACGGACCAGAGCGCTGTATGATGTGGCTAGCTTAACGGTATCGCTTTTCTTCTTATATATATATATATATATATATATATATATATATATATATATATATATATATATATATATATATATATATATATATATATATATATATATATATATATATATATATATATATATATATATATATATATATATATATATATATAGTCGATTGTTATAGTGAGACAAGTAGGGAATTTCAATTGGGGCAAAATTTTAATTAAACTTTTCCAAACTTTACCCAAATTTTTTTGGTAGTCATCATTCAGTGAATAAACTTAGTTAAAATGGTGGCAGTTCAGAATAGCTCAGTGTTAACCAAAACCCAAAATTCACACATCGCAGACACATGTGACCCATCCGATGACTAGATCAGCCTGCGATCTACTATAGCGGGGCAGTAAAACCCGAACCAAAATAGGCCTAAAGGGAAACCCGAACACGACTGCGTACATTTGCTGTCATGATATTGTTCGTAGTCTTATAGCTAAGTGTTTCGTGTTACAGCGGTTACAATTCACACGTAGAACGGAGTACTTTAGGTGTGGTATCCTTGTTTCAGGTGAGTCCGCACTTATTTCTGGTTCCCTTGAAGATGACCGGCCTACTCAGGCGTGGCTTTCATATAATATATATATATATTTCTTATGCATCCTATTAGGACCTATATAATCAAGCATGTTCACAGATACTAATTATGTAGGTCTATAGGCTTATGATTTGGTTCGTATGAAAAGGATGACCACTTGAATGAAGTCATGTAGTGTAATAAATAAACATAGGTCAAACGTTTAAACTCCAACTCCATAGTAGCTACGTTTGTCTACGGGCGGTGCTAAGTTTGCCGAAATGGGGTCCAGGGAGGAACCAAGAGCTTGTAGGGGGCCACAACAGATTTCAGTTCACGGTGGATAAAGAAGTTTACAAGGCCATACTTACATGTATCTGCACCCCGAGAAGTTGATGACTTCGTTTTTAGTTATCACACACTTTGTGTCGGGTTGTGTCGCAGTTTCTGAAGACTTTTTATGTTGTTTCAGTCACCGTCGACTTAATCGACAAATATTTTACGATGAACTTTATTCTGCTGCCAAAATGCTGAAGAAAGCTTTAGTAGTCAAAATATTTTCCAACACTTATCTGCTTTGTCGTTTTCAATCGTTTACATGTCTATTATCTGTGACTAGATAAAAGTTTCTATTGAGATTTCTGGAATGAAACCTTATAAATGAAATCACTATCGCCTTATAGCAGGTTATTATTTAAAACCTTTAGCAATAAACACTCCAACCATTTTAAAAAGTAAATTGTCATCGGCTTATGGAGGAAATAATTACTGCAGTAAAAGCTTGTGGAAGAGTTAGATATTTTTTTATAAATTTGGATTTAATGGCAGAAATAAAAAGAATTATAGAAAATTATGGTAAATCAAAAAACGCGAGTGCGTAGGTGTCATGCAGAACATAATTCTTAAGAACTATGGGCAAGTCTTAAAAGATGTCTTTGGAAAACTAAATTTATTTACCGCAACAAGCGAAATAAAGTGACCTCAAATAATTAAATGGCAATGTAAAATCCATGGCTAATTTATTTTGTAAACTACGTAATTATAATATTAATATGCCTAGCAGATAATAGTACGAATTCTAGAGCAATTCTTCTGAGGGTTTCAGACGACGAAAGCGTTCCAGTGTGTGACGACGAGCGACGACAACTGTTCCAGCTGTTTGGTTCGTGTGCCTTTGACTTTCCGGTGAATGGACTTTCCATGCGAAAACGGACTGTTCCAGTGAATGTTGGTTGAAGTCAAGTTGTAGTTCCAGCCAAGTTCCAGTTCCAGTTCAAGTTCCAGTGGTCTTGACTGTACGGTATTACTTTTGTGTAATTTGCCTGTAAGTTGAAGCCATAGAAGAAGAGAGAGAAAAACTTAAACGGTATAGTAAGGACCCTTTAATACGGGATCAGATTTCGCCGCGTGAGTTAGCTGATATCAGCAAGTACATGAAAAGGTTAAAGGAACAACTGCAGCTGACCAAAGAAATTGGCGAGGAGCATGCAAAAAAGGCTCAGTCACAATATGCTCATTATTACAATCTAAGGTCAAAGGATAAGAAGTTTGAAACAGGAGGTCATGTGGTAATTCTGCAGAAAGATCAATCTGATAAATTAAGTGCAGGTTGGATTGGACCAGGAATCATTACAAAGAAGGTTTCCTCGTACAGTTACGTAGTACAGTTGCCAGAGGGAAGTGAAAGAACCATGCATGCTAACTACTTGAGACAGTTTAAACCAAGGGTTAGTGCAGTTGGTTTAATATGTGAAGGGGAGGAAGATTTTGGGCATGTCGAGTATCAACCCGAAAATAACTTCAGTGATGTAAAGGATCAGACAACGGCATTGGATCAGACTGACCTAAAACATTTGAGCGTGGAGCAGCAAAATCAGTTAAAGGGCATTTTAAAGAAATTTGCATCGGTGTTTGATGACCGACCGGGATTATGCAAGGTGGGAACTCATGTGATCCGCTTGCAAGGGGAAGTCTGTCCACGGAGTCAGAAGCCTTATAGAATCCCCCAACTTTCTAAACAAGAGGTTGACCTCCAAATCAATCAACTGTTGGCTGATGGACTGATTGAGGAGTCAAATAGTCCATGGGCTCATCCTATTGTTTGTGTGAAAAAAGCTGACGGTAAAAGTCTTAGATTATGTTGTGATTTCCGGAAAGTGAATTCGTTTACTGTAACTGACAGTTTTCCTATGTGTCATACGGAGGATTTGATTAATCAAGTAGCAAGTGCTTATTACATTAAAACACTTGATTGTTCGTCAGGTTACTGGCAAGTTCCTATGGAGGAAGGTTCAAGGGAATTAACAGCATTTGTAACGCACAGAGGGATGCATCAGTGGCTGAGAATGCCTTTTGGGTTGAAAGGGGCTAGTGCAACTTATCAAAGGATTGCCAACAAGATTTTAGAACCTCATGTTGATTATGCAGATGTTTACATTGATGACTGCTATTTATTCGAGATCTTGGGAGGATCATTTAGAGCATTTGGAAGGTGTTTTGGCTTCAGTTAGTAGTTCTGGATTGACACTGAAAGTTGCTAAATGCGTGTTTTGTAAGCCTAAAGTTAAATGGCTTGGTCATTTGCTTGGTCCTGGGATTAAGGAAGTAGATCAGGACAAAATAACTGCTATTCAAAATATCCCACCACCAACCACCAAGAAGGAACTCAGACAGTTTCTAGGTTTGGTAGGGTATTACAGGTCCTTCATCCCTGATTATGCAAATATTGCATTGCCTTTAACAGAGTTAACTAAGGGCAAATCTTTGGTGGATCATAAACTTCATGGTAAGGCATACGAGGCTTTTGTTAAGTTAAAACAAGCTTTGAGTAGTTCTCAAGTTTTAGTTGCACCTGATTTTCAGAAGCCTTTTATTATTCAGACGGATGCATCCAATTATGCAGTGGGAGTTTGTTTGGCTCAGTTTAAGGATGGTTCTGAAAGACCTATTGCATTTGCTTCACGTAAGTTGTCTGATACACAGAAAAAGTGGACCACTATAGAAAAAGAAAGTTATGCTGTTATTTTTGCTTTGCACAGGTTTGAGCATTTCGTATCGGGAGCCAAAATAATCTTGTATACTGATCATGATCCACTGAAATACTTAACTGCATGTGCACCTAACAGTTCAAGGTTGACACGTTGAGCCTTGTCTTTGCAACGTTTGATATTGAAGTTAAGCATCGGAGCGGCATATTGAATAAAAACTGTGATGCACTTTCAAGACTCTTCTGAAAAGTGGTCTCAATAAGAGTTACTTAGATTATACTTATGTGACCTACTTAGTATTATAGTTAAGTTGGTTTATGTTAAGACAGGCTGGGTTAGCTTGTGTATTGGTGTCTTAGCCTAGGGTAAAGCTGACTGTTTAGGTTGAAGATGTGTACCGATAGCAGTTCTTTATTTGTTAGCACTCATGTCTGTAACTATAATGGTTTTATTTGGTTTGGTTTGGTTATGTCCGCCATACCTTTGATTTCTTTTTGTGGTTATATGCTATTGTTCGGGTTTAGGTCGGGTTCTGCAAGCCAATGTTCTGATTGTTCTGTAAATATTGTTTTTAAAGTTTTAACCCAGAACATTGTCTTAAAAAGAGGGGGGCATAATGTCAGGACCAAGGGGTGGGCAGGTCCCACTTACTTACTAAATTTCATATAGAAGGGGCAGGTTGACAGTCTAGAGGGAGACTCCAGTTATGGCGGTTTGAGATTCCACAACGAGAAGAAGAAACGCGTGAAAAGTTATTGTGTTGACTTATTTCTGAACTCTGACTTTGCGACTAGCTCGCGACAGCTGGAACTGACAAAAATTAGCAAAACAGTGACATAGAAGAATTCGATGATGATGACAGTCAAGTGTTATTGTAACGAACCAACGTTCGTACCCGAGCGCTCTATAACTGTACCCACACGTAGATACAAGAAACTAGGACAACAGAGGTTAATAAGTGCAGCCGCGAACGGACGAAAGGTCACTTACAGGCGCGAATGGACGACAAGTCAGGAGCGTGTATGAAGGTCAGAAGGACAAACCTTCCCGGCTTGTAGTATTGCGAACAGTCATGTAACTGACCGAGAAACGTTTCCTAAAAATACTGTGCAGTTCAACAGGCCAAAAGCTATTCGACCGATGACTACTGGTCGTGTGGGATCAGAAATACGTGGATTACCGGATTAGTAGCTCCTCTGGAAATCGCATGTTCGATCGGCCAACGTCTAGCGATTGTAGTTTATAGTACAAAGACCAAGCGGACGAGAAGACCCTGCACCTATGAAGAGGTCACGACCCTGGGTTCCCGCAGAAGGCAAATGACCCCACGGCCTTGCGATCCGTCCGCCGAAGACGGAGCAGCAGGAGGAGGAGAAAACCTGGACGGCACATTATGTGTAAGGATATGCTTCACTGTCCTAAAAGCTACTTTATTATCACGCTAGATATTTACAAGTCTACAGTTATATAAGCACATATAGTTATAAGAGTATCGAGTGAGCTCTGCCCAGATCGGATGCTAACTGTAGAACGTCTGTCTCTGTCCGCAGATGCGTGCTAGATGTCTCTGGTTTACCCCTTAGTGAGCGTGGCCAGAATCGGCCAATCGGACACCCTCACATATGTACGTGTCAGTCATTAAATCAGTGCATGTTGAATATTTAGAATATAACAATAATTTTTTTCAGAATATTTTTAACATGTGTTTTATATTTAAAATGAGCTCACTTTAACCATTTAAAAATAAATATTGTTAACACTTAATAGCACAATCAATCATGAACTTTTCCTTTTTGGTTTGATTTTGTGCCTAAAGCTGTTGTAGGAAACACTGCGCCAGAAATCGTTAAGAGCAACTTTGTAACTTACTTTTACCGTAAACAATTTACCTGGATTTGTGAAAGGCAAATAATTCCCTGCAAAAGGTTTTTCCTTCCTTTTAAAGACTTTCTTGGAAATGAGTGTCTTCTCCCAAAAAATGGTTTTTGTACTTAATCGGTTTTGGAACTCACCTCCTCGATTACGATTCGTAGGCCTTATCTGTGAATGTTTGTTTATGGATGAGTTCTTTTGTTGTTAAAAAACTTTAACATCATTTAGTCTAGCATAGATGGCACCTCTCATTAGTTTCCTCGATGCGGTGCTATACAAATTTCTAATTACAATAACAACTGAAATAATAACCATAATAATAATAATAATAATAATAATAATGCATGGACAACCCGGCTCTTGACACATTCGACCAACTGCTGCGCAAAGGCCTCACCAACATGCTCAACTTGGCTCTGAATGATCAGAGCTGGGATCAGGCATCTTTACCTGTCCGAGACGGAGGTCTTGGTATACGTCGCGCGTCCTCGCTGGCACTTCCCGCCTTCTTGGCTTCAGCCGCAGGCACCATGACGTTGCAGGATTCCATTCTTACCTCTTGCGACCTGCCCCCGTATTGCCCTTTGGAACAAGCCCGGACCCGCTGGTCAGCCGAATTAAATGCCCCCAATCCCGAGGCCTCAATATCCCATAAACAGGCAACGTGGGACCGCCCACTTATCCAAAAGAGTCTGGCAACCCTCAGAGCCTCAATAAGATCCGAGTACCACGAAGCCAGATTTAAGGCAGTTTCTTCACCACACTCTGGCGACTGGCTTTTGGCGCTGCCCATAAGTGCCTGCGGCTTGAGGCTAGACGATGACACATCGCAACAGGCCTAAGACGGGATAGACTTGTGCGTCTCTCACGTTTGCCCCTGCGGGTTTCTGGTCACTGCGGACGGCTCGTACGGTCTAGCATGCCCTTTAGGCCCAGGGAGAACAGCAAGACACGCCTCTGGCCCCATAAATAAGTTGGATTTTCTTGCATTGAATATTATATCAACCTCTGCACCCTTACTGAATCATAAGTATTAATTGGAATATATTGGATTGTTTCTTCAGCTACCGGATGATGATACAGGACACTACGACTTAGAGCACCTAAGTCAAATGCGACTGCTTATGTTTGTGGACATTGATAATTGTCCAAAATTCTTCAACATGCTTAAAGACAAAATTCTAGAAAGGACTCACGTCCTCTGCTACGTTGCTGGATCAAATACATGGAAACCACCGATAAAGGAGTAAGAAATATATACGTTTATTCACCACGAAGGTAGACAATACAGAAAGTACAACCAACTATAATCAAAAAAGAAAGAAAAAAGGAAGAAAAATTAAATGGGCTTAAGTACAGCCCTTAGCAAAATCAATCATCATAAATTCATCCAACTATGGTGCAACATAGATAACTCAATATTATAGTCACGACATAAATGCAAAATTTCATCATTATAATAATCTCCTGTACAGCAGGTATTGAGAATACTGTTATCATAGCTTCCAAATAAAATCCTAGCAGAAAAATGTATTTTTCGCAGATGCATGATATGTATAAGATCCATACGTCCCATAAAGTACTGAACATTTCTAACTGATTCCCATTTATGCATCTTGAAAATCTTCCTATAAATATTATTCCAACATACATTTAACTGTTGGAGTTGAGCTGCTGATATGTTTATAGCCTCTAACGCATAGATTAACACTGGTAAAACAAAAGATTCTAATAGACTCAATTTTACACATTCAGATACAAATCTCGAGTGACTAAATATGGCGTTTACAGTAGCATAGAACCGTTTAATAGCAACCGGTATGTCAATTTTTAATTTTTTATAAGAGATAAAGTATAGTCCCAGGTATTTCAACTCACTCACCCATTTCACAGAGTCTGTGCCCATGACTAGATTACTTACTTGTCTACTCCAACGTGGACCTACACATAATAAGTTGGATTTTCTTGCATTGAATATTATATCAACCTCTGCACCCTTACTGAATCATAAGTATTAATTGGAATATATTGGATTGTTTCTTCAGCTACCGGATGATGATACAGGACACTACGACTTAGAGGACCTAAGTCAAATGCGACTGCTTATGTTTGTGGACATTGATAATTGTCCAAAATTCTTCAACATGCTTAAAGACAAAATTCCAGAAAGGACTCACGTCCTCTGCTACGTTGCTGTATCAAATACATGGAAACCACCGATAAAGGAGTAAGAAATATATACGTTTATTCACCACGAAGGTAGACAATACAGAAAGTACAACCAACTATAATCAAAAAAGAAAGAAAAAAGGAAGAAAAATTAAATGGGCTTAAGTACAGCCCTTAGCAAAATCAATCATCATAAATTCATCCAATCTATGGTGCAACATAGATAACTCAATATTATAGTCACGACATAAATGCAAAATTTCATCATTATAATAATCTCCTGTACAGCAGGTATTGAGAATACTGTTATCATAGCTTCCAAATAAAATCCTAACAGAAAAATGTATTTTTCGCAGATGCATGATATGTATAAGATCCATACGTCCCATAAAGTACAGAACATTTCTAACTGATTCCCATTTATGCATCTTGAAAATCTTCCTATAAATATTATTCCAACATACATTTAACTGTTGGAGTTGAGCTGCTGATATGTTTATAGCCTCTAACGCATAGATTAACACTGGTAAAACAAAAGATTCTAATAGACTCAATTTTACACATTCAGATACAAATCTCGAGTGACTAAATATGGCGTTTGCAGTAGCATAGAACCGTTTAATAGCAACCGATATGTCAATTTTTAATTTTTTATAAGAGATAAAGTATAGTCCCAGGTATTTCAACTCACCCATTTCACAGAGTCTGTGCCCATGACTAGATTACTTACTTGTCTACTCCAACATGGACCTAGACATAATAAGTTGGATTTTCTTGCATTGAATATTATATCAACCTCTGCACCCTTCTGAAAGCATATATCAATGATAGCTTGAAGTTGGCACACAGAGGCAGACAGTAAATTTATATCATCTGCATATGCGAAACATCCAGCATAGGTGTATCCAATGTGGCAGCCAATATCCAACCCTTCCAAGGTACTGATAACCACATCCATGTAAATATTGAAAAAGACCGGAGAAAGAATACCACCCTGCCTAATTCCACTTTTAATTGACGCTTGCGCCGAGAGTGTGTTATTCCATTTTACCATCGCAAAGATTTTACCATACCAGTCAGCAATAAGTTTAACCATTCTTGCAGGTAAACCTTTATTTATTAGTAGTTCTAATAATCTGACATGATTTACCCGATCAAAAGCTTTCTTTGCATCCATGAGATACAAAAAAATCAACAACTTGTCTTATTGCAAATATAGCATGTGTACAACTTAAATGTTTCTTGAACCCAAATTGCAACTCACTAGATGTTAACCTGTCTCCAAATTTAAATAACAGACAATATTCAAACACTTTGGATAAGACAGGGCTAATAGTAATAGGCCTATAATTGTCAGATGTTATATCACCACGTTTATCTTTAATAATGGGCACCGTTATCCCTATTCCAAAGTCATCCGGAACAAAACCATGAATATAAATCATATTAAACAAAAGCTTTAAGTGAACAATAAAAGCTGGGTGACAATGTATTATGTGTTCCTTGGTTAACCCATCCATGCCACAGGCCTTACCAATTTTTAAGTGAATTAATGCTCTTTTCTACATCTTCTGTACGAAATATGTTAAAACTATTGATAGTATCATATTCAGAAAGAAATTTAGAATGAAGACTATACCAGACCTTTATAAACCTATCACCATCCTCATAAGAGTCAAAACTATTCTGTGCAAAGCTCCTGTTAAAGGTTTCCGCAATATCTTGATCATTCATCTTACCATTTACATTAGTTGGAATATGGTTTCGTTTAGAAAATTTATTATTCCATTTCTTCCAGAATTTATTCTTATCTTTGGCAATATAAAGTTGAGCTATTTCGTCATCCAGATCCATCTCCTTACATTCAGTAGCATGTCTAATAGCTAATTTATATCTGTATTTACAATCTCTACGTAGATTATAAATTATTCCAGATTTCAGTTTACCACACACTTCCCACATATTATGAGCATCAATTGACTCTTTCTTCAAATCCCTGAGCTCAGGGCTCCAGTAATATTTTAAAGAGTTCTCTTTTAGAAAGGGAATTGATCTATCAGCAGCTTGAGACATTGAGTCAACCAAGGAACAGTAATAATCATTTATAGACTGCCAATGATTACATTTGAATACATCACAATTACAAGATAGGTTATCATATGGAACATACATGTTTTGTAACAAGCTACCACTTAATGCATAATACAGAGGTATATTACCCTTATTCCACCTTCTCACTCCCACTTTATTTTCACTAGTATTATTCAGGCCCCTCATCTTTATTGGCATATGTAGATCCTTCAAATCTAAACAACAGGTTACTGGAAGGTGGTCAGAGAGATTTAAAATATTTTTATCTACATTATATTCTACAAGTCTTGCAAACAGCTTCTTGTCCATAAAAATGTGATCAATCCACGAATGATGCCCAGTAGACTCTTTAATGTACGTGTATTTATCATCATATGTACATATCTCTCTTCCATTAATTAAATTGAAATCATCAACAAGACTGTGAAATAGTCTAAATCCCTTATTATCAATTCGACATTCAAAGTTCATATCCCCTAAGATAATCAAGCCATTTGCATCACACGACTGAATGTAATTCTCTATAAATCCAAGGCATTCCAGTAACTCAGTATGATATTTTAAACTCGCCTCATAACATGGAAAATAAACTATAATCATTAACAATTGAAAGCCACCACCTAGGGTGAGTTTAAGCGATGCACAGCGACAGTCAGATTGAACCATGACATATGAAACATCAAAATTCAGGCTTTTCCTAACCAGTAGTCCTAACCCTCCAAAAGGCCTTCCCATAAGAAGACCAGTTTCAAGTCTCTCATCCATTGCTGACCAAGCAAAGCCCTGGAAATCACCATGAAAATGCAAAATCATGTTTCCCAAGTCAATGTTCCTGAACAGCAATAATATCGTTAGAATTACACAACTCCTTTAGAAACACACTACCTTGGTTATACCCATACATATTGTAGGTTGAAATTTGCAAGTTTCTTGTATATATATAAGTGTAGGGGTTGAAATATATGGTATTTAGTAGCTAAAACTGATAAAGTTTATAAATAGGAACCAAGGTATAGTTTAAAAATATAAGGTAAATTAAGAGGGACATAAAAAGGTAAGTAAGTGTGATAATATGCTATTGTATTTCAAGGTAGGTAAGATAATATATTGTAAGGGATAAAAAAGTTATTATTATTATATTAAATAATTAATAAATTAGGGTATATAAAGGGTGGCATCAGGGTATTTATTATGATTTTAAAGAAGTAAATAAGTAAATATAATGTATAGTTATTAAAGTTATTGTAAATAACCGTAGGAGGTAAATCATTGTAATGGAAATAGAAATAATCAAAAAATTGCCAATGGGGATGGAATTATAAAAGAGTGGTATATTGGTCTTAATATTACTGGAACATTTTATGGAAAGTAAATAAAGTTATATGATATTTAGTACAAAAGGTATGTGTAGTTTATAAATATGTTACAAGTAGTGGTTTAATAATTATTACAGCTGGTCAAGTCACAAAATTCTGCACTGCCAGTATTCAAATTACTCAAGAAGTACTCCAGCTTATCATTCTTTATATCTTTTTAAATTTTTATTGGACTGACATTCTGGTTATTGACCTGATTGCTGGTTGGCTATGATGTGCCATCAGTTCATGCTTTCCATTTGCACAATAGAAGTTACTAATAACAGTTACAACGTTGAGACATTTATTTGAACGCTCATGCTTCGTCATTTTTAAACTTCCATTGGTATTTCCAGTTGTTTAACAAAATCATTTTGATTTGTTGTTTCTTTGACTTTTAAAAGCCATATCTACATCGATGCTGACAAAAGAGGAATTCTGACAATACAAAGGTGTGGAGTTACAAAAGATGCTACAGACTTCTCAATCGTTGTTGCAGTATGTTTCATATTTTTTTTATCTAACAAATCAAATGGATTTGCTTTAGTATGTAACCAATAAACTTGAATCAGTTGCTGACTGGTTCAGAGTAAATATAATCTATCTTAGACATGAAGCAGTTTGGCATGAATTAATCTGTACATTTGGCAATAACTGTTTTGCTACATATCTTCAAAATGCAACCATCTGGCAGGATTGCTAGTTGCAGATGAAATAATACATACCCTATCCATAGTTTTACATCCTTATGGCGTAAATGTCACCCATTATTTGTGATGTATCTTTGCATCAGCTGGTCTTTAATGAGACCATATAGCTATGGCCTTCTGGCGCAAACTTCTTTGATGACGGTCAATGCTACTTCTGTCAAAACCCCTATTTCGCAAAAAATCGTTGATACGAAGGGCTTAAACCCCTCGATTTGGGCTTCTAATTATCCATCTTGACTAAAAGGTTTATCCATACTGCAATAACGTGCTATGAGAATTGTAGCAAAATATTATAAATAGGGCAGGTTTTGAATACGATATTTTATACATTTCATGTATGTTTATGTAGGTCACAAAACTGTTTAATTAGAGGGTATTATTTCATCTCCAATCTTTTATATACTGGTCTATCAATTTTCTTATAAATACGTTTTGTGATTGCTTAGCAATGTCAGAAATTGAAGCAGTCAAAACCTTATATTTTCAACTGCAAATGTATTCATCTGAGGCGAATATTATTTCTTAAACTTGACATAAGTTTGATTTAATATTATAAATTACTGACATTTACAACAATAACTATAATAAAAATTGCATTATTATCAATACTTTTTATTTTCTTATTTTGTTTTAATTGTATTGTATTCATTTTTGCTGTTTTTTTGTGTTTTTTTTACCAAAGTGTAATCCCTCAGGAACAAAAAATTACGCTATTAGCTGTTAAGAGGTGTCTGTTATCATAATCATCATCATCATGATTTCTGGTTCTAAAGTTTCAGTCTTTGCTCTGGTCAGATTATGACCCATTTTATTCTTTAATTCAGCTTGAATTGATTGTTTAATTGTTTTCAGGTAGGACAGCTCAGCTGTCTATTGCCAAAGGACGTTGTGTTCGCTGTTATCTCAGGAGATAAGGGCTTCCTGGAACTAGACCGCCTATTTTCAAAAGATGCTTGATGCGTCCTCACACTCTCGCACAACGACTGCCTAAAAGACGACATCTTTAAGCTCCTGAAAAGCGTTGCAGGTAACTGCCAGCAATAAATTGGAACTATGGCTCTACCTAGAGTGAACAGTTTTTTCTGATTTTAGTTCTGATCATGCTTTGTGCACGTTAAGGCTGCATACGTGACTTTATTATAATTTTTATAATTATTACAAAATTTTTAATGCGTGTAAATTCCCAGAAATGCAAGTCGGAAGCTCGTTTAGTCAGTCACCAAATGAAAACAGTTCTCTTAAAGGGTAAGGATGAACGCGAGAGGGAAAAGCTGGCAGACAAACACTATCTCAGAGAGTGAGACAGAGGCAGAAACACAACTGAGAGACAGTTGCCAAAGACTAAACAGCGGGAAGGTCGAGCACGGTCTGTCACCCAAAACACAACCGAGAGTCATTTGGCATCTGTGCTTTGAAAAAAAATTAACTACAAAATTTATAGTGGCATTTTAAGATTATGGGAGGACAAGGCGGATCCTGGATTTCAGCAAAGGGAACTACATAGTGAGTGCAAAGCACAAGCCTATACGGGGAATGTGTGGGCTACGCTCTCAGTGGGGTCGACCAGGGGGTAAGGGAGCAAATCCCCTAATGCTGAGCATTTTTCTTATAAAATACATGGTTTTTGAAGTATTTTTCTTGCACTAGTTTTAGGTTTTCATTTGGTATAATAGTCCAGATGTCACAGCAATGTACTTCATAACCTAACAAAAGCTGAAAACATTTATACTTGACTACAATTTATACCTATGATTGCTTCCTTTCTGGGTTTGCTTAAGTGACTGCTCTTCTTGTTCTTGTTCGCATTCTTCTTCACGTTCTTCTTCTTCTTCAGAATCGTCAGTTGAGGTCAGATGCGATCACAGACGACAGGAAGATTTCGTGAATGTCAACAACCAGGCATCGCGCCCCACCGCGGCCGCAGGTGCACCTGACCAGCAGATATATGAAGCCACTATCCACAAGTCGATCGGATTAAAAAAATACATAGTTAGTCCACTGCCACGACAGGCGGCGCCACTAACCAAGCGCAAGTGGCACCAGAGGTTCAACGATGTTATGAACATTGAACAATTCTCCACTTTTGACACAGATAATTGAAGCAGTGAAAACCTCATATTTTCAACTGCAAATGTACTCATCTGAGACGAATATTATTTCTTAAACTTGACATAAGTTTGATTTAATATTATAAATTACAACAATAACTATAATAAAAATTGCATTATTATCAATACTTTTTATTTTCTTATTTTGTTTTACTTGTATTGTATTCGATTTTGCTGTTTTGTTTTTTTACCAAGGTAAGTGTAATCCTCAGGAACAAAAAATTACGCTAGTAGCTGTTAAGAGGTGTCTGTTATCATAATCATCACGATTTTTGGTTCTAAAGTTTCAGTCTTTGCTCTGGTCATATTATGACCCATTTTATTCTTTAATTCAGCCTGAATTGATTGTTTAATTGTTTTCAGATAGGACAGCTCAGTTGTCTACTACCGAAGCACGTAGTGTTTGCAGTCGTATCAGCAGATCGAGGTTTTCTTGAACTGGACAGACTGTTTTCAAAAGGCAGACGATGCGTTCTTGCACTGTCTCAGAATGATTCCCTAAAAGATGACATCTGTAAGCTCCTGAAAAGTGTATCAGGTAACTGCCAGCAATAAATTGGAACTATGGCTCTACCTAGAGTGAACAGTCGCAGAAGGAGAAGCAAGAGCAGGATCACCAACCAAATAATCAGCCAACTGGGCTTGACACAATTCAGGACAACACAGCCTACATCAGCAAGCCAAAGAAATAAGGAACAACTGTAGCTGACCAAGTGTTGGCACCTAGGCACAATGTACAGAACAGTCCATTAGTGCTTCTAAAGTAAACCTTAAAAAGCTTAAACGACCCAAACAGGGAAACAGAAAAATGTAATTACACGAACAGAAATAGTTCTGTAAATTTTAAGTACACCACTTGCAAAACATTTTGGCCACTTAGGCATTGGGAAATTATTGAAAAATTTAGAAATTTCAACTTATGCAAATGCAGCACATTTGAACCTTACACAGAAACTTCCATTAACAAGCAAGACGAGAAATAATAAATTGCTGGAGACTGTGAGACACATCAGAGTTTCTGCCATTCAGCATGGCCTCATTCAGATAAGCCCACTGTCCTTGGCTGTTATGTAGAGGCTCTGTCTGGCCTTGGGGTGTCTCGATTTGGCCTTGCGATGTGAGGCCTTGAGGCATCTGCCTTTGGCCTCACAATGTGTGGGATCTTCAGGCATCTGGCTTTAGCCTTGTGATATATGGGGCCTCTAATCTCAAAGTTTGCAATGGCCATGAAAATTTCTAAAGTTGTCCAGTGCAAAACAGAAACTGTAAAGCCCAATGCAAGCCACAAATATCAGCATTTCTTATATTTTCATAGAAGTGTGCTACGCATATGATGTCTTGATACACATGTACACACATGCATCTACACACAAACATACATACATATAGTAAATATAAAAATACATAAATATGCTTACATATTCAGACATACATTTAAGGAGCAGCTACAGCTGTCTGAAGAAATAATTGAAACATACATTATACAAACCAAGTCAAAAAGCAGCCCATTATTTAACAAGCCACAACATATTCAGCCTTCCTGTACGAAAAATCTATGTTAAAAAGGGCACCATCTGTGAAACAAAAGGCTGCAAGGTATTTTTTGTTTGGACCTCTTTCAAAACTGGAAAACTTGCTACATTTTAATTTGGCCTCCCCAAAAGCTGGAAAACTTCTCTTCTGAATTTGGAAGACATGCTCCTAACAAAATAGTTAGAAAAATCTGAGTGGAACATTCAAGGTGTGACAGCAAAACAGTACATCACATTCACGATTGATCAACAAATAAGTGGGTTTGCTATGTGCACCAGTTGTTGCTGCATAATTCTCATCAACTTGCACATATTTCTGATGACATTCTGAACCCAGTTTTGGTCATTTTTCACAAACACAACTGCACTTTACATATATCCCTTAAAGAAAACTTCTTACTGGTGCTCCAGCCAAGACAATACAAGACACTTTCAAATGATATGGTTAAACAGAGGCAAAGATCAAGAAGCTTATGTCTATAAATACGTACGTGGGCTTTTTATAGTTGCAGGATGTGTGGCAGCCTGTTCCAGATACTTCTGAAGCTGATCTTGAGAAAAATTCAGAAGATTTCTCTATTTCTTCTAGAAGAGTCCACAACTGTCCCTCAACAGACACTCTTGCGTTGAAGGACATTTGGTTTCAAGTGCAACACACAATCAATCCCACAGCCATTCACGTTGGGTGCCCTACTGGCTAACGACCCATAGTTAATTAAGATCTTAAAATCTGGACCTCAGTCACAGAGGAGAAAGACAGCATTATTACAATTCAATCTAAACCATTTTAACACAACATAATAATAATAATAATAATTGTTCATTATTGCCTCCAGACTAATTTTTTCACCACTTGAAGGATTATACCTACCACAGGTAAAAAAATAATCTATTCTGCTTCACTTTAATGAATTATAACCTGTATATGCTTTCTATACAATTTGTGTGCTGTTATTAACAATAACTACTTACATAAGAAACTGATTAAATCAAATTAATTTCTTGCAACTAAAACTAGCACTGCATGGTTACTCAGGTGCCTCAAAACTCATTCTTTCAATACAAGAAGCTGTAAGTGATTTCCAATTCTTTGGTGCTTCAAAGTGATTTGTTCCACAAAGAGAAGAGATCCATTCAGTCTGCCACTGTGCTCTTAAGAATCTCTGATGGATCAGCACGATAGATCAGACACGTTCTGTTTGTCTAAAAAAAACAATTCCTTTTGAATAAACAAGTTCACACCTTTTCTAGGCAGACGGAGGAACAAATCAGCCATTCCTAAGGAAATCCACTGAGGCACAAAAGTTGTTACTGCCAGATTCAAACTCCTTTGGTCATTTATTATGGCTTCTGGCAAAAACAGTTGCTCAAATGCAAACTCAAAACAAAATATTAATCCCTAAAACGAAAATATCTTGGATGTTTACAGAGAAGGCCTCAAAAGATGGAAATTGCAAACAAAAGAAAAGCCTTCTTAAATCTTCCTACGGAAGTAATGCTCTGAAAGTCATTTTTCATGACAAAAATATTAATTCTTAAAATGAAAGAGGAAGACTTAAGCTGTATCCCCTTCAGGTAAAAATTTTCTCGATCCATTCTTTGACCAATCTGATTAACTGCATCCTGGTAAGTTAAACCTCCACAGTTTCACATATTCCAATAAATTGCTGTAAACAACTTCCAATTGTGAAGTTCAACAAATCAAAGGTAACTGTAAACTAGAAAAAAAACATGAGAAAACACTCTGCCTTGCCTTGTCTTTGCTTAAATGTTCTGTTAACAGAAGCAGTGTTGGGCAAATAAATAAAAGGCCAGGGTAATTTATATAAGTCTCGCAAAACTATGACTGAAAAGAAATTAGATCATTCATTCACACCCATCACCAACAACTGACTGGCATCAAGAAATGCTGACGATGATGATGGTGATGATGATGATGGTGATGAAACAAGTCTCCATTACTTGAGCCAATTGTCAATGCACCTGGGGTGAAACTCATGGCAACATGGCAGAACACGCAGTACCTGGTGACTGTCAAAGTCACACATGCAGAAAACACAGAGTCTGATCCATGTCTGAGCGTTTGGCATTGCTGCTGAAGCGATAGGATGGCAACTGATCAATGTCGCACTTTGTCATACCACGTGGCTTACCCAGGCCCTCAGCAAGAATCAAAAGAGCCTGTAGAAAACAGTTTTGAATCGGAATTCTAATCGCAATGACAATTTATACTGCATCATTAATAAAGTACCTTTAGGGTGCTTTACAATTTCGGTTGTCAGCACAGGAAACTGTTGCATAACAGACAGAGTTTCAATTGAAACAAAACTACAGAATTAAAACAATGTTTATGCAAACAATTAAGAAAAACATTACAGCTATTAAGCTGTCAGACTAAAGAAAAAGCAAAAGACTTTCTATAAATGTCAGCATTTGAAAGAAATTGGTTTATTTTAAGGTACACTTGTTCGGATATGATTAAATTTCGATTAGGCTTGTGTCAAAACAAATCAAATCAAAACTATTTATTACAGTAAAAAGAAATGCTTACAATCACGATGTAACGATCCTAGCTACAGTTCAACAGAAGTTGGATGAAAGCTGTTAGGTCCAGCTTAAATTAAAACTTGGCCAAAAGTACTATTTCTGCTAGTTTTTTGTGCTGAAACATTATTTAAAACTAAATGTTGCTTCAGCCAGAAAAAACATTATTTTAAGAAATGCAGTATTGAACAAAGAAATTATAGGATAATTTAACACATTACCTCATAGTTCTCTGCCTCAGCACCATTTTCTTCAAGGTCTCTTGTCAGGTGTTGTGGTGGAGGTCGACCAATCATAGCACTGGAAGGCAACAGATGTTATCACAATCTTGTTAATCAGAAGAAAAACAATAACTAATGAAATCGAACTACATTTTATGACCAACACCTATGCCAAAAATAGCATCATCTAAGTAAGAAACAAGCAGGTTTGTGTCATTATTTGAAGGTTAAAACTTTAATCAAAAAACTGCTAAATTAATGTTTGAATAATTTAATAATAAATATTTCACAGTAAAGTAAACTTTCCTAATAAAAAAGACACATCTTAACATGTACGATTCATGATATTTTTCCTAATATTTTTTGCGATATTTATCCTGTTTTATAATTTCTGTAACATGTACACCAATGTGCAATTTGCTGCTGGGTTTTCTAATAAAGAATATAGTTACTACTTACTTAACACCTTACACAATCAACAACACATATGAGAACAGTATCTAGTTAGAAGAAAATAATAGTTCAGGACATAAAACCAATAACAATTAAGGTCATGCATCGGCTTATCATCTCCAGGTTCAAAACCTGGGCCCATCACATGAACGCTATTTAACTGCACTGCTGAGCTACGTGCAACCTTGGAGACCATAACTGTCAGTATGAATGCCTTCTTTAAATACAAACAAGTAATAAAAAATCATTTAATGCAATAGAATGAAATAGGTCAGTTAGCCTTCATAAAAGTAACAGCAGCTACAATGAATCAACCAAGGTACTAAATGTTACATAGAACTATTTTCTTTTTATATTAACAGCTGATAACTTACAGGAAGTGAAGAATAAATCCTGGATGCAGAGGAGGTCGTGGAGCTCTTCTCCATCTCTGGTGACCGTTTATAAAACAGTTTGGTCTTGGGTTCAATCCCTAAACAACAAATGCCATAAAGAATATGGACAACAAAACAGCTACAATTCATACACTGAATTATGGAGCCACTAATTACAACTAAGATATTTCTCGACTAGAAGAATTGCCTGCCTTAAGACTTTGGTAAGTTTATAGACTACCAAACTACCTCATCAACTCAACCGATAATCTTTCCTCTGAAAACTCTTCACTTAAACTGAAAACAATGCTCTTTGTATATATAATATCAGCTTAGTCTTTACAAACCATGGTTTTGTCGGCTGGCAGGACTGGAACACGAGGCTCTTGTAAGTTCACCATGTTGAATCTGGTCTCTACTTGCAGAGGTGCACAGATGCCAAGCAATGACGGTGTGGCCTCTCCAAGTGGCCTCTCCAAAGGCACCTGAGGGCACAGCTAAATTCATGAAAAACAGAAGACCCAAAACATAAGGTAAACTCAGAGTGTGACTTGTAGGCTGGACCAGACCATTCCCATACAGTTGAATGTATTTTTCCCAGTCAATAAATGTCTACCCACAGATCTTCCCAACCACTACTTGCAGCCGATGTAACTCAAATTTGTTAAGCATCCATCAACAAATGCTTCCAGGGGTGAATGACTTTTCAAGTTAACAGAAACAATATAATCAGTCCAATAACAGGATGAAAACATGCCGAGTGTTGCATCAAACAACAA
Organism: Norana najaformis; assembly: GCA_964023275.1. NCBI lineage: Eukaryota > Metazoa > Annelida > Clitellata > Crassiclitellata > Hormogastridae > Norana > Norana najaformis. The sequence goes on from OZ029915.1 coordinate 43,946,086, forward strand.
CATTCTAACTTGGCACGAGATACCACCACTGAACCCCAGACAAAGGGCAGAAGACTGCAGAAAATTAAAAAGAAAAGTCTCTTAAGCCAACACTGAGAGGCAGCCATGCATAAAAAGTGTTAGCGACTTCATTTGTTTAGCCTTGGTATATAAAGGCGGGTCCTCTCCCTCTCTGCCTGATCATCCAACTGACAGTGTATGGTCAGTCTACTCCTTTTCTAGCTGAGTTCGCTACAGGGTAAAAGCCAAAACAAACCCAAAAACTAACAAATTCTGGTTACCTGTCTTCCAGTAGATACAGTTGGCACAAACTGAGGCGTTGGTGGTCAGACTGTGCAGTGGAGCCTGGTGACCAGGTGACCATTCTCCATTGGCGGCAGACACACAGAGCGCGACTGGATGGGGTAAAGGTGCACTTGACCAGGAAGAGCATGCAAAACAGGAAGGGCCAGGGTAGGCAGAGGTCACTGGTGAGTGGTTGGTTCCAACTGGAACTGAAACCCCAACGCGTGACGGCAGACAATCTGTTCCTGGGAAGACATAAACAGGACAAGGGCCCACTTGCTGCTGTGGCTGAACTGGAACCTGGAAAATAAATGGAAAGCTTGTTTCGTAAGCATCACGTGCAAACTGCACACATATTCCTATATATTTTGCAAATTTAACATTGCTTTTGAAAGAAAAACACTTTAAACACTTACTTTATCGAAAAAACTATGCTTGCTTCTCTGAAAAGAATGCTCAACACAAAACTTATGCAGAACTTGATCTGGATCCCAAATCCCTTGTCAAAGAGAGGGTACAGTGTATTTCAAAGTTCTTAAACAATGTAGCAAAACTAAAAATAGTTCTGAGAAACATGTATTGAAAAAATTTATTTAGGCACACTTAAAACGTTCTGTACAGAAAAATATGTCATTTTCTGATAATCTACAAAGTTCTGAAATGTAAACTCTAATAAGGCAATAATGGTTATTAAACAAGTCATTTCTGAAAACATTTGTCATATCTTAGTTATTCTATGTAGGTTGCATATCTGACAACCTGACTTATAAAAGACGAGTGAGTCTCTACCTGAGGATGCTCCAAGACCAGTTGGCAACTGTTTGCTGAACACGTAGGCAGATTGTTAGGTACAGATGAATTGTACAGTAAGAACGTAGGCCCGTATAACGGCGGAGAACCAACCATCTGTGAATTAACAGTGGCTGAGAAGCCCTTGTGTGAGTTCACAGAACTGAAGAAACAGGACAACTGAATCTAGTAAATTGTCCATCAACCAGTAAGCATATAAAAATAATCAAACAATAAAAGCTGCAAGCACTAAAAATTTAAAAAAAAATAAATAAAAGAACCAATCAGCAACCAAGGAAATAAACTCCAACCAGCTATTCAAGCAGTCAACAAAAGTCCAAATCAAACTAAAAGTAATATTATTATTATTTCTGCATTTACTAAGCACCACTATCTAATGACTAAGCATGAACTGATGCCGCTGAGTGAAGGATTTGCTCAAGGTCCCTACTACATCGGGAAGAAGGTCCAAACCCGTACTTTCCAAGTTACAGGCACAGCGCTCTAACCAATCGGCTAACGTGTCCCACAAACAGATATGGACCACAACTACTGATCTCCACCCATTAAATGTTGGGCTACAAACATCATAGAATCATGCGCAGGATGTGTTTATGAGAACAGGAATGATCCATGGAGGAGAACACCAGGGATAATAACAAGGTGCAAGTAAATCAGCTCTCATAGGTCGTAAGGTAACGAAATAAAAAGCAAGGAACATAAAAACAACCCAGAGAAGATGATCAGACCTTTTCCTGGATCTTTGACGATAGATGTTCGGTGCTTCTGCCAAAATGCCAAGACTTTCAGGAAGTCCATTTCTTCGCCTTCTAGATCCTTCCTGTTGAGATCGAATGCTCTGGTTCTGCAGGGCTGGTGAATCACTTGCTTCCCAATGGTCTGCTGACGAATGTGATAACTTTTGTCTTTTACGACTTGGACTATCTGACTGATTAACCCAAAATTAAAAGCTCACATCAAAACTTAATCTTCACTTCTCCTCAAGGTCAGCTGACTCTAAAGAAAATTCCTCAGCCAAATATTTATCCCTTCATGCCATCAAACTCCTAAGGCAACCTCATAATGTAACCACAGTTCAGCATAAACTAACATAAACTAACATAAATCTTTGTATAATATTGTTTATCATTATTATTGTCTGAAGAGCATAATAATAGGACTCAAGTGGTAGATGTAATTCTAAATTTGTACGTAGGTACAATATATTGGACTCCTCTGGATAATCCTTAAGAAACAACGTATCTTTTTGATTAACTCAACTTCTTCTGAACATCCTGAATCAAGACACCTTTCCCCCTAAACTACTTGACTTTAACAAAGTAAGACTACATTAATTCACTATTGGACAGCATGAAAGTCTAAAATTGTCAAACAACAACATATACAGAACTTGTTGGTCTGATAGAAACCTGCAGGTCTGATCACGTCACACTTGTACTGGCAAAGCTACATTGGCTGCCTGTCAGGTCTAGGATCATTTACAAGATAGTCTGTTTACCAGTTGTCATCCATATAGTACAACCAGCCATCCAGATATCTGCGATCTACAACATAAAACTGTTTGCCTCTCCCTGGGATCAAAGACTAACAGTCTGAATTCTTCCCACATGGATCAGCAATTCTGCACAACCACCTCGAAAAATCTGTTTACATCATTTATGCCAATAACTCACTAGACATATTTGTGAAGTGGCTTAAGATCCATTTAATACCATCTTGCTTTTGTTGTCTGACCGCTGTGCTGTCACCCAACCACGCCTACAATTCTTCACTCAGCCGATGGACGTATGGCTTGTTAACAAGTGCATTACTTACTCACTTCCCTCTCTACTCACTGCTGTGTAGAGTGCTTATTGTACAGCAAACTAAATAAATTCCAATACACTATACAAAAATGAGGAGCTGTTACCTCGTAGGATGCAATGTCCCTTCTCAGGAATGAAACAACCTGAGGCAGGCCAACAGCGTGCTGGCTGTTGTGAAGATCTGAGAAAGAACACAAGCAATTACGTAAGTAAGTACATTACGAATGACTAAGAAATAAAAACAAAAGTGAAGAGTTAATACAAGTCTTCCACCTACAATTCGAGCTCAGGTGGCTGTGACAGGCAGCATTGCTGCAGCTCGTTTTCTTAAAAATCACCTATTTTCTCATAGCTCTTATACTGGCTGCATCCCTGCATAGTTTATTCTCTCAAAGGGCTACATTAATTGACAATTACAATACAATACTTTCAGTGATAACAACAAACTTAGTAATAAAATTCTTACTTCTTACTCTGCCGAGAGGGCAGGACATAATTGTGGATGCTTTTAGTCAATGCCACACAAACTAAGAGATAAGGAATGTTCATTCAGAAGTTTGAAATGTTGTTAATGCTTCTGACAGAGCTCCATTTCATGTTTTATATGCAAGTATATTGTACAGATATATTTTATATGCAGTTATAATAAATTCTGAGTAATAAACTGAAAACTGCTTTTAAGCATCTCTCTAAAAAATGTCAGATAATACAGATTCACTTTTGAAGTCATTTAAATAAGGTAATCACCCACTTAGAACAAGCCTTTCTCAGCAACAATCTTCCACAGCATGGTCCCAGGGTTGAAGGATCTTTTAGCAAATGTTCAGCACCATGGCTGTAGGAGATAAGGAGGATCTTTCATTATAAAACACAAACGCTATATGAGCAATCCAACAGTTGGTAGATAACTGATAAAAAATGCCATTTACCATGAAGGCTCTGCCGGCGTGTTGACTTGCGCAGGTCATAACCAGGTGACACACGATGCATGTTTGGGACTGGGTTAAGGTTTGGACTGAGGTTCAGAAGCAGAGGACTGTGGGTGTTGAAGCAGCTCAGGGAGCTGTCACTGACTGCTGGGCTATCTGGAGGTAGGTGAGTCAGTGGCTGTAAATCAGACATCAGAAATCCTGCAGGGCAGTGGCTTAAATTGTTAACAGCAGCTGCTGCTGGGGAACCAGTCTCCTGGACAGAGGAATAGTCAATAGGGTGTGGCTGCGACTTTGGTCGGCGACTGTCAAAACGTCCAGATGAAGCAAGCCGTGTCTTTGCAACCGGCATTACCCTATAGCTGAAGATATGAGCCTTCAGCTTTCTGCAACAAAACATATATTTTCGAGTTTTATAGCCAGTAAAAGTCTTCTGCTATCCAGTAGGACTGTGATCAATCACCTGTTAGTGCACTGCAGTTGCTTTCTACTGTACAACATATCTTAAATCGAAGACTTTGTTTTCCAGGTTCTGTAATAGGCACATGCAAGCCTCTTCAATTACATCAGGATCATTTGGCTACTAAACTCTGATAAGATAAGCCATCCACTTTAGTAATAAACTTTACACTAAAACTTCTTTTCTGTAGCTAATCGAACAATGTCAAATCTTACTTGCTGCAGAGATGGTGCCTCTGGTTACAGTTAAATGCCATAATGAATGACAAATGAAATCACCAACAACTGAATGTTTCTCATGATGCACAAAAATACATTTGTGCTCCCCTTGACCTTGCCTTGCATCTCAATTCGTGTGCTGTGGTACCTACTTGTATTGCACAGCAGAACTTACACTGCATTGCAAAAAGCTCTTGCAAGGACCAATTTGTCACCAACAAATCACACTCAGAAAGCATTGAGTGCTGCACCATAAAGTCTCGAATTGCAGGTTACGGCAGTCTTCAGACTTGTTTGTATCATAGCATAACACTGCACTATGTTTCTGAAATAAAGTGCTACATAAATTCAATAAAGCAATACAAACCAGTGATCACTGATTCAGATGCTCATAATAATTCTTTGTCAGTCAGCTTATCAAGTAAACACCATCTCAGTTCTACCATTCAAATTTTAACAACTCACCATATTATCACTAATGAATGCTCAACACAGTTAAAGATGTTATATCATCCTTCATCAGTGAATTCCTCACTCCACCATCACCCTGCAGAAATGAAATAAACCCCAATTCTTCTCAGCTATAGTTACAGATACTGCTCTACAATTATACACCTAAATCAAAATACTTCAAGCACCTCAGTGGTGGTTTCTTTACAATTATTCATTTCTTCAAAACTATTTCATTTATTATTTTCACCTTGTAACACTTTGACTATGGGTGTCAATGCAACATAAGTTGACTCTAACAATTTTTCGTATAGCATCATTTTTCCAAAAGCAACCAAACATGCTGGCTTTAGTCTGTCCTCAACTGTGCCGTCCAGGCTGTAGTCAACGTGCCAAAATGAAAAGAATGAAAGGCAGGATCAGGACGTGGTGTCGGAAGAATGTTAAGATATGTAAAGATGGGGGTAATGATCAGATGGCGTGTCAAAAGAGAGATATATCAGGTGATAGAGTGGAAAATGATGATGTGATAATAAGGTCAAGTGTGTGATTGTGAATGTGGGTGGGGAATTTGACATGTTGAACCAAATTAGTCGAGGACAATAGGGTGAGATATTCAGAAGCAAATGTGTCAGAGGGGTTATCGACATGTATATTGAAGTCACCTGTAATCAGAAATTCATGAGGTGTAGTGGCGGCAGTAGAGAGGAGGGTGGTAAATTCTTTCAAGAAGACCGATGGAAGACTTGAATATGAAGAGGAGGATGGAGGGCGATATACATTAAAGATAGTCAGATTTGTGTGAAGAAGTTTAAGCGTAACTGATGCACATTCAAAAGAGTGGAAACAGTAACCAGGTGAGTCTAAAACTGTGGCAGGTTCTCGGGTGAGAAAGGCAATACCACTGCCAGTTGGATTTTTATGAGAAGGGTTAGATGGTTTGCAGGGACGAGGTGTACTGTAAAGATGGTATCCAGGAGGAATACAGTCTTCATATTGAGCAAGAGTGGTGTTTAAATTAAACCAGGTTTCAGATAAGGCAAATATGTCAGGCGGGTGAGAAGAGAGGGCTATATCACTGATTTCTTGGGAATGTGCAGGATGTAGTAATGATCAAATATTTAGCGTGCAAAGTAAGAAGCGGCTGTTGTCAGTATTTTGAGCATTGTCGAGGATGCTGGAGGAAGAAATTCTGGAAGGAGGAGGATAGGTAGGAGGTGAGGGAGGAGGACATGAATAAAAATCCAGTGGGCCAGGATTTGGGTGGATGTCCCCGGAAAGCAGGATTAGTATGTTGAAGATGGTTTGGCGGGTGAGGTGCTGTGGTGGTCGCCTGAGAGATGAAGTTAAGAAGAACGATAAAGGAATAAAACACATACGTCCATACTGCATAGTCGTTGTGCCAAATTGGGCGCAGTAAGAATGTTTGGCTGTAGAAACAATGTAGGGCAAGCGGGTGTGGAAGGGTTGGCAACTAATATGGAAGGCGATCATGAAACGCAGACCGAAAATAAGAAGAATGATTGAATTGTACATTATGTGATCTAAGATGACGTGGCAGTTTGATGAAGCTAAAATGGCGGAAGATAAAGACGCAGACGAACTAGTGCAAAAAGGACAAAAATTAGGCGAATCTTAAGTCGATTAAATGTTGAAACAAATAGGAACGAACTCACCAAAGACAGAGCATAAATCCGGTAAGAAAAAAAAATAAAAAAATTCAGAAAAGACGTCGAAAAGTTAGAAAATATAGAATTGAGAAATAAAGCGCAGACGCCGCGACGCTGGTTCCCTTCACAACACCACAAAAGCACGCAGACACTCGAAAATCGCCAAAAACACAAGCTATAAAGGCCTGACCGCTTTTGTGACCAAGACCACCTTATTTTATGTACGTCATGAAATTAAACAGATTGATAGACTCGGTATTATTTATCAGAAAGCAATGTAGCCTCTTATCAGCAACCCACACCCTATCGAGTCTGATCATTTCACGGGATTCATGCTTAAAAGCTATTTCTACATCTTTGGTCTGCGTCGAGTGTGATTGGCTGCGCTCAAGCATAGATCTATAACGTGTTCTAGAGCAACGGCGACTGGGGGCGCGCAGGAGACGAAGGTGAGCGGGAGATGTTTGAGATGCTGAGCAGAAGACGGAGAAATAATGGAGTACTTCGCATAAGATGTTTATGCAGAGAAGACGCATGTCACACAGATCAAACTGTCTCCAATACATGTAGAACTCCCTAACCTAGCTATCAACATAGCTTCTAAATACCACCACTAAACCGGTTGTTACTACTGTAGTCTTCTTCTAGCGTATGCGGTTCGTGTCCAGCCAGTTGCAAGAGTTGATGGTCCAACTGAAACTTGTTTGCGGACAGACATCGACAATGTGCGTCACTCTCTGCACTACACCACAGCTGCGCGAAGTATCGATGACTTGACCACCTTTGACGAGGTGGTATACACATCAGCCATGGCCATGGTACGTCCGATATCTGTTTATTGAAGACCAGGTTCGTCGAGGCAAGTTGAAGCCTAGAGGACAGACAGACGGCTCAGTGATGAAGGAGCGGTTGTTCACATTTGTCCGTTCATGCCGAAATAACTGTCTTGAAACACATTAATGTTAGTAACTTTGTGGCTGTCACCATGTTGTTTATAAGTCGTTATGTGTTTTAAAAAAGGATATACAGTATAATTTTTTGGCTCTTTTACGATCATCAGCTTTCATGCTTATAGATTCACCCTTTACAGCATGTTTGTCCAGGTGGTAGCATCAACTGTCATCTAGTTTTTATTTTAATTTTGTCAACTACATTGTTTTTCTGCTGTTTTGTAGAAGCTGTTAACTTGCAGAAGCTTTTGTAGCTGGTTTTGCTTCATATTGGCTCATGCCAATTACGTTGGTGCAAGGAATATTTTTGTCTCAATGCCATCACTGTTTACCATATTCCTTTGCTGTCAGGATGCTAATTAGATCCAGTGCAGTAGACTGCACATTTGGAGAAAACTGTATTAATGGACGCCACGCTATTGAAGGTGCTGTGGTACGGACTGTGCTAGCCCGAGATTTGTGGAGGGGCCTTAAGCAAGTGCTTCGCGTACAACTGCTCAGTGCCATCGATTTATGCTTTGGCTTTAGACAGTGGCGCTTAACGAATACAGAGACAAAAGTAATTTGAAAGAATAGTTTTCCTTTTGCTAACAGTAACTTTCTCTGAAAATTTCCAAGTGAGGAAAACCGTCAGTTTGCCTTATTCAAAATATCTGAATACTCAATGAATGAACACACTCTTTACAAACCCTATTTTTCAATTTCGTAACAATAAGTTTTCTCCGACCGATGACATCCGGCCCTTCATCGAGCTGGAAGGAAGCAGTCGGAGTGCAGAGGAGTCCGACTCTTTCACCTGCTAAACTAAGATCCAAATGTAAATGTAGCCTGGATACAACCAGAGCAAAGGGACGGCTGACAAGCGCGCCGTGAAAAAGTCCGCGCTAAATAAAGAACTGATGACGATGATCATTATAATATTATAAGATTATACTTCCCTCGGGGAAAAATAATGATGATGATAACGATAATGATGTCGATGAAGAAAGGTGATGTGCCAAATACTTGAAAACTCAGTAGGCCTACTGCTTACATATAAGAACTGACATTTTTTGAGTAGTATGAACACATGTATCGAGACACATTTTATATTTGACTTGCGAACAAGCATATATAAATTCAGATAACAAGCATAAATAATTCAGATAGGATGTGCGTGTCTGACGATGCATAAAGTAACAGGTTGTCTTTTCCCATCAAAAGTCGCACATGTGTTATGTACAACTTGGCAAACTTAGACTTAAAAGAGTAGAGTATTAAGAAATGCACAACTTGCAATTATTATTCAGACGAACAGTTGCAAGAGCAACTCTAGAAACCAACCTTGACAATATGCTAAATTGATGACCTTTATATCCACGAACGAAAGACCAGTTCTCTGCCCCATGTTCATCTGATACAGAGGATTCAACGCAATCATTGTGTCTTCTCCGGTTTGGGAAATTATGCATTGTTTAGTTGGTACAACGTATATTGATTTTAACATTTGATTGATAAATGTATCAGCCTTTGGATATGAAATTAATTTTAAAGAAGAAAACACGCTTCTATCTGGATAGTTCTAGAAAGATCGAGTGTGAACAGTTGTTAGATACAACTGATTATAACTACGATCCTATCCGATCCAGTCCAATCCGATCCATTCTTTATTTGAGAGGTAGCGGCGAAATTTAATATTCGCTATTGAACAAGTTTGCTCTATTCATACAACGCCATAAAACAAACCATTCTAAGCTCGTTTGGGAGGATGAAAAAGGCGCTTTCTTTTCACAGATAATAAAGTAAGGCCTATATTTCTAATTGTCTGAGAAATTCGATAGGGCTGAAATGATGTTGTATACGAGATTGAAATTTGTGAATTTCCTTGGAAATATCTTTTATTTCAGCAAAACAATTCTTGATACAACCACGTCATTTTAATTATTTTATTGCACCGAGAATCAATTGTATTTGGCATGTAAAAATCACAAACGCAGAATGGAAGAGGACCAGGATGAAAGTCACTACCCTACGTTACATTCTGTTTACAATAAGCAACAAACAATTTACACTGATAGTCTTATGGTAATCGTTATAAGACAACTACCTGACTATACAATGGTGATCAGATTGCAGTGAAGTAAATAATTTAAGCAAACAACCAAGAACGAAACTTGCAGTCAAAATGCATACTGTCTTACATTGCAGAGAAAGTTATAAATAAAATTTACTTCAATCACAACAATTAGCAAACCAGAAAACAAAATTTGTCTCTGAACTATGACTGTTTAGCAATAGCAGGATAAAAGCTCCGGAATTTTAGATTGATTTGAATAACATTCATTTAACAAAATACAGACAATTTTAATCAGACGGGATAAAATGTCAGTAGTTGGGATGGAAATCAAAATATCATATCATGCTACGAAAAATAGTGCAGCGGCTTGTGTGCGTCAGCCTGACAGATCCATAAGAATATAAATATATACAATAGGAATAAAAACTGTTTGAAAATGCATGGATAGTTATTAAACGTATTAGACTGTATACTTTAAGAGACAAATAAAATAAATTAAACCACTAAATAACATTATTGTTTATATGTACATGATAAATAACAGTTCAGATATTAATTATCACAAACACAATACTCAATTCACAAGAAACCACCAACAATACTTTCTCGAAATACAATTGCGTAGGCCTATAAGTATATGAGTATAACTTTAAATTAGACTAAAACAATACTGGTTATGAATCATAATGTTATAACGTATACCCAAGTAAAGCGTATCGATAATCACAATAAGCGGAATTAAAAGTCAAACGAATCAAATATGAAAAGACATCAATCAAATTAGAATCAGAGGCAATTAAATACTGGGCATTACGACGTGAGATCAGAACACTCGAATTAATACTATATACTCGATATGCAAGTACATGCTTCATACATTTCTTATTAGTGAGTCACCAGTGATCATATTATACGAAAATAATTTTAAAAACACATTAGGCTTTATAGGCCAACATGTGTTGTAATACCTTTCAAGCAATTGCGAAGAAAATTGTAATCAAACAAGTATTATTGTTACACACGATCCTCAAAGTTATTGACTTAGAGGCAGAAGGAAAGATCTGTAAAATTCAAGTGTAACGGCTATATGTGCACTTTAAAGCCCTGATCCATTCTCCGGAAACAGTCTTCCATCGTATGTATACGTCCTGTTTCGCCCGACAATTCCCGCAGGTCGATTTTCTAGATTACACACGCTCCAGACTTGACTTCTATTTTGTCCAGCCCGATATCGCCCGAGAACTCATCACCTCTTATGCCAATGAACTGAAGCTGAAACAAAACAATGTAACAGCACTTAAGAGCACTATAAAAGCACTTAAGCACTTCGGTTCATGTACTTTTCAAATATTACTTTAAAAGAAGATAGATGCAGAAAAAAATCTGAGTTGTATTTAGGCTCTCATGATTTCTCCCATGGACATTTTAATCAAGAGAGCTAATAAGTATAGGCTAAAGGTCTGACTTCCATTCTAAACAGATCTGTTACACATTTAGTACGAAAAAGGATACTAAGAAAATTGCATTTCTTACAAATATTATAAAAATCTATAGCAAAGTGCAGAATAAGCTATTCTGCATATTTATAATGATCGGTGTTACTGCAATACAGCATGGAAGGAGAACCATGAGAGAACTTGGAATCGCTCTCATCTTAGTTCGCCACAAGAGAAAGTGAGAGACAGAGAGACACAGAGACACACGGACACAGAACAGACACAGAGGCAAACACAGAGTCAGACGCAGACAGAGAGAAGGCGAGAAAAAGCGAGAGAGAGAATAAGAAACAGTGAGAGATAGATAGACAGACAGATAGATAGATAGATAGATAGATAGATAGATAGATAGATAGATAGATAGATAGATAGATAGATAGATTAGATAGATAGATAGATAGATAGGTAGATAGATAGAGAGAGAGAGAGAGAGGGAGAGAGGGAGAGAGAGAGAATCGAATAAAGTATTAAAAAGTGCCAGTCCCGTGCAAACCGAAGGCTGATGTTGCCACATATAGTGCCCGTTTGCAGAGTTGGGAGCAGTTTTACACCTGGATAATAAGGTACGCGAATGGCTGCTTATTTTCCAAACTGTTGAAGATCAGTAGTTTTTATTTCAAAGTTTATTTTATTTATCTTCGTAATTACCTGTGAGCTGCTTGACAAGTTCACTCCAACCAAAGCCCGTAGCCAAATGTTTCCAATTTGTCGAGCTCTCATCCAGACAACAGTCGACTGTGAATCGGTTATTCTTACGAGTTTCAGGGTGTTGACATGGAAACCAAACATGTGGTAGTAGAAGTCTACACATACTTCCCCAGTAAAATTCATCTTCGGGAAGAATAGTCTAAAATATGCAATGCATATTTAAAGAAGTCTTTTATGATCAAGACATTTTCGTATGGAACAAAACAGCACTGAAAGTGACCTTCTTCCAAAACATTAGTATTAATTTAGCACAGAAAAACCTAATGGTTACACTTTGTGCCATAACACATGTATTCATTTCCCAAAATTATATTTATAGATAACTTTGATTTGATTAAATTTTCTGATAAATGTTCTTATTAAATATAGTTTCCTCGTTTCACATCCGATGAGTGTAAGAACAAAGCTCATATATACATCTGCTTGACAAAGCACATGTCTACGACATTTTTCACTCAAAAAACTCTTACCGAGCTTCATCATTAGGCTGTCTTGGTGCACTGGCTTCAATATAGATATAGAAATTTCCATCGTATGGAGAGTCCGGACCAGTTGGATCGGAAGGCGTTGGATCGTGAAACACAGTCCAGTCAAACTGATCAGTCGTGTCTTGGGTCATTCCGCAGAAGTTGTCTCCGGATGATGTCGTCTCGAAGGAGCATCGCCACAAGGACTGCTGAGCCACAGTTTGTGCTCTACCACTCTCTAGGTAAGTCCAACATTTAAAGAAGACCTCTAAGATCAGGGCAACGGTATTTCGATAATTTTAAGTTGCTAGTTATAACAACTGCACAAAACTTTACTGCTGTTTTAATAGTATTTGATAGCACCAAGTTAAACGTAAAATTTGCGATATAATTCTTACCACATATTTTCTTTGTCGTGTCATCCATTGCAATCCAGAAATCAGCGAAGCTACTGACATAAATCACTCCAGAATCTCTCAGTCCAGGGATGGCGGATACTTCACTTCCACTGATCAGCGGACCAACAGCGATAACGATCACACTAATGCCACAACTCCTCATAAGCTCAGCTTCAATCAAGGCTTGATCGGCGGTCAGGCTGGAAGGTCCACCGATTACCAGCACGCAGACGTTCTGAACCTCAGGTCGCTTGGTCGCGTAGACCTGTGTGCGCACGGCCTGCAGTCCAGCGGCGATGTTCTTTCTGCCTGACTGCCTGTAGGGAATGGCTGAGATGGCATTGTGTAGACTCAAGGCGTCGTTGTTGGAAACAAAACTGATTACATTGTTAGCAGAGCTGCCATAGGTCGTCACAGCAACACGGGTTCCATCTTTTGCTATTCCTCCGATGATCGATGTGACTGAATTGACGAAGGATAACGTCTTCTGCCAATTGTCTGATCCAATAGAGTCTGAGGAGTCGATGAGAAAGGTCAGATCCTGTTTGTCGCAGCCTATAAGCAATTCAACGGCTTATTTTGTTCATTCTAGCTCTCCAGCTCTGATTTTATTAACTGGAGAAGCATTCGCTCGGCTCATTTGCGTGTCTTACAGTCTACACAGGCTGCCCAACCCGTCGTTTGTTTTAAAAGTCACTTTTAAAACTTTTATATAGACATTCACAAAGTTGCATAGTTATCAGTTATTTAAATTTTACACCTTAGAATCTGTACCCGATGAATCAATTTATAAACCTATTAAAAGCAGGATGCAAACCAACCAGAAGCGACATTATAATTATATCTTGCTAAATATGACATTCTGTCCATGTGTGTCCCACGTAAGTACGCCTAATACAGAGACAAAATTGTTACATGTTGACAACTTTACACTTAGTACATTTCTTACTTTGAGATGAAACCCACGAAATTGTACTGTTACTAGGCGTCATAATCTTGGCACTTGTAACCGTAATTGGTGATACTACTGGCGTTGTCGTTGTATCGTTTGCGGTTGAAGTTGTGGTGATGTTGGTGAGAGTGGAAGCAGAAGTAGTAGTTCTTGTAGCAGTACTGGAAGAAGTAGTAGTGGAAGTGGGATTAATAGTAGTTGTTGGTGCGGTGGTGGAAGTTGTAGTAAAAACAGGACTAGTAGTAGTAGAAGTGGAAGTGCTACTAATAGCAGTTGGTGCTGAAGTGCTGTCATCAGTTGGATTAACTACAAAACGTGCGGTAATATAATGCGTTTAGTAAAGGCAAACAATTTCTTAATTATTGTAGTTCTTATAACAGTTCACATAGCACTGTATGACTGCGTGAATAAACCTTTCTTGTATGTATGTATGTATATAAGTATGTATGTATGTAGGCCTATCCATGTATGTATGTATGTATCTAAATATTTAATACAGCGTCTTCTGAACATCTCACAAAAAGCGCTGCCAACGTTAGCAAACCTTGACGATTTCCTATCATCAAGTGATATACATGTATGTCTGATTATTATCTTTTCTAGATTTTTTATTTTATGCATGCTTTATATGAGAAAGATATTTAAATGAAGAACGACATGTTGAATCATAGCATTATCATATTTAAAAGTTAATGGAAGAACTTATTCAGATTTAGGATTTTCTGAAAAACCATCTTATAGGCAAGGCTAATGAAATATATCACTTGTTGAAAGATTATAGCCATTAATAATTTCCAAGCGTTTTGAAGATGATATCAAGTCAAATACATTTGTGTTTTTATGTAGTTTAAAGTATTTTTTAAACAGAAAAGACATCTTACTTGGCTTAATCATGGCTTGAAACCCACGCTGAGCTGCGAAATAATCAAGGCTGTAGTTGCTTCGAAAGGTGATCATCATCTCATTAGATTGGCTGGTCACAGTCACATTTGGTCGACTGGTGCCGCAAAATCTAGTAGAACAATAAAAATTCAGACATCACATTAAGTAGAAACTTAAATATTAACTATATTAAAATATTGATTAGTTAGCTACTTTACAATGTGTTAAAGAAAATGTTATGTAAAAATCGTACTATTGTGTTGGCTGTTGTGCAACACACCAAAGGTGATATATATCGCTGGTATTCACAAATATACGTACCTTCATTTGTAAGTGTGAAAATAATTTGCAAAGAATTGGCCTCACCTTCATTTTTGGAAGAATCACTTTTCCTCTAGTCCTTTATTCGTTTATAAAAGACATTGTCATTGAGAGTTTACCTGCCACCTTCCAGTCCCAAGTCTTTCTTGTATTTGATTTCAACCCAGTGATAACAAGCATCGTAATCAGAGAACAAGCCGAAATCTCCAGTGAATGCCAACTGCAACCGGTAATTCTCGGATGTCTGTTATAAATGTATTAACAACACAAATTACCGATAGGCTTTTGACACGGACTTTAAGTCTTCTCTGAGATGGTTAATGTGTAGGGACCTTGAGCAAGTCCTTCACTTAAGGTTGCCCAACACCTCCGATGTTCTGTTTTTGGCCGTCTTGTGTGAGCCCGTTACAGCCTACAGCCTAAGCTGTAAAGGCCGTGAAGATAAGTTTCCCATATATAATAATAACAACGACAGCAACACTATCAATGATGATGATGATGACGATGATGATGATAATGATGATACTACTACTACTACTATTACTACTACTACTACTACTACTACTACTAATAATAATAATAATAATAATAATAACTGTAATAAACACTACTGTACTTCGAACTTTAAGAAGGATAGCAATTCCTTGTAAAAAGTAGAGATATTAAAAAGAATTCTATAAAGATCGGTTACTATAGTTTCCTTCTGACATACAACTGCAATGTTTATCTGCAAGTGCCAATTTATGTCTAACCTGCTTTATGAAGGGTGTAGTTTAATAGATTTTTGTCACAAACATTGCGAGTTATCACTAAGGATATGCCTGCTGGTTAGCATAAGAGAAAAATTTAAACACATGATATTAATAGTACCTTGATCCACCAGCTGCATTCCTGGTGTGAATAGTAATAACGATTGCCATCGTAACCTGGAGATTTGACGATTTGCTGTGTTCCTGGCGCGATATTCAACACACCGCCACAAGTTGCTGAATATGAACAATAAAAATATCAGACTTTTTCTTGCCACTCAGAACCACTAATTGGCTGCTAATTTTGAAGAAAAGTGGTTTTCGTGCGATACACTTTGAGCTAAATAAATTGAAATGCACTTTTTGCCTCGTACTGACACAAGCACTTGTCGTAGTGTGAGGCAACACGGTGGGCGTTTGGATTGAACCCTAGCCTTGCCACACGAAATGGGCGAGTTCCAGCTTCCAGCGATGCGACCACTGTATAAATGTAAATATATACGTTTTTCTACAGCGACCATATGGTCTCGACCCTGCTTGATTTTAACTGAATCAATAGGGTAAGATCCTTTATCACCGCTGCCCGTTTGAATGGGCGCCACGCCATTGAAGGTGTCGTGGTACGGACCGTGCTAGCCCGAGATTCGTGTAGGGACCTTAAGCAAGTTCTTCGCTTACAATTACTCGGCGCCATCGATTTATGCTTTGTCATTATACAGTGGCGCTTAATAAATACAGAGACAATAATATTTTGATAAAATAGTTTTCCTTTTGTTAATAGTGATTTTCTCTGAAAATTTCCAATTGTGGAAAACCATCAGTTTGCTTTATTCAAAATATCTGAATACTCAATGAATGAATACACTCTTTACGAACCCTATTTTTCGAATTCGTAACAATAATTATTTCTAAGTTCTAAGTACAATCAATGCCTTTCAATATTCACTCTTTCATCTTCATCTATTTATCCCAAAATCAACAAAGATACACATTTAACACGAATTATAGACAGGTAATTGGAGGCAAAGAGTAATCGTATCATTTCGTATCAGTTTGTTACGCACCATGTTTTGGAGGTGCAACTTCATCGCAAAATTGTCCCAAGAATCCATCTGGACAACTGCAAGTCGAACAGTTGTTTGGATTTTGGTAACCACCTCGCAAGCATGGTTGGCTAAGAGGAATCGTGCAAGTGCCTGTTACATACAAAATGAAAGTATATGTGTATCACTTTAGAATTAAATAGGTTTTACAGCAGTCGGGTGGGACAACATAAAGGCTTCTCCGACCGATGATATCCGGCCCTTCATCGAGCTGGAAGGAAGCAGTCGGAAGATTTAGCATAAATGGTCACGTGCAGAGGAGTCTGACTCTACCACCTGCTAAACTTTTATCCACGTGTAAATATAGCCTGGATACGACCGAAACAAAGGGACGACTGACTAACGCGCCATGAAATGGCATCGTTAAATAAAGAGGAACCGATGATGATGATGATGATGATGATAATGATGATGATGATGATGATGATGATGATGGTAATAATAATAATAACAACAATAATAATGATGATAACGATAATGATGTTGATGAAGAAAGGTGATGTGCCAAATGCTTGAAAACTCAGCACTGCTTACATATAAGAACTGACATTTCTTGAGTAGTAATAAAGACATATATCGAGACACATTTTATATTTGACTTGCGAACAAGCATAAACAATTCAGCTAACAAGCATAAATAATTCAGCTAACAAGCATAAATAATTCAGCTAACAAGCATAAATAATTCAGACTGGATGTGTACTGTCCGATGATGCATAAAGTAACAGGTTGTCTTTACTATCTTTTCTTTTTTTCTTTTCCCATCAACCCTCACAAGTTAAGTACAAAGGCGATGCTTGCCTTGGTAAAACTTACACTTAAAGAGTAGAGTATTAAGAAGGCCTACAACTTGTTCAGAAAAACAATTGCAAGAGCAACTCTAGAAACCAACCTTGACAATACGCTAAGTTGACGACCTTTATATCCTCGAACGAAAGACCCGTTCTCTGCCCCATGTTCATCTGATACAGAGGATCCAACGCAATCATCGTATCTTTTCCGGTTTGGGAAATTTCGTACTAAATGATGAAACAGTATCAAAGGCTAAAAGTCCGGACAAAAATAGTTGGACGAACAGTTTATTCAATACAACAATTTTTAAGCAAAACGAGTGGACAAGGTTTGACGCCGAACTTGGATTTATCCGAAACGCAGAAGGTCATTAATAACGGCAATCGCGAGTGTCAAGGTGTGTACGTGTAATCCTAACCTTGCGATGAAAGCGATGAAAGCTTACTTAATAAATCATATCCATGAATATAAATTTGAAGGTGCTTAATGCCACCTGTGCGTTACTTCATAAAGAATTACAGGCAAAATAGCCATGTGCGATGATTTTCCCAGCCTAACTAGGCGGATGCCATGGCCATTTGTAAAAGCCGGAAGCCTTACAAGTGAACCAGACTTTCTAAGTGAACTTGAAAGTGCTTATTACTTTTACGGATGTTGCGACGTGCCCTACCTTGGGCGAATAGTGCATGACTGATCCGTAATTATATGGAACACCAAGATCGTCAGTGTCTTTTATGGAGAACTGTGACCAGTAGAACTCGTAGATTCTTTCCCAGACAATCTTAATGGCATTGTCTCTGTCGCCTCTCATCTGTTCATGCCACAGACCCAGCATATGACCAATCTCGTGAACTGGAGTACCAAACTACAACACAGCCAAAGAGCTCTTTGTCAGCTCAGTTGTTATCAACATCATTGACATTATCTTCTTAGTCAACTACGACCATATGTTGCAGTGTATTATAATTACTGCTGCAAAGGCTACTATGTTTACATATGTTTCGGCCTCTGTAAGATTGGAATTTCAAAGTAAAAAACATTAAAATCAAGTATTCAACAAAATATTAGAATCAAATAGTAAACATCAATCGTTGTTATTAGGCGTATCTTACTAACACTGAACGAAGGTTCACTTACCCGCTTCAGACAGTTGGCAGGTAAGTTGATTGGTTGAGGATTCATATCTGTTTTACCAACATATGAGTGACACCTATAACAAAGACATGACTTGCACTTGTGTGGGGTTCATTAACCCTTTTATGAGGTTCTCAATAGAATCTGTATAAATTGCAATTTACATACATGCACACAAACTTAGATAAAATAGAAACTTGAGATGTGCCAATGGAAATGTGCTAATGTGCTAAAACTTGGAAATTCTTACACTGTAGACGAATTATATGACCATACAATCGTAATTGTAAACTCCAAGCCTCTAAGACTCTACTCAAGAGAAAAGCGCGTGGCACAATGCTACATGGCGTAAAGAAAGTTTGATTTTCCAGAGATATAAATTCGCTTAATATGCAATATTTATGAAACCGCTTCTGTGCGCCATGTATTTATCTAGCCACATTATCTAGCGCCTTTTGTGTACTTCACAAAAACACAGCCTGGTTTAGAACTGTAATGCTACCCAAGCCTAAATAACTACGGGGTATTGAAGTTCATTATGAAACAAGTTTATCTGTAAGCAAATATGATTAGATAACTGGAAAAGTCACAACGAGACGACTATCGCACAAACCAAGACATTCTCGGCTATTCTTAATAAGCACCTATATACGTAGAACTGTTAAATAGTCATGCTGCTGTAACCCTGCGAGTTTCTAGAATGCGCTGCATAAGCGCTTGAATGCATGCATATTCGTACATGCATACAAAGACCCCAACCAACGGAATGTATAGAATGCAAAATATTACTACAGAATGAATTTATGAATACAATGAAAGGTTGAACGCTAGGCGGCCTGAAACCCCAAAATTCACTGACCTCCTATTAATCGAAATCTTAATCTTGAAAATTTCTAAAGCGATACTCTAAAGCCAGAGCACCAGCTTATTCACCACCGCTGCATGAAACCAGAGGGTTTGTCCAACGATGCCATGACAGAACGAAGTCCGGTTGCCAGAAGACCAAAGAGAGAGACAGACAGAGAGAGAGAGACAGAGAAAGAGAAAGAGAGCGAGTGAGAGATATATATAAGGACAGAGCAGTTGTTACGGTGGATAACACTAAATTGATTAACTATGGCTCGATCAACCATTTTAGTCTTGGATGCTGGCAACTTTTGCTGCCAGTTGATTGGTCGTGTTTATTCAAAACCCAAGTAACGGTAGTCTAAACCTTCATTTCGTTAAACTGATCAGTTGACAGATGAGAATTTACAACTGAAACCGAAATCCACAGACCCAGATGCTTGGTCACTGGTGATGACTACATGACCATTGTCAAACACAGCGTCTGTTGCTAGCTCCTTGAAGCGAATGCATGTGTTATCCATCCAGTGTTGGAAGGCATTTCGAATAGTCGATTTCTGGCGATCATCTAACAAGAAAATGATTTCTTTTACCAAAAAATTATTAACATAAACGCAATCCTAGATAGACTTTAAACTCATCGCTAAAACCAGAATATCGATATCGAAATGCAGAAAATGTGTTTTCCTTGATCAAACACACACGGTATCTTAAGCCCCATGGCTATTACGTTCTTATTACAATCAAAAGGTTCGATTTTGAACGTCGCAAACACATCAGGTGTATGACACAGCTTCAAATACAGAACACATAAAAACTAATACATAAAAACTTCAAATACTTATAAAGTAATACTGCAGAACAGAAGTATTATAATACAGTGTTGTAACCCATATTCGTACCATGTGTGCCGTAAAATTTGTAGTGGATTGGCATTGACCATTTGCTAAGAGCTTTAGCCAGAGCTCTCTTCTTACGACCTGCTAAGGTCTTGTCTTCCGAATTCTTAGCGACGGCAATCATCGCATCGATCTGCTCTTCGGTAAGCCAGATGCAATCTACTAGGCTTTGGTTTCCGGGAAGTGAATCGTGCATTTGTACACCCTGAAATGTCAACATAAGAAATTAAACCTTTATATTTAGCGAATACGATGGCAAGGTGTAAATAAAGAATTTCCCCTTGTCCATGTAGTGGTCACGTGCGATCAAAGCTGCGCCACATAGAGGCAGGAAGGCAATGGACCCCATTCCAAAGTGTTGGGGCAGAGATGCTTTCCCCACTTTTAACCATAAAGGTAAAATGTATTAGGGGTATAATTTTTCCGGATTGGTTAAAGGCCTGGGGTATCTGCAGGGTAGGACAGATGGAAAGATAATTCATTTACCAAAAGTGTGAGAAATAAATAAATCGTAAAATCGCGACAAACACAAAAAGGGCGATAAGAAATTTTGGAGACTTGGAAACGGGCTTCCAAATGTCGATGATTGATTGAGGAAAGTTCGTCAAAATTTTGGCGACTTCAAACACAAAAGCACGCCTCCTCCACAACACCTGGATCCGCCTATGTCCCTTTGCTGAAGCAGCGCTACATAAATTTGCAACTTGAATTAGAATTACAATTCAAGTAGGGTCCGCAGGCATTTTTTGAATCTTTAGTTTGCAATAGTGTGATCATATAAATGGTTAAATGACAACATTTAAATTGCTAACACTTTAAATGTCAACAAGAATAAGAATACAATTGTCCGTGTCTGTATCTCTATCTGAAAATTATCACCGATTTTTTGTTCTGTGCGATAATAGCGCTATAGTTATCACCAGGTGAGTTTGAAATGTCAAAGTTTTTGGCTGGCTACTTACATTGTTGACATTATCAAGTCCTAACTTTTTAGCGAGTACTTTATGGAGCTCTTGGTACTTGTTCCTTGTTCTTTCGCACACATCTTTCGGCATTCCGTGACACTTCAACCAATCCGATATCGTTCCCTCCTGGGACTGCCAGATCAGTTCATTAGTTGTGTTGACTTTGGACGATTCGCTTCCCAAGCTTCTTGCCTGTAAACATTTTCAACAATTAATTTAAGTAGTTAAAGCGATGGCAATATGCAATTTGTTCGATCTGTATGTCTCCGCACAACGACTGTCTCAGGAGACTTGAACCTGCAGTTTTATATGCTGCAGGGCGAAGATTAACCACGCAAATGGCCACAGTACTATCCAGTGAATTCGAGCTATTTATGTAACGCCATTCGGAAGCCTCACTAAGGCGAGCCTCACTATATGCATGATCCGATATTACACTGAGCACAAAGTGCTTGTGAAGTGGCAAAAGATGTTTGATTGAAGTTGTACGCATCAGATTTTCTGTGATAACGGAATTGGGGGCTCCTGGATTACATAACGTCAATATAATTATAATCCTTTCGAGAATTCTCTTCTCAGATTATCTTGAACGCCTTGTTTTATTAAAATGAAATTCAACGATTATCGCCTGCAATTGTATATCGGTTACAACTGCGTGTTTTTCAGTAAATTTAATACTGCGTGTTTTTGAGTAAATTTACCGTGCCACAAAGAAGCACTAGACTCAGTCTGAGGCCATGTATAAGTTAGTGACAGACACGATATCGTATTAACGAAATTCTTGCCATATATTTGAGCATTTATCTCAAATTGCGATGGCGTCAATCGAGTTTTTTATAATTACAGGAGAAAATAAATTGAAGGTACTTCAACTTTTGCAAGTGTACCAAACCTCCTTTGAAACTCCATACTAGACCTCCTTTGAAACTCTATTCCAGACCTCCTTTGAAACTCTATTCCAGACCTCCTTTGAAATTCTATACCAAAGCTCCTTTGAAACTCTATTCCAGACCTCATTTGAAACTTTGTACCAAACCTCCTTTGAAACTATTCCAGACCTCCTTTGAAACTCTGTACCAAACCTCCTTTAAAACTCTACTGTACAACTTGCAGTCGACCTTATTTACCTGGCAAAGTTGCAGGCATGTCACTATCCCCAAGAAATAAGCTAAAGTCTTTAAAATCTTGGTAGAACTAATGAACATCTTGCAAATAAGTTGAGTTCGTTTCTTTTCAATGTGCCCCTAATGTAACGAATCCGGAAAGAACTGTATGACTGGCTGAAGTGAATGCCTAATAAAACCAAGAGTTGAGTCTTTCTGATATTGGTCTACTACTTTCACACTCTATGACTTCAGACACTGCTACTCATTAAACTGCTGGTAGGATAGCCATTTATAAGAATTACAGTTCCTTGTTCATCAAGGCTTTCGCCGAAGGGTTTGTAATCATATAAGCTAAATTTAGAACGGGAAAATTTTTTCTTCACGTTGCAGCATGTGACGAATGACTGCGATTCGGTCAATGGGTTTGGTGCGCAAAGTTAAACTCTTAAAATCCATAAACTTGTGTTGAAGTACAGCGCCCGGCAAATCCCTCAACGTGCAATTTCTCGAATATACCAATAGAGTTGTTTCATGGTGTTCATTTTCTGTAACCAAGAAAATAAAGGACCCTTGGTACTAATTTGTTCTGCTAAAATTATCATTACACTGTAGGCTTCTCCAGATATTCAATTTGGGTGCAAATAGGTAATATGTCTACATTTAGGCTACCGTAAGCAGAGCTTCTGTGAAATTAAAGGCATAAAACACAAAAGATACATACATGCATACATACATGCATGCATACATACATACACGCATATAAACATATACATACATGTACATACACACATACAGTACATATACATATATGCATGCATGCATGTTTTACTTGTTTACTTACTTACTGCATACATGCTACTTACTCACTTATTTGAAGACATAAGCGAACTATCAAACCCACAGCTACAAACCCTCACAATACACCATAGCTTTGCGCATAGAACTTAGCCGCTAAATCGAAAGCGGATCAAAGGCGTCCTTCCAGTGAACAACATGATTCCGGCAGCGAAGGGCACGTGACAACAATAGACCTTTACAACATCAAATTTTTATTGGTCACTCACGACATACAGAGCGTGAAGTTGTGTGAGTGTGCTTCAATAACTGGCATCTGTTGGCTGCCCATTTTCATCTAGAACCGGAACCCTTGCACGGTTTCAATTAATTCACCAACAGCTTTTGGGAGTTGGGTTAATATAACAAATTTAACCAAGATCACAAGTCCATTGGTTAAATTCCAACACTGTAATTGCCGCTTAGGTTAGGTTCTGTATAGGCGGTCTCTACAAATGTGCATGCCTGCATAAAATACCGCATAAATGAAATGAAAGCTAAACCGTAAGAGTTAAAGGTAAACATTTGTCTACACGCCTCCAGAGAGACACTCCTTAGTGTTACCGGACTCGACGTAAACTCTGGCTAAGCGCAAATATGACCGCAGCAATCTAATGACATGACAAGATGGTTATGGCCGTATAGTAGGCTGATCCTACAATCACGAGCTCTGAATGGATTTCCAATGAAGCCATGCCTCAGAATAATACTGTACTTATGAATATACAGAATTTATATACGTGGAACAATTTAGCGCGTACTGTTTCAGAATAGGTTCCACTTAAACGTGTAATTGACTGAATAATAATTAGTAAGTTCTAATTAATGCGCCGGTGTATAATATACAAGGCATCAACCGATGGCGCACCAAAGCCAAGCCGCAATCAGTTTAATATCCAGAAGGTAAGTCCACAATACAATGAAGCAGCCTAAGGTGACTAAGCATTTTCAAAAAGGTAAGTGTTAAATTGAGAGCGAAATGATACAAGCCACTCCGCAAAATGAACAGGTACAAGGAAGGAGTTCCAAAATTTAGAAGCAGCAACCGAAAAAGCCTGTTCATCAAGAACAGTTGTAGTCCTACGTATGACCATAGAAAGACAAAAAGATGACCTTGCAGCATAATAGTAAGTCGTTAATCAGTACCTGAGTCGATTTTAGTTTTCATGGATTTGATAACATCAAAGCACTCTTTCAAAAGAGATGTGGGAATTTCTTCAAGTATACAGCTTCTGCTAGGTGCAGAATAGACGAGTTTGTGAAACTCTGCTTCTTAGCTGAGAGTAGTTTAAGACAGGAGAGGATGAATTAGGATGAAAGAAATTATCACATACCGAGTAATCAACAGATCTGCACTTCATTTAAGAAATTTTATGTGTAAAGAAGGTCAAGAATATAATGGCAAACTTTGGGCGGTCGAGAAAAGAGCAGAGGATAAATTTGACTTTTTTCCAATGTAAAAACTTATTCATTTCCGTCCACATATTTGTTGGTTATACAGAACTATCAGCAATTAATTTTTAATACGCATATCAGTGAGATGAAACAAGTTTTTGCACAAGTTTGCGTTTTGTGGCATAATAGCAGTCTTAAAATGATAAGCCTTAACACATTCTGACTCCTAACGACCAGCCTTTACTTCTCAACGTGCACCTGTATTTTGCTGCCCTTCATCTGAACAAGTTACCCGATAAGGGAGTTTAAGAGATACAGCTAATACACGATATTTGCTATCACCATTATCGTCGGGGGGCGTCTATGGTGAAGGTTGACCGGTAGAAGATACCATTTAGTTGTGGTTGTAACACTGAATAGAACGCTTCAATTCAAACCGTCAACAAAATGATTACAATTTTTCTTTTAACAGGTATGCGAATCTTACAATATATTTCTTGTCAGCACACAGGTCTCAGGATAATTACTGTAATCCTTCCGAAGTCGGCCTACGTCAGAATTTCTCTGTATCCATTGTTATATTATTACGCCGAATTGCACAGTGAAGATATGACTATTCTATTCAAATATCACGCTTTTCGTATTACACCGACTCTCATGTCATTCACCAATAGATTGGGTCTCCATGTGGACAACTGCAGTTAATGCAACTGTATAGCCAGCAACTGCAACATTCTCGTCAAAGTCCAATTAGTGAATAAATTGGCGACAATTACACCATGAATTTTTTATTAAACAACAAATGCCAGACATTTTATTATCGATATTGACATAACAGTTGATAACGAAATAGTTAATTGATAATGTGACTGAAATGATCTGATTTTCTTTCGTTTGTTTGTTTGTTTCTTCTTTCTGTCTTTATTAACTTGATTCCACAACAATCAATGGCATTGAATAGTTGTTCATTGTTTACCTGTTTATTGTCCCTGTACAATGATCATCTCTTAAAGGAGTCTCTAACTCGCGTTACAAAGTGTGTTCTAAACTGATAGTCGCTGCGTCGTAGACCAACGTTTAGTTATATGTACTTAAAAACGCATGTCATAATGTAGGCCTAACCAGAATAGCCCCATTGTGCATTAGATATTTGTTCCACAGAATATGTTAATTAACCCTCCTGCCTTTGGCTTATTAGTTTCCGTAGTTAGCCATAGGGAACAACGCGTTCCTAAAGGAATAAATGGAGGTTTGTTATAATACAGTTGCATCTAAAAATATGTTGTCTTTTTTACAGGAGTATTACTGAAAGTGATCGACGCTTATTCTGCCAATGAGGTTATGAAAGGTAATCAACCACTGTACAAATTAGAGGCATTTTGCTCTTTCAGTACATCTACGTTCCCATCAAAGATTTCGCCGGTTTCTTGGCAAGCATAGCCTACAATAATTGCTACATTTCCTTACACCCCTAGTGACTAGCATCGCATATCATCATCAAACATAAGTCCACAATTTGAATAGGTTCGTCTAAATCTAACCATTGAAAAGGTTATATTATAAATTATAAATTTTGCTACAACTGTGCTCAGTAAGTATGTTTTCTTTACTTTTTTAGTATTCTCGGCCTTTAATTGAAATTATACTTGTTAGATTTAAAACGTAAGTAAAACGTAAGGCTATATATAAGTATATAAAAAATGAGACTAATTTAATAAATTAGGTTTGATTAATTCTTTCATGCATTTTCATAATTTTTTCATGTATTTTCATTTGAAGCGCTAAGTTAGACTATCAGTTAATTATTTGCAATTATTTGCAATTGAAGGAGATGAGACAACTTTCTACACTCCGAATGTCTACGGTTATGAATACTTCGATATAGAAATATTACAGACAGACTTCGTTGTCTTCAGTGTCCGAGCATGTAGCGACATACATGTAGCCTTAATGCAGCCGTGGGTCAGTAAAAAATTCCTAAAATGTCAAACTTAAATGATGCAAATTCGTTCACGAAGCTTCTAGTAGTAGCTCAGCCACTTTATGACATAACCCCTCCAACAAAATTAAAGCACTGCGCTAAGTTTAAATGGCAGTATAATAGCTACCAGCCTTACAATTTTACAATAAATATTCTTCACAAAACATGGGTTTCCCAGAGGTTTAGAAGACTGTGTCGCTTTTATAATCACCGTGTAGCTCCCTACAGTTCTACAACGCTGTGGCTCCACACGTGGGTACAGTATTGAAACAGAAGCTATGTATTCATAAGCTAGATTAATAAAGGCAGTCTAATGAGCCGCCATTTGTCAGTATAAATGCTTTGGCTCAAAAACAGCCTTCTCTTTATACTTTTTATATTATTTTTCACAATTTTGTCACTGACGTTTTTTCTCACTGGATCTGAAAAAAACGTAAAGGACTCAAAAAAAGCTCTGGAAACGCGATTCAGCTTCCAATAACAGAATAATTACCAATTTCCTGGTCCAGATAATTTCTGATTGTTTTAACCAATACATGGTTGGCACCGAATGTGGTGCACCGTTTGTCGGTTGAATCTCTTCAGATGACGTTACCGTGTTTTGCGAGTGATTATTCAAACTAGGATTCGTCAATCTTTAGCAAGACAATTAAACTACAAAACTGGGTATGAAATACGGCGCAAAATGTCAAAATTGGAGGAGCATATGTGGTCAGCATTTGTGATTCTGCGAATGTGTTCGGCCCACGTCGGTTACAGTTCTACGAGCATCAGTTTACCTTGAACGAACTTTCTCAGCTGCACAATCGTGTGGTAAACCTACTCAAATTGGGGTGATTATAGTTCTTCGCTCAAACCTTTCAATGTCACCGAGTACTTGGAAATAACTCTGTGATATTGCCAATGAATGTTCAGCTGCAAACCGTCTTCCTGAAATTACACTGAATGACAAATGTGCACTGAATCTCAGTCTTCGATCTTCAATACTACAAAGCCCTATGAAAAATATCCTAGTAAATATCTGCTAAATACACTGCAAGAATAGAATATAGCTTTCAAGAGAGTATTCAAGAGCAGATGTCTCGACTAGAAACATTATAGTGCTCTGCCCAATCTCTTTTGCTAGAAATGGGTTTCGTCCTTGTAACATACGTCAAGGTGAGAAATGGAAAGTGATTAGCACAGTTCAGTTACAATTTAATCGAAATGAGCAGAACTGGGTTATTTTGCTGCTTTTCAGGTGGACACATCTTACAATATAACCGAAAATGTCATAGGGGGGTGGTCAAATACGAAGTCAGTTTATCGAAATGGAGTTCCGGAGGACCAACGACACTACTTAGATGTCGAGACACCAAACATTGCCCACTGTACGGAGTTCAGAACATTCTGGATTTCATGGGGGTATATATCGACGCTTTTTATCAGTAAACTTGTTATTCATATCAACATCACTGTTAAGCTGACAACTTCATACAGCTATGAACAATTTTATTGTATTCTATCAACATCTTTAAATTGCGCTCAACAAGACATCAAAACCAGTTTCATGTTGAATTTAAGAGACCTTACACATTTTAGGCCTACGTTTAGACACTAAACCGCATCAGCTAAGTTAACGATATTTGGTGATACTAAGGGATAGTTTTCATAAATAAAAGTGCTTGAGATTCGTCACGCTTACATTAAACGCCTGTTCGGTAATTGGAGGCCAACCTGCATCAGTTAAGCATACTTTCCTAGTTAAGCTGTCGACGGTTAACAAATAATATTGCCTTGTAGGTCTGATCGACTGCGAACTGGTACTGGTCCAGTAGTAGGTGAACAAACATTCATGGAACTGCAGAGAACAAACGACATAGATCACCGCATACGCTTCGTATCCTTCAGCACTGGATTCGGAGTAACTGGTGTCTGGAAAGTGCAAGAAAACCAAGGTCTTCTTCTTTCATCATTCATCTCAATTAATAATACAGCGCTTACATAATCGAATCGTTTAACGTCGCGAGTCAGAAAAAACGAATTATCAACTTCCAAATTAGCCTCGGAAACAAAGCCAAGACAAAAGGTGATAATAAAATACAAATAATAATCCAAATGCTTCTATAGTAACCCTCAAGGCATCGGTAGATATGTGCTACTAAGAAGATCGATTCTTATACCCAATTCCGGAGCATAATCCAGTCAAAAGCAAAAGAAGGGGCCAACATTGATTCTCCAATGAAGGCAATTTGAGCACAGGGAGCAAGATATGACTGTAACCAGTTTAGGCCCAGACCTGACACCAAACCAGTGCTCAAGGCGAAGGAGTAAGATAACGTGGTCGAAGGTGTCGAACGCAGCAGTCAAAGAGAGCAAAATCAGTTATTAATACCACTGTATTTAGAGCTGGTCATGCCACTGTGGAGAGTTTAGATATAAAAGACAAGTTAGAAGTTGGCCGGTAGTTTGACATAGTGTCATCATCGACAGACGGCTTTGTCAACAAAAGATAGACTAATACATGGATGAAACATGCAGGAAAACAGCCCCCAGCCAGAGACAGATTGATCGGTGTCAAGATGGTGGTAATAGGAACATCAAAGCAGCTTTCGAGAAGGTTAGTTGTAATTGCATCAAGGAGACAATTTTCTGGAGAAGAGAAAACCGGTTTCATCCAAAGTTGCGGTAGAAAATGAATTCAGAGTGGTTGGAGGGGGTCAGAAGATAAAAAGCAATCAGATAGTGGAATGTCAGAGGATTTTAGCCTAATAGCGGATTCCTTGTCTAAAAAGTTAATGAAAGTATTAGCCAAAGCGAGCGGAGAAGTGTTAGATAATGAGTTTCTATGGAATATCTTATTAATGATCTACCAAAGAGACCTATAGGGAAGTCAAATTTTCTTAGATCAGGTTGAAAGATAAGAGGATTTAGCCAAGGCATTCAAATTTTGAACGATTTTACACTGTTGCCTTTAAACTATTCTATTAATGCGCATGATAGCAGGATTGTCGAAATCGAGGTCAAGTGCGTTCAGAATAATACCAGGACTTTGCATCACGAATGAGAAACTTTTGAATTTAAGAGGAATACAATCTTCAAGCCATTCAGTTAAAGTACATTCGAATTGGAAAGAGAGGGCATCCGACGCTAGATTTGAATCAGAAAAGGAAATGATGATCAAATGTCATTAATTTTTTAAAGTCAGGTTATTAATGGTTTGTTAGAAAATGGAATAAAAGCGCGATAGCAACAATGATCGGAAAAGTGACAGACCGTAATTAAGTTGTTTTAAAAATATTACAATCAGATCTTGTCAACAGGAAGTCAAGAGTGTGGCATTTAATACAAGAACGTTACTCGTTCACGTACGTTGTGTGATTCACTGTTCTGCGATAATTTGGTTTCAGATAGCAGTTGCCTTAAGTATTGCTAAACAGGGATCAGTCAAGGAGTGCCTTACAAGCAGGGCTAATTAAAGGTCCGGCTCCTTCCGTATCATTCACTACTACGCAAATGACGTAATCCACATATATGTAAAATAACTAATCACGGTTAGTAATTACACTAACACTGCCTGGATGAATAATAATTACGTGGGTCGTTGTATCAGCTAAACCATGTACTAATGAACTGATTTTATAGTAGCGAGGAGTGTCTATGAGAAACCTTTATAGATATATATTCAATTAACTTACTTGTGAAAGTATGTCTGGTAGGTAACATCATAGACGTTTTCACTCCGGACGACTTTCGATACGAGTACACCTGGAAGACAACGCAGTACAAGAATAACCAGTTTCGCTTAAACGTAAAAGCCTGCCACGACATCCATATCAACCTTTCTCCGACTGAAGGCGTTGTCTATTACGAAGTGGTCATTGGAGGCTGGAACAACACCAAGTCAGTCATCCGCATGGCAAACGTACACATGCAAGAGTACAGCGAAACTGGAATCCTCGACTGTTTGCAGTGGCTGCAATTTTGGATTACCTGGACAGAGGCAACGATCCGAGTTGGAAAAGGGACACAACTTTTCAAAAAGACTTTCCTCGAATGGAACGATCCAAACTTCGCTGGAATCAATCACCTCAGCTTCAGCTGCGGATATGGAAGCGACGGAATCTGGAATTTCAACGACGACCTCGGTCAGTTTCTCCTGGTCCAATTCCATACGTAACTTTTAAAGCACCCTTTCAGGTTATGTAATAATAAGCGCTATTAACCCATTCCCATGGAAACGGAGAATTTAATTCTTATCAACTATGCCGATTACTTATGTTTGTAACATAAGACAGACAGCATACGAATGAACATCTGAGAAATACTGGGACCACGTGAAGAACATGATAGCACCCTGGAAAGGTAAAGTAATTTTATTCCTCTAGCTACGATGAGTCTTATGGATCAGTGGCTGACTATTTCAAGCGTCTTTATTTCTTCCGGTAACTTGTGATCTGATCCAAGCGACTAATCCCTCCAGGAAATCTCGTTCTGATCTGTCTCTTTCATATCGTCATATGATGCACAGAACTATCTGTCTGTCTATATTTAATTGAATTTAGGTTCCAGCATGTTTTGTTCCTGGATGGCCTTTTGATTTGATGTTTTTGTTTCCAGTTAAAAATGCTTGTCTCGATTTCATCACTTTCTCCGATTCTCTTTTTTGAATTTCTTTCACGGAAATCCCAGAGGTGTAGCCAGTGACCAAACCTAATCGTGCTTTAACTACGGCTGTGGCATCGGCTGAAAATATAGTTCGAAACTGCAATATGCAGTATGATTGTTGTGTCTATTTTAGGGAATGTTTTCAAGTACTACACGCAAGTGGAAACGATTACATCGAGTGAAGCGTTCAATGTTTTTCTGTCGGTTGTCGACAGACAGAGTTTGGTGTTTGAAGTTCAAGCCTGCAGCGATGTTTGGATCGTTCTATCTTCAAATCCTGTAATTATTGCAAGCATATATCCTTACCATTAAATGAGTTGGTTTCAGTTCTGTTTATTATTATTATTATTATTATTATTATTATTATTATTGTTATTTTTGTTAAGAATTGATTAGCTGTTCGACGGTTGGACATTAGCCATTGTTACATTATCGTGTAATAGGCTGCCCTAATTTAGCGGGACCTCGGCCCCTTTGGGTAGACCACCTATGCATCCAAACAAGTGTATTTTTTTGTTATCTGCAATGTTTTTATTCTGTTCTTCTTTGGAGCAATAAACTCAATTACATATTATTATTATTATCATTATTAGTATTATTGTTGTTGTTGTTGTTGTTTTTGTTAATACTATTAAAAACAATAATAATAATAATAATATAATTATTGTAAGCGTGACTTTTCCAAAAACGATTCAGCGTGTTTTAAGCACGTTTTTATTGGAAGTTTCCGAGATGTTATGCGGATGAGTCACTAGGTTGTCATCTTGTTTCTGATTGGCTGGTGACGTCACCAGCCTCTCTTGCCGGCGGGCATGTTATCACGTGTGTGCATGCTCGGAAAACGTCAAGCCTACGCTGTGAGGAGTCAACTGGTTTTGGGAAGACCATTCTTGCTCAGTATTGGAAAGTTTTGAAAACCCATGATTGTGCAATAGCGAAGGCTAAACTCAGAAACACAGAAAAGCTTGTCTGCTGACTTGGAGGAAAATAACCTCATGCACAAAGCTATTGAGCATGCATTAAAGAGAGGGTGAGAAATTATTTTGTAGCTGCGGTCTGTAGTGTTCTCAGTTAACAATTTGAGTTTCCAATGTCGTTGAAAGATTCGTCCAGATACCAACTGTTTGGCGACATTCAGGTACTTCTGTCATTCAATTACTCAATTATTCAGTTATATATACAAAAATCAGAGGATGTGCATCTTTACTCGAATAAAAGCTACTCTACAAATTGGGCGAGTCGGAAGTTTGAAACCCTATCGATTGATAATTCAAAAGATTATTGACCCTTATAGGCAGAATTGATATTATTATTTTATTTTTAGTCTGAATCATTTTGATTATTATTATAAAATGTCTAAATCATATTATTTAGGATTGTGTGTTGAGTTTAAAAGCAGTAAAATCCGGGTGAATAGCCAATGATAAGCTCCGAAGCAGGTTTAAGAATTTCAGTTGATTAGGGTTCTGCAATCGTGCGTCCCAAAACCTGCGACAGTCAACCTGGGATGAGTTATTGCCACTGTTAGTGTGTTTTTAATTGTTTTAACTTAAAGGAATCAAAATGTTTCAGGAGAATTTAGAAGAGTTCTCGCAGCAGATCTACATAGGCGTTTCGAACAACACGAAATCTGGAGTGCGCAAAGGTTTCTCACCGCAACCGATAGTGGAAGTCCAGACAGAAGGGATCCTCAGATGCGAGGGGCCGGGAGTATTCTGGATTTCATGGAGCGGAAGCGAGCGCCAAATGGGCAAAGGTAATTTCGCTGGCTTAAATGCGTTCCTCAATTGGGTGGATAACACTTCGAGCATCGTCTCTGCTATCGGATTCTCTAATGCAGACGAGGTGGGCGCCAACTACCGACTCCGTCGTAATACCGGTAAGAATGACGCCTTGCATTGACAGCCTTCTAACCTGATGGTTACATAT
This sequence comes from Norana najaformis, assembly GCA_964023275.1. Taxonomy (NCBI): domain Eukaryota; kingdom Metazoa; phylum Annelida; class Clitellata; order Crassiclitellata; family Hormogastridae; genus Norana; species Norana najaformis. The sequence continues at coordinate 43,979,323 of OZ029915.1, forward strand.
TTCTCGTTTTTCTGGGACTAGTAACCTAATAGGTAGAAGTGGCGATACTTCTGAATTGCACTTTGTAGAAAAGCAATACTTTCTTATAGTTGTAATTGTCATTATGCATTTATATAGCGCTATTTCAACACAAAATTAATCAAAAGCAGATTAACGGCACAAGTAAAAGCTAATTATGTGAAACTGGTTTAAATTCTGCAGGAGAATCGTTAATGGTGTTCACTCCGCCCATTCACTCGTACAATTTCATGTGGGAGAGTGTCATACAAGACGTCATGTTTACCTTTCGAGTTCGTGCTTGTCAAGATGTCCATGTCGCGATGTCTGGACTTATTGGAGTGGCTGACAAGGACACTTACGAACTGATTATCGGAACCTGTTACATGTCGATCGTCAGAGATACGGTCAGTCTGCAGTAAATTCAATCGATTCCAATCAACTGATTTCTTTAGCGCTTTGGCTCTTAAGTCAAACAACCATTAATCAATGTTGCACTAACCAATTATCAATTTTGCAATTAATTCAAACAGCTCTAATCAATGTTGCACTAAAAATTCGGTTATCACAAATCATCTCGTTGCACAGTGATGAAATTGAATCTCCGGTTGAGAAGTCTGCTGAAATGCACAGGTGTTGATACGGCATTTAAATGGCACAGAAGCTACTGAGCCCTTGTCAATCATCGATTTCTTCTTTTTTACATGATGTCATATTCCGAAATTTACTTTTTTCATGAGGAAACAGGTGCTTCGCCAATTTTCTTCATATAATTCTTGTATTAGTAGTCTGTAGAGGACACTCCTATCGTGGAATCTTCGACACCAGACATTCTGAGCTGCACGATGTATAGAAGTTTCTGGATCAGCTGGTTGGGTGGATTCATACGCGTTGGAAAAGGAGCAATTTACGGCCGCGAATTCTTTCTTCAGCTGCCGAGTGCTAAACCACATCCAATAAACGCCATCAGTGTTTCTACGAGCGGCGTAGAAGGCTTGTGGGAGTTTGAGACAGACACAGGTTAGAGATTCTGTTTCTTACATGTTTTGACAAAAGTGTGGTGAGTTCTTATCAGATTGTGAACGTAATATTACCCTTTGTCAACAGGCATAAAGTTCACGTTTATAGAAAAATCTTCCACCACGCAACGTGGATGAGTCATAGCGTTCCTAACTTGTTGCGATTAGCGGGCGATTTATCGCGCTGAATCGGTATATTCCGTAACATGGTTGGGTTGTGGACTTGTTTTTCACACAAGATCGCCTAATTGCGGTTATGGGGTGTCTCTAGCTCACACGCAGAGTCCACGTACGTGTACCTCAAGTTAATGAATGTGACTATATACAACGCTTCCAGGGCGTGCAGGGCGGAGATGCGACGTCGCCTGGCGAGTGTTTTATCACGTGAGCACTCAAACAAGAACGACACGATTAATAGATGTACTTGATTATGTGTGCCTAGGATGAGCACACTGGCCTTCTGAAGATGTGCTGTATATTTGCCCTAGGCGACCAACTGACTCTTGTGACTCATAACAACCATAAAGATGTGAAGTGGCTGCACCTACAATCTTCAGTCCTACGGTTCCACTTCCGTGTCCAGGGCAGCGGAGTGCTTCTTGTACTGAGCGCAGAGTATATGGACTCCACGAACGCCTACACGATTGCCCTCGGCTCCAAACGCAACTCAGAATACGCCATCTACAGAGGCAACGTGCTCGTTCAGAGTTACAGCGAATCCAACATATTGAGCTTGAATGAGTTCGAAAAGTTTTGGTTGAGCTGGGACGGAGGTCTGATCCAGCTGGGCAGAACCAAGTACCAAACCGATCAACCTATTTTCACCTACCAGGATCCACAGCCGATGGCGGTGAAGGCAGTGGCCGTTCACGGCGGAAGCGAGTCATTCGGAGAGTGGAAGTTCTCCACCAACATTGGTAAGCCTTCTCCACATACACACAAAAGAAAAGCTGTTGTGCTAGCTGTATACGACATCGCATGAAATTGTACCATATGAGGCGGGGGAGATTGATCGAATGAGGCAAATAAGTTCGATTCTTCGAGAGAACCCATGATATGGGCATGCTGGTAGTTTTGGTAAATATGTGATTAGATCGGGTTTCGTGAATGCTAGGCTAATGCCAAGATGATTTTATTCCAGACACCTTTACCCAATCTGTAATCCATTTAGAAGATGAAAGCTGCGACTGGCTGGTTAAGCCAAGAAATTTTCGTGTAAAGTTGAGAAATAATGCTTCCTGTGCAGTAAGGTCAGAGACGTGCATCTAGGGAGCCCAAGAAGGAGCCTTTCAGATGAATAGTTCACTTTAGTTGCTGTTGTTACTATTTCTGCTTTTTTAGCATCTGAACTGAGTATTTGGACGGAAAGATACCAGACCTACGAGAGCTGGTTGTCGGTTAAGCATCGTACGTCGATGGTCTTCGCGCTGCAGACTTGTTCTCATGCAGAGATTCTACTCAGCGCGATTCCTTTCCTGTCGATGGACCAGGAATTTGTCTACACAGTTGTCTTACAAGATCCAAACAGCATGACTTCAATATGGTGAGTAAATGCACAACTCGTGTGGTAAGCACGCGGCACTTTTCTTCTTCCATCCGATTCCATATTAAATGAAGAAATGATGTATACGTAAGGTTGACCTAACCATGAAAACGAATAGGTAACTGAAATATAGATGAAGTTCGATTCAGTGACTAGGAAAACCGCACTGTTGGTTAATGATGGCGATGAATCGTCCTTAAAATGTAAAATTTGTAGTTCTTGACATTTTCAATGTATTTGTCATTGAGGTTTGTTTGTTTGCGAAGGCGGGGCAATCGGAACAAGAAGATGGCAGAGCACCATACACCGAACATTCTCTCTTGCAATCAGGAAAAACATTTCTGGTTGTCGTGGTATAACGGTCATATCTGTTTGGGTCATGGCCTAAAGAAAGGTACAGACATGATCGTTTCCTACCAGGACCTGAATCCTTCTCCGATTTTTGCAATCTCCTTCAGTAGTTTTGAAGTGGCTGGAGGATGGAGAATACCTTTACACTCAGGTAGGAAAATTCAAATGCATTTGAAAGGTCTGGATTTTTAGTGGCATAGAATATATATGACCTTTTCTTCTAACTTCAGCTGTGAATTTGACACTTAATTTGCCAATCATCGATGAGGTAAGCCTTCGTTAACAGTGACGACTTCGTTAATATTTAAGCTTTCACGTATGGCACGAGCTTTCGTGAACTATCCAAAGGACTTATCTGGGTTTTTCTCTTTCAGTAGTGTTGTATATTTACGCATCTTGATTAACGTGTGGTAGGCTAACTATACATGAATCTTGACTGAATGCATAGGAATCGTGCTAGATGTCGTTTCTTGTGTGCAGATGACTTTGTGGCTCTGTCAAGCCCAGAAACTTCTTCGCAGTCACTGAACGGAGGCGAGATCGCAGGCATCGTCATCGGCAGCCTGGCAATGATCAGTCTTTTCGTCTTCATGATCTTCGTCATTCTCGTCGGACCGGAAAATGTTCTCGACAAATGCAGGAACATAACCGGAAGTGGAAATACATCATCAACGGCCACTGTCAGTGTATCCGGTTTTGACAATCCGCTGTCGATGACGGAATTCTCTGAAATTAACATGACTTAGAACTCAACCACCATTTCCATTCTTTTAATGAATGGAAACAAATGCTACTTGAAACACTCGGGTAGTTTTAAAATTGCAAAGACTATGCCTTTTGATGACAAGCTTCTTTACTTCAGGAGATAAATTCATTTAGTATACCTACACCATTCTTAAGTTAATAGATGAATACATTTTCACGCTGACGAGGTTAGGCTATGGATAAGATTCACGCTTATGTCCGTAACATTTGCCTCTATCCTCTAATATCCATAGTTCTCAAAATTCCTCTTTAATCTCTTTCGACATGCTTGCATTTGTTATGCGAATTGCAAGCACGGCTAATAGGATGAGTTCAGCGCAGACTTCTGAATTTCGGAGTAATTTAAGGACAGCAGCTACATTCTGCACCAGCTATTCACAGAAGCACCGCAGCGCATGTTCGTTTACCGCCTCCTTTGCAATCGATGACCAAAGGCAACAATGGTTTGTTTCTAGCTCGCACGAGTTAGGCTGTATTGATTAGCTGGAACACCGTAAATTGATTTCTAACAGTTAATAGATATATATTCATCATTTAATTACTGTATTTGTAAACCTCTAAATATAAAATATATTTTGAAAAAAGAAACAGCGTTTCTACCGGAATAGTTCTCGAAAGGCGAGTTAGCTGTTAAACACAATTGGTTATGAATATGAATAAAATCCAGTCCAGTCAGATCCAATCCATTTTATTTTATACATCTAGCGGTCAAATTTAGCATACATGGGAGTAGATGTATCATTGCGCAACCTGCATCGATCGATGGTGGCACTTGTCGAGAATGGCAGTATGTGTGAACGTTTGTCTCGCGTATTAAAGAATACCCATTTACACACACTCACTCATTCACTCGCAAGAGCCGGTAGTGAATGATTTGACAGTCTAAGTCAGTGTCCGAGAGGCCATTGAGGTCAACTGGACCAGACGGCGGGTTACACTATATCGAGCGATGAGTTTTGACACCGCTAATAATGTAACAATATGGTTATGACTTACGCCGGGAGCGCACTGGCCAGTTTGGTTTGAACAGACTCGTTTCCTTTAGTGGCACCGGCGTGGTTTATTCTGGATTCTACTTTCTTTCACGCAGACCTGTGTATTCGCTTCCCACATAGAGGTCTTAGACCGTCTTGCAGACTATACACTATGGGTGGGACCCGCTCTCGGTGCTGCAAATGCCTCTTTCCTTGAGTTTCACCCATCTTCATCTTTACGTAATGGGGAATAATTCGTCTCTCGGTCTCGCAATATGGTAGTCCAGAACTCTGAAATCGGTTCCGCTGAGGCGATATCTGAAGCAGAAAGTGACTCGGGTGAGCTCCGAACAGTCCGTCGTTTATTAGAGATTAGACAGACTTGTTTCTTGAAAGGAACCAGTAGGGTAAGCTTCCGTAGCGTGACCTCTAGTCTTACACAGACCTGCTATTTCTTTGTTTATTTTTACGAACAGGTCCTTCCCGAGTTCCGCTCAACTTCTTATCTTAACAACGTCGCGACTCAGAACGTCTTGAGGACTCACAACACACTGCAACAGAACCCTGTTGGATAAGCTTAATCAGACAGTGATTGTATGAGCTGTGACTTGGGAGTCAACTTGTTAGCTAAATAACAAGTTTTGGTATTTGGACGCCTCCAGTCCAAATATATCTTGCAACTTACCCGAACCGAATTTGATTTTGTATACGCTATGTTCGCCAGCACACGAATGCACTATATGTATCGTTAACTGTAGAATACCAAGTTTTATCAGCTTGTCTATGTGCAGAGCGCCGCTCTACGACTAAAACCACGCATCGCACAACACGCCATATTCCAAGGTCTGTACCTTAGAGTGTGGCTTAGCCGAAGCTGCTGCTTCATGGCCGCACCGTTTAACTGCTATCGTGCAAAATATCTCGTCGCTGCGTCTCTCTAGTCTTGTTATATTAAGGGCTCCCCAAATTTAGACAATTGGCTTAAGACGACGGCCGGACCCCACTTGATTGATCGGAGTCCTAAGGATAGGTTGTTGTTGGACAGTGGGTGGAGGGAACAAGAAAGAAAGAGTAGCAGATAGGTTAAAATTCAAAGTACTAGGAGATGCCCGAGAGCAGTAAACCTTGAGACGTTTTCTACCACAAGTGAGCGATTTGGCCGATACGATAGAACTGTTGTAAGCATAGGCTGAGCGCAGATTGAAGACATGTGAGCGAATCAAAACCAGAATAGGGCACCACGCGGTTAACCAAACTGGTAATCTAGGCGAGGAGAAATTATAACTGCACGATCAACTTTGTCATAGTGCACTAGACATTAATTGATGGTCGCTTCAAGTGAAATAGCAATCAAGAATCGCCCACTATAGAAGTCCTTGCAATATCTTTTCGGTGATAAAGCCGAAAAGCGAACTACAATAACTAAACATTTTGAAACAGATTAGCCTTGAATTTGGACCTAAATAAAATGAAATCAGGAGATGACAGAACGCATCAAACTGGGCAGCAAATGCAAAAGTTCGGTTTTGCGACCGAACAAGTCCTAGAACCCATCTCTAACTGCAACATCCGTTGGGTCTGCATTGGGCTAATAGATGACCTTCATATGCAACCAGCGGCACAATTGGGGCCAGCTATTAAACCAGTGAACGTCTTACATGTCTTACAATTTACAACAATGGAACTTATATTTGTTCATTAAAATTCCCACCATCATCTTACGCTTTGATTCTTACTGTACATCGGAATAAAACAGCTTCCAAACCAGGCCACGTTCGTTGCTTTAATAGCTGCCCCGCACTGTGCCGCTGGTTGCTTCTGGAGGGTTAAGCATTCTAGAATAGAAGAAATTGTAAGCAACCAGCGGCACAATGCGGGGCAGCTATTAAAGCAACGAACGTGGCCTGGTTTGGAAGCTGTTTTATTCCGATGTACAGTAAGAATCAAAGCGTAAGATGATGGTGGGAATTTTAATGAACAAATATAAGTTCCATTGTTGTAAATTGTAAGACATGTACATAATTTTTTAAAGAATATAAACAGTGCATCGTATTTTGTGGTTTAAAAAGCATTTATTGAAACAAAACGAGCCTCTGAAGGAGATATTTAGACAAATCAGAGTAAACAGCACTCTGATAATTTAAAGATAAAATGGCTGTAATAAACCCGAATACAATAGTCATTGTGAATGTTTTTATTTAGTTTACATAATGAAGTTAACCAAATTGGTAACGCATATTGGTTTTCATTCTATTACCTTATAAAAACCATTCGTAACTCGACTGAAAAGGAAATGCATCTATAAGTTGAGAAATTCTATAGGTTTTTAGAAAAAAGCCAGGTAATATTTAAGGTAATTTGAATGGAATTCAAAGAACATAAACACTTTGCAATGAGAAGCTATAGTGGGCAGAGTGGTTGCCCTTGTCCCCTGGAATTCTACATCAAGAGTTCAAATCTTGCACAAATAACGATGTAGCCTTGCAGATACATGCTGTATGATCATGAGCTCTGATATAAAGGCAACACATGTATCCAGGTGGATCGGTAATTTAAACAAATCCAGCAAAAATAAATAAAGAAAATAAATAAATGACATGTTTTCAGTTATTTACGCTGATAAATAGTCGGCTACATATATATGTAATTATAGTATTTAGTTTATATAAAGCATCAATGAGTTCTTTGTATCTAACTTCATAAATTAAATATGCACAAGTTCTGTGTATGCATTTGAATGACATGCAATACAAACTAACACCAAGAAGTCATACACAGTGAATAAAAACCATTATTTAGTATTTACACCATTATAAAATCGTATTTACAGAAAAATAGCGCTCAACATGCGCTGGTTATCACAGTCAGTTAATACTGGGCAGTACGGTGCGAGTCTCAAGCCAACTGAACTCGAAGAACAAATCGAATGACCAATTGTAATCCAAGTACACGTTGAAACAGTAGCGGGATAGACATTTGCCCAGATGAATATTTTTCAAAAATAGTCGTATCAATTAAGATAATAGCTTCTATACAACAATTAGTCATTTCACTTAGAATAGAAACATTAATAAATTAACACAGAAAAAGTCTTCAAATACACTGCCAATCGCCGTCCAATTCTCTTGCTATCTATATGGTGCTATTGCAGCCAGAGAAAATGCCTAAATGACCATGGTCAGCCTCTGGAAAGACACGCAGTCCAAAACAAAAATCTCGAAAAATACATGTATAAATGCGTCACTAGAAATTGCAAGAGAGGTAAAACATTCACATTTGGCAATGGCCAAAAAACAAAAGCAAGCTGAATTACACTTTGAATGAGAGACTCTCTTCAAGTTGACGTCGAACTCTCCCCTGACCTCTGACTGATGGAAGCGTCAGACAACACAACGTCCAGACTTAACTTCTATCTTATCGAGACCAATATCTCCAGAGTATTCATTACCTCTGATGCCAACGAACTGAAGCTGTAACAGAAAGTTAAATGGTTTTAGAAAACTATCCGAAATAATTTCGTATATAAAAATTAGTTTAATTCGTTAAAAAGTAAAAATGTTATTCCAAACTTTATTTTCCAGTATTCTATTACACGTTTTATTATATTCTTATGTATCATAATTCAGCATTTGCCTTTTCTTTTTACGGTTCATGCAGAACCGCTTAAAGCATGAATTCATGATATAATGTCCAAACAATTATTGTTTTGGGAATTAATTCAAAAGTTCCAATGTCTTGCGCATTAGATTCTAAATGAACTCCAAGCACAATCTAAAAAGACATCTTTCATAAAAAGCACCGCCTCCAACAAATGTATATCAATATGCTAACAAGTTCTGGCATCTCAGTTATAGAGAGCCGTTATCTAGCTTTATTACCTGTGAGCTGCTTGACAAGTTGACTCCCACTGAAGCGTGTAGCCAATTGTTTCCCTGTTGTTGAGATTTCGTCCAGACTATGGTTGATTGGGAGTCGGTTATTCTGACTAGTTTCAGAGTGTTGATATGGAAACCGTACATGTGATAGTAAAAGTCTACACACGCATCTCCAGCAAAGTTCAGCTTTGGAAAGAATAACCTAAAGAACAACATAAAATATGTGCTTACAGATTCTAAACGCGATGTAAGTTTATTTGGAAAAACTAGCAGGTTGAACCTGAAGCCAAAGCAAAATGAGTTATTTCAAAAAACTGTTGAATGAAGAGACGTCTTTAGTTTTATAATGATTCTTATATTTTAAGCCTCAACTCTATCTATCGTCTAGGCACAGCTAATAAAATTTTCCATGACTTTTGTTAACTGTTGACTGTAAAGACATGATTTGCAAACATAAGTCAACTAAAATCCTACTTGTGGCATTTTTATTGAGAAAACCTGAAACATTCATACCGAGCTTCGTCATTAGGCTGTCTTGGTGTACTGGCTTCAATATAGATGTAGAAATTTCCATCATATGGAGAGTCCGGACCAGTTGGATCGGAAGGCGTTGGATCGTGAAACACAGTCCAGTCAAACTGATCAGTCGTGTCTTGGGTCATTCCGCAGAAGTTGTCTCCGGATGATGTCGTCTCGAAGGAGCATCGCCAGAGGGACTTCTGTTCCGCAGTTAGTACATTGCCACTGGCTATGCAAATATAAATATAAGCTTATAAACATCGATAGTTTCCCAATTTGACATTTGCTTATCATAGACCTAAACGTTTGCGTATCACTTAAAAAGCTGATTTCGTTATATATTTGTAGCATACATTTAAGCCAAAACTTGTGTCATGATTCTTTAAACATATTTTCTTTGTTAGTGTACATCCTGAAATCAATAGACTTTATGCAGACTATATATCAGCGTAGTGTAGAATATATTTCAGGTCATAACAATCTGAATATTGCGTACAGATAAAAATCCCACTTCAGCTAACCAGCAATTTTTAAAACACTTAGATTAGGATTTGTGTGCTTCATTGTGACTTATTTCCCAGTGGTTTCTTACTTTGAGAGGGAACTTGGCCACGTGTAGTTCTGCTGAACATCGTGGTCTTTAAAATTGTAGTAGTAGTTGGCGTTGTTGTTCGAGCAGCCCTCGTAGTCGTAGTTGTGCGAGTAGTGGTAGTTGTCGCAGTGGAAGTTGAAGTGGAAGTAGTAGAAGTTGGAACTTGATTGTCACCAGCAGTTGGATTAACTGCAATCATACACAATAGAGTATAGCAAGCTGTAACTTGTAGTCTGGCATAAAGGTTTTGAATTTTGAAGTCACCTGACAGTGAACAAGTCATTTTCGCTTATTACTAGCAATATCACTTATTGTGACATATTACATATCAGTATTTCGAAAAGTAATTATATTATATGAATGTGTTTATTCGTTTCTGAACTATTTCTTACTTGGCTTAACGATGACTTGAAATCCACGCTGAGCTGCGAAATAATCAACGCTGTAGTTGCTTCTAAAGACGATCATCATCTCATTAGATTGGCTGGTCACAGTCACATTTGGTCGACTGGTGCCGCAAAATCTGTTTGGCAAACGATCAACACCAAAGCAAGGTTAGCTAAATAGTTTTAAAGAAATGAAGACTGACTCACTTATTTTAAGAACGGTTTGTAAGTACGTCGAATGAAATTATACAAAAGCCATAATTGAACTTAACTGAAAACACGTTTTATTACACCAAACAACACCACTCGTCGCAGTTACACCAAATTCCAAGTCCGCTTCGTATTCCTATTCAGAGAATGAACGAGAGTTGTCAAAGCCAACTGAGTGCAAAAGGAGGTTATCATTCATAGTCTGTATTCAATCATATTCACTAGATTGGCCACAATTATCTTTTTCCGATTGAGCAACTGTAGCATCACAGTACAATTATTAGGTGGACAAATATCGTAGACAACGTAGTATAGTGTTTACCTGCCGCCTTCAAGTCCCAGGTCTTTTTTGTACTTGATTTCAACCCAGTGATAACAAGCATCGTACTCGGAGTACAAGCCGAAAGCGCCTTCAAACGTCAACTGTAACTGATAATTCTCCGGTGCCTGTCACAGATTCAAAAACAACCAATACAGTTATATTATCCATTACGACCATGATAACTGCTACTGCTAAATTTGTTGTTTTCTTTCTCTAACTGAGGGAATAATTCAGCTATAATATAATGGTGGACCTTAATTGGTCAGTGTTAAAATGTTTACATACTTATTCAGCTGCAAGACGCTAATGCAACGAGTAGGCTAAATGTTTTAGATGACGTATACGGTATCTGAAAACCTAGGCCTAATTAAGGAAATTTGGAGTCTTTTACAAGTAATTAGAGCAATCAGAAACTGCTGACCAGAGTAACAGACTGTAAAAGTACCTTGATCAGCCAGTTGCACTCCTGGTGCGAATAGTAATAACGTCTGTCATCATAACCTGGAGATTTGATGGTTTGTTGACCTCCTGATGCAATGTTGATGACACCTCCACAGGTTGCTGTGAATAAAAAATAAATATACTTAAGTTTTGTTGCACTGAGAGTCACATATTTGCATCAGGTGGACTGGTTTATAATACTAAATTATCAGCTGTTCCACTCAAACCTGTGCCTGAAACTTCAGCGTAATGGCAACAATCGCATTTGAGGAACACCTTTCATTGCTGCGTTTCATTATAAGCCCTCTTGGGAACACATAGCAGTTGCGAAATATAAAGCTTTACACGTAAGTAAGCGTCGTAAAACCTAAGTGTTTTGTATTTGCTCTGTTTTTTTAGCAAATAAATAAAATGTTTTATTACTTTAAACTTCCTTTTAAAAACTATTCTTTGATCCCAACTTCATGTTGGCTCATTAGAAATTATGTAGAGGGAAAAAGTATTAAGTAAAAGTAAGCGATTGTTTGACTTACCATGCTTTGCTGGTGCAACTTGGTCACAGTATTTTCCCGAGAATCCATCTGGACAAAGGCAGGATGAACAGTCGTTCGGATTTTGGTAACCACCTCGTGAGCACGGCTGGCTAAGTGGAGTTGTGCAAGTTCCTGTTAGACAAGCATCATTTGCATACACAATATACTTCTCGTTATTTGTTCGTATATGGTTTAGCTGTTTGCATGTATTACTAATCTCTAAAGGAAATAAAAATTCATAATGATATAATAATGTACTTGTATAATTATAGTTTAGTATGTATAAAATTATAGTTCAGTATGCACTTCTTGAATGATCTAAGCTCATTTCATACTTAGTCTGACTTGTGTTGTTGGAAGGTTATTGCTAAAGGAATAGTGAAAGCCAATAGTGCAAAAAGACAAAAGACGTTTGGATGGCTAACCTTGACAGTATGCTAAGTTGATGATCTTGATATCGTCGAACGAAAGACCCGTCCTCTGCCCCATGTTCATCTGATATAGAGGCTCGAGGGCAATCATCGTATCACCTCCATTTATCGAAACACCTTCCTGAATAAATAAATAAATAAAACACTTGTTTAAACTCTACATTCCTTCTGCACCAGATATGTAAATCTGGAGATGTCGGCCTTACTCTCAGGCTCTAAGACAAGAAGAAGTTATCAGACCTAATTCAATAATTGAAACAGCTTTCATCTCAGGTTATAGTTCAAAGAGTAAGTCATAAGCAACGATGGTGCAGACTGTGTTCGGGTGCATACGTTGAACTCGTACACAAGTACACGCTTGTTAGCCATCAACACAGACTTAGTTAAATGCATATATTCGCATTTATTATTATTCCAGCGGACTGATACAGTAAATTTCAAGTGGAGGTTTCAGCAGAGTTGCAAAAGGTAATAAAATCAAATTTGATGAAATGGTTGTTGTTGCAGTTTGATGAACGTATATCTACCTTAGACGAATACTGCATAACCGATCCGTAATTGTAAGGTTGTCCGTAACCGTCGGTGTCTGCTTTGGAGAACTGTGACACGTAATTCTGATTTACATTCGACCAGACAACCCGGATGGCACTGTCTCTGTCGCTTCTCATCTGCTCATGCCACAGTCCAAGCGAATGACCAATCTCGTGAACAGGAGTACCAAACTACAACATAGCCAAAAACAGGCGTAGTCTTAATCTTCGCCGTTATTATCATCTTCATCATAATCCTTATCATCACCATCATAATCCTTATCATCATCATCATCATCATCATCATCATCATCATCATCATCATCATCATCATCATCACTGTCGTCGTCGTCATCGTCACTGTGCAAAGCACCTTCGTTCATTAAAGTGTATTTGTAATCGAAAAGGTTCTATTTGTTACAGATGCGCAATTGCTGCTTTTAGTGTTGACAAATTTTATTGCTGTTATTTGACATTGTTGTCATTACAGTACAACGATGTGTATGTTCGCTTACCCGAAACAGACATGCTGATTGTAAATTAAGTGGCTGAGGCTTGAAATATTGCCTTCCAACATAGGAAAAACACCTGAAACAACAAGGCTATCTCTATTAGAACAACTGATTAAGCTATGCGATGTCAAAATGCGTCATCCTCAATAATTCCAGTTGAGCACCCATCCACATAGTATTTAGAAGCACAAGTTTTCTTCGATGTCGATGAAACTTCATTGACTCTGAATCGGAAACTTGAGCAAGATGCAAATTCATGTGAGATCGTTGCATGTGGTGCCTTTAATTGTAGTGCTGTATATCGGTCTGAGTTCTTCTATTTATCTCCTCTACGATTCCTCCCTCAGCTTATGAACATATGTTGTGTTAACAAATGCAGTACTTACTTACTTACTTGCTTACTTATATAGATGTGTACATTTCTAGGAGACTTGGTCATAAACAGATGACATTTGTGACAGCCAATGGCCTATACATACCCACTGGACTGACTAGTAATGAGAATATGGTTGTCATCAAACGAAGCATCCGTTGCCAGTTCCTTGAATCGAACACATGTGTTGTCCATCCAGTGTTGGACTGCATTACGCATCGTCTTCTTCTGCTTGTCGTCTGTAACAGATGATCGCGGAGATTATTTTATTGTAATTAGATAAAGAGGAACAAAAGCTTTAACCTAAATTTAAGCACGATGTTGTTCCTGCTGCCTGTCATTACGTTGAGATATGGCTTAATTTAAAAAAACTTCTAGAGCGCCGATGTCTAATGCACAAGGCATCAACCGATGGCGCTTCAAAACATGTATTTAAGATAAAGCACGCTCTGTCATACTGTATATGCACGCACTTGTTCATACGCTTCATTTGCACAAACCCGCCGATCACACACGTCGCTTGCAAACCTTCAAACACCTGTCTGACATGCATTGATTGAATCTAAGTATTTATTGCTCTTTCCCACGCAACTTTATGTGTTCATCGTCAATAATTCGTTTGTATGCAAAAAGTCCTTCAGGGGAGACTAGATATCGTGCCAGTAGTCCGTTATGCCTACCTGGGTCCTTCAATGGAGACTAGATCTCGTGCGAATAGTCCGTTATGCCTACATACAACGTTCCTCACACTTCTTAAAGTTTTAAAATGTGAAGGGCATTGTCTTGCAAATATTGAATGTTGAGAACGTTAATAGAAATTCCAATTTGGATTGACATACGCACCATGTGTTCCGTCGAACTTGTAATGGACAGGCATCGGCCACTTGCTGTAAGCATTTGTCTTTAGGTTCGTCATCGTTCTCTTCTTACGGCGCGTCAAGGTGGCGTCCTCTGATTTCTTGGCCACGGCCATCAGCATGTCAATCTGTTCCTCATTCAACCAGATGCAACCGTCCAAGCTGTTGACCCTTGAAGATAATGGTGATACCTCCATCTCCAGACGCTGAAAGATGCCAACGTGGACATATATAAATATACTGCCATGTAATGCTTGCGTTCTCACATCCAAGTAGCGCTTTCGATTGATGCCTTGCACATTATGATTCCGGCGCTATAGAAGTCATTGAATTAGATTAGATTAGATTAAATTAGATTAGATTTCATTCCATGTCAGAGGGACTTTGTTCTTTGGTGGCAAGATACCTCTGCAGGGGCGTTTCTTCTAGAGGTTATTCATACGCGATGGCTTATGCTCGGTGTGTATCAAACAACTGAACATATTCGACAAAGGAGCAGAAATGACGGCGAGACTAGTTTTGGATAATTATCCTCGGCTTCTGTCATCGTAACTCAGTGTTTACGGGCTTCTCTATAGAGCTTCGATGGCTAACACTTGAATTTATGGACCAGGACTGGGTTGATAAGGCTTTCCATTTGACAATGATATAAACTGATTGTTTGGCCTCAGTCACTTTTGTACTCTATTGTCGCGGAATATTTTATGAGCTGAACTTTATTTTGTTTGTATGTTTCGTGATTTACCGCCATAACCTTTTCGATCAGCGGCTTTGATTCCAACTAAGCAGTCCATTTTCCCTACTGCTACTGACGTCGGCAAGGACCCTGCGGCTAGCCGAGCCTCTGATTTTCAATGCCATTAGTCATATTTAGTCATCGATGTGTTCGACTCTAGCTCAGGGTGTGACAGTGCAATCGTGGATCTGAGAGTTTTTATTGCAACCGCCTCATGTGCAATATAAATTTCACCCAACTTGGCAAGGTCTTTTAGGTTAAAAATTTTCCCATCAGCACAGTAACTGGGCAGGTGGCTTGATTAAACAACTTTGCAAATATAACAAATCGAGCATGAGTCAAATGTCATTTAACTTTATACGATGACTAAGACTTCATTTGGGCGCTATTAGAGTTTTATAGCACTATTTCATGTGTTTTGCTAGAAACAATTTGGTAGCGCAATCAAACATATGCGGCCACATCTTCTATAAGCGAACAATAGGCTTAAATATTTGAGGCTTGTATATGCCCTATAGTAGCGTTAACAAAGAACTATGACGCTATATAAATTATTAATGAAAGTTAACGATAAATTCTTGGTACTTACGCTCGCCACATCTTCAAGACCTTTCGCCTTCACGAGTGTTTCTTGTAGTAGTTGGTACTTCATCATTGTCCTTTCGCAGACGTTCTTTGGCATTCCATGGCAGTTCATCCATTCCGTCCTTGTTCCCTCCTTTGGCTGCCATATCTGACCACCTGTTGAGTTGGCTCCAGACAAATCGTTTCCTATGCTTCTTGCCTGTAATTACAATATTTCTGACTTAGTGAGAACTGTGCCTACGTGATTTCAGATAACGTCCAAAACTCATTAACGCATTTAACTCTTTACACTTTGCTTATTTGTAGATAGTTGAATAGCATTGAACAACATAACTAGGAACGTTGTAAATACCTTTAACATGACAGTTGTGCACTAGGCTTTATCATAGAGCTCCCGTTTAGCCTTCTGCCTGTAATATATTAGGCCTTCTATGAAGAAGTTCCCCTCTGGCTGTGTGCGCCAATTTTAGAACAGATTAATGTTTGAAAGTTTCTGCAAGTTTTGCAAGTGCTTATTGCGATTACGTCTCTGTAGCTTTCAGCTTTGCTCTATGCATGAAAGTTTGCAATTTAAACACAGATTGCAGTAACCTGTGCCTTGATGAAAAGAGTATTCTTTATTTCACAAAAACTGCGAAAGCAAAACTGCTTGCTTATGCTGGCTTTATATCACACTATATGAGAATATCTTTAGGCACAACAGTTCAATCGTGCAGCTGTAAAGTGCATAGAAACTCTTTTAAAAACGAAAACATTAGCCAACCATTATTACCCGACAGAAGTGCAAAAATGTTGCCACTGCAATGAAGTGGACACAATTTCTAACACTGAAGTTGTGCATCTTGCAAGAAGTTGCCCGTTTCTATCTCAGTCAGCCTTTTACTACAGATCAGTGTTTAAGTCGAAATTCGCAAATCCCAGTCTTCTTGTCGATAGTATATCAGCTGTTGGTTTGTCCTTTAACTTATACTTCGATTCAGCTTGCTCCGAGCTCTGATCGTTTTACCTTAACCTCGACAGGGTCGGTGTCTTTTATAGGCTAAAGACCCTTAAGTGCAATGAACGGTTTCTTCGTGAGTCAGATATTTACCCTAAAGCACTTGTTACGCTGAAATGTACTGTGTATTAGAACGTGGGCTGCCTGGCGCACCGGTTCAGGACTTGTCAGTCATAGAGGTTTTGTGCGGTCTTGTGCCAAACAGAGCATGAAGTCGAGCTAGCATTGCCAATGTAGGTGACTAGACCTAGGCCTGGACGAGTGAGCGACTGTCCCTGCTTTTACGGTATCTGGGCACTGCATCGCGTGGCTTACTTAAGCTGGTAGGACCGTAACGACTTCTCAGTAAGAGTAGGCGCCGAGAGCAAAACTAATAACGGACAATAGAAATTTTACAGAAAATGAAAATGAGCGACCGTTATGCTTTTCCACCTCCAAATTCCGGTTTCCGGTTAGAATTGCATCCTTTAATTAATAATATACAGTCCGCAGACCCGTCTATTAACTAATCATTGCTTTTCATTAACCTTTCATTTGCTAACCGAATAGTGAAACGTTAGCATGAATAGTTAGTGGTTCTAGGACATCGCCTACGATTGGGGGCTGCAAAAGGAAAGTCGAGATGGTATCTGTACCTTATCGTTATCGGATGAGCTTTGTTAGTTTGTGGCGTTTTCATATTGAACATCCAATCGTATCTGTCCTTCAGCGCTTGAAAGAAAATATGGAAACAGCCATTGGCTTAAAGCACTCATGGAGCATCAGGTGACTGGTTTGGAATGGCCTAATTGGCAAGAATGGGCTTAGTTTGGAAAGCTTGTCTTTGTGGTTGAATCACAATCGTTTCTTTGTTGTGAAAGGCAGATACATTCTTAATCACGTGCCGCCATGGTTTCGGTAAAAGTGCGAACTGCTCTATGCACAGCACTTCCAAGGAATCAGTATATCATGTAATGCACATCGCGCCTTAAGCCCAGGAAATTAGCTTTACCCTCTGCAAATCCTTTAACAGAGCGAATCTACTGTGGAGTTGGAAAACTGATGGCATCCTTTGGTTTGCCGTAGGAAGTGTTTGTTTGTAATGGGATAATTGCGGTTAGACCATTACTATTCTATTAAGCAAAATCTGCTGTGGGCGAATAACTATGACTCGAGTTGGAAGCATCGTCACTGTAGAGCTGATATGACCCGGATCTGACCCGCACTGTTGCTGACAGATTGGATAGGCGATATTCTCATTAGCTAACTCAAGTAGGCTAAAGTTGAACGGATGAATCGGGCGGTAGATGAATGTGCAAGGAGTTGAGCTGTGATAGGATCGATTAAATGGCATATTGATCTATTAGCAGACCCTGCATTGATTGCCAAAATAATTACTTGGCTAGAAAGATTATGATGGATGGACGGTAGCGGAGTTGGAGACGAAGTGTCTGTGATATTTGATGCTACACAAGAATAATGCAAGATCTCTATTGTTGATGAATATTTTTCGACACTGTTTGAGGGATCATTCAAGCGATTAGCACATTGCTATGGACGCTGAATTGTCTCACCACAGGCTATCCAGATATAGGTTTGTTTATGCCTACATAATTCTACAATTAGTCAGGTGCTATGGTCTTCGTGCAGTCGACTCTGCTAAGGTTTGAAGAGTGTTCTGCAGGTGTCGTAATGTATGCATGAATGGCATACAACACAGCAAGTGATAACTGCGTTCGTGAGCTTTCCCATTAGTCATCGAGCTGCAGAATTGGTCTGTGCGTTGCTGGACCTTTGTTTCATCATGCAAATCTTACTAAATATATAGATATCATCATGCTCAGTCATGACAAAGGAGCGTCCGTAATGCCAGCGGCTAAGCCGAAATCATTTCCCTTCCACAGGCGCGTCGTCCAAAACACCATGACAAAGTTCATGAACAAATTAGCTTAAAGCTCGTTATGACAATACCTCATTGTCATGCCTTAACGTGCAGGCTTCTCCAAAGGTAAATGGACAGGCAGGCGAACTGAGATTGTCACGCTATGTAGAGCTATTGGATAAATACTTCGTGTCGTCCAGGATATATTTAGCTGTAGGTATATACAGGCCTTACTCAAAATCCCCTACAGGAGTCATGCGTCTCACTGGAAGAAATGCAAAGCGTTCGAGTACATGTACATGCATGCACTGGATTGAGTAATTTTACAGCTATTTCGATCAGATACCGCAAAGTTAATTCACAAGAGCGTTCACGGAATGAGCTTGTTGGTCAACTTTGCCGTATGACTATCCAAAGCATGCGTAATGTAATTTTCATTTGTGCCACAGCAGCCGATTGGTTGGACGGTTGCTATTTAAGTCGAAGTATTCAAGCCTCTCCTGAGATGGCCACTGTGTGTGCGTTAGACCTGAGGAGGCTCTCACAGTTCGGTAATGCGATCTATGTTCATTTCTCATCAAGGCAGTGGCGGATTTAGCCATAGGCGTGGGTTCCACCCCCTACGCCCCTCTTGGTAATATGGTAGTATGTTGACCATACCCGTGCATGGTGGACTGTCAAAATGTGGGGCCCCTCTGAAAATTTTCTTGCCCCACGCAAGCAATCCTGAAACAGCCACTGCAGCAAGGGCCCGGGATTCGAACGCTGGTCACAGGGGCGAAAAGCCGAGATGTCAGCCGCTAGGCCATCGGAACATTAGAATGTTGAGACTTTGAGCAAGTCCTTGTTTAAATCGATTGATGACTTAAGCTGACGATGTATGTCAATAAAATATCTAAACTATTAGGTCTAGTGTTTCGACTAACAACTATGTAATCTCACGATAATCTTGCCAATGCATGTTCGTTCGCAAAGGCAATCTCAGCTAAAACAAGCACGTCGTGTACTTTAACGTCAGGAAAATTTGCTTTAAAATGAGCTCGCCTTCTTGTGTATGATCTCAGGTATAATTTATAAGTTTTATGCGCACGAAAAGCTCCCATGCTTGTTGAACGTGAATAGAATAAAGTCGTCCACGAGGACAAGCCCTAACCGAGCAGCAACGCAGGCAAAGAGCCACATAAATCTCAATGCACCCAGTTAAATCTTCATGCATGAAAATTTTTGCATGAGTGTCTTCAAGTCGTGATCAAAAATAGTATATGTGTCCATATGCATACGAATACTTGACTGGATGTCATTTCCTTGGAAGTCGTGACACTGAAGACCTCGACCTGTATGCCAGCACTGTGCTTCAGTTACTTTCATAAATCTGATCATCTATGAAGCGCCTTTTAAAAGCGTGACTCAATGTCGTTTTAATCGAGGTCACAAGATCGTTTCAAAGACATATAAATAAATGTGCATAAAAGCTTACACCCTTCACAGCAACTCCTCAAAAGGCTGATCTCATGGTTGAAGGAGCTTTAGGTTGAAGAGCAAACACAGATACAGCAATCCAACAACAGGATTCTTCTGAATCTCATAACTTACCGTGTTAATCGTTTACCGATCCGGATGCACAGAGGGCTGGTCGGCCTGGATGGCCCGGTACGTGGGCTGTCACACATCTAAGAAGTAACGGCACTGCCCGTTGCCTAACATCAGAGTGCTTGACAGCGTCACGTCCACATTATTTTTTAAAAATTTTTTTAACCCGAGGTTATTATTATTATTAGTATGATTATTATTATTATTATTATTATTATTATTATTATTATTATTATTATTATTATTATTAACTTCTATGACGACTTTGTCTAATGCATAAGTGCACCAAAACCAAGCCGCAATCAGGTCAACATCCAGAAGATCAATGCACTACGACAGCGAAGTAATTAATTAATTAAGTAAGTAAGTAAATAAGTCAGACATTTATTAACACGCTATGTGTTTATAGGCTGAGCGAGGAATCGTAGGAAGCTATATGATGGATCAGCAATTTGAAAAGGTAAGTAATGTCCACAGTGCAAAGTAGCCACCTACATGCGTGTGCGCATGCGCGCTTACAATCACCCTTACATAATATACATACAAACATACATAAGGCTTACAAAGTGCGCGCAGTCTGTGAGCCCTTACATATGCAGGTTACGAAAAGTTAGTACTAAGGCTTACACGCCTAATCCACATCATGTTTTACTGTTAACTGGAGAAGAAAATGTAAGATTTACTGGTGAATAAGCTAAAGTGAGGCACAACGAGATATACTTATTTGTCTGCAGTGTATGTATACACATTAAACTGGAACACATAGCGTTGCATAATATTTAATTTAATAACATATTGCATAATAAACCACCAGTTGAATTGGTGAGTACAGTTGGTGCAAATTATACAATGAGCATGTCGTTGTGTCAATTTGCGACCTAGTACCGGTTTATTAGCCAATCGTGCTTCGCATTTCCTCTCTGGGTATACCGACTTGGTGGCTTCACGGTGGCGCATATTCGCCCACTTACAATAAAGGTTGCCTGCATGAGTAACCCCCTCTCTCATATAGACTGCAGAAGCCTGTTTGGTCAGATGCGTTGTTGGCCAACTGAAACATCACGGAAGTTAAAGCAACTTTCTTTCAGTTAAACTCTGATGAATGCCTTACTTGGGTGCATCTACTGGAGATGCGATAGTCTAGTGGGTAGCGTGTAGGACTGTTAACTTGAAGGTCGGAGGTTCAAATTCCCGTCAGAACTGGAAGATGTTTCAAGATTTCTGTTCGTCCTCATAAGCTCAGCTACAAATGAGTTCATCGTCTGCAAACTGCCGGAGGGACGATCAGGCGGCAATATCGACGACTGGCCACCCACCTCATGTGCCAAGGCTATGAAAATAAAGTCGCTAACACTTTGTAGCAAGGTTGCCTTTTGGGTTTAGCTTAAGGGATTGTCTTCTTCTACTGTATCGACGCAGGTTTGTCATAAAGACATATAAAACACATAAAACCTGTGTAGTATAGCAAACAACAGTCAAGTGATCTGCACTTCAGTACTTCCTGATTCTGCTACCTTGAAAGGTCAAGCTAACAACCTGTAGTTTTATAACACCCCTTAGTGCAATCCTGTCTACGGAAGCTACGCTTCATTACACTTCATGTACTTCGAACATCATTCACCAAGTAGCCGTCTGCCTGTCTAAAAGCGTGACCTTGGTTCTGGACTTGGAACCGATTCAGACGATACTTGCCTCACTGATTTTTTGCTAATCTTCTGTGAAAAACTTGATTCCCACGACTTAACTTGTTGAAGCAATAAAGAAAACCAAAGATTGCGATCACGATTCATGCTGTGCTTAAATAGAGCCTCATGCTGAGTCTCATCCAGATCGGAAAGCTAAGAAAATTAAATTTTGAAGAAACCACTAATTTAATTTTCAGTCCTGACATATCCTACTGAGATTCTATGGGAAAGGTGGCGCTAGAATTTTTCTGTTTGTCCTTGTATGGCTGTGGTTAAGTACAGACCGATAACTTCTGTTTACGTGTCAGTGTGGGTATCAAACTCGCAGAGCCCAAACCCTGAGCACATTGCACACTGCTATAACGCTTCTGCACTCACAAGCTTTACAAGCACATATAGCCCACTCTCGATTAACGGGAACTGCAGCATATCTCCGCATTGCATATTTATGCATTGCGAATTTAAAATGGTGAACAATAGTTTAACCACAAGAACTCTCTGAGTCAGAGATAATGAGGCTGAACTAAGACGTGCTTCAGAGTCTGACTTACACTGGCTTTGAGTGGCTGCATGGGTTCTGTATTTCTTTCTCGGCAACTTCAGTGCAAGTGTCCGTAGACAGTAACGCAGTACCTAACTTGGTAGCAAAGTCAGCTAAACAAATAGTGTAATTGCAATTGTAATAAATGTACTGTAGGTTAACTGACAAGCAAGCAATTCTATATGAACTAGAACGATGAAGATTTTATAAAATATAACAGAAAATAAAGGAGTCTTTAGGGCTTCTTTCTACCTCAGGACAAAAAAATAATAACAAGCATAGCGATTCTTCAGCGTGTGGATCCTACGACGGAAGTGCGAGCAATTGCGGCATCAATTACCTCGGTGAGCCACCAAGTGATGTTCACCCTTTTGCAACTTCCCCGTTCCTTTCCTACGGCTCCCCTCTCCCGTTCACATTCCCTCGACGCCCATGCAGTTAAGGCGAGGAAGATGATCTCGACAACGACGACGATGTGGCATCGGACGACGTTGACGACTATGACGAGACCGAAGAGTGCGATGATGACAACGGATAAAGTGGACTGGGTGTGGTAAGGTAAGGTGAGGTAAAATTTGGAAAGGTAAGGTAATGTTAGGTAATGTGTGGTAAGGTAAGGCAAGCATGGTAATCTATAGGATAATTGTAATTTAAATAAAGTATTGTAACTGCCCCAAGCCTGGTAACTTGTGGGTGTTCGTATGTATGTGTGTACATATGTATGCGTGTTTGTATGCATGTATGTGTATATGCATGTATGTATATGTGCATTTATGCATGTATGCATGTTTGTTTGTATCTATATGCGTGTGTATGTATGCATGCATGCATTTATACATGTATATATGTAGGTATATAAGTATTATGTATGTATAAATGTATGTATGTATGTAAGTATACATGGATGAATAGATAGATGGTGTTATGTATGTATAGATGGATGGAAAACGTATGTACGTATGTATCAGTCCATTCAATCAGTCAGCTATATATAGCAACTCTTTTATTGATCCCAAATTCTACACGTCACATTTCGTAGACAGACTACTATTTATTTACCAGGATTCAAAAGGCAGACCTAGAAGAGACCAGAGTTCCGCTTAGTTAGGGTCACCTATTAACAAAGAGTAACATATGTTGCAATCAAAGTATTGAATGTAGCATTATTCTATACATGGTGACAACACATTCAAACTATTGTAAGCTATGTACAAATCGTACATATAACACATTTGAAAAAAAACAGTATACAAATCCAATTCATGGGAGATATAAATGTAGCACTAGTCTATATAAACCTACAATTAGAACATAGCAAAATAAGCTAATCACAACCGCACATGAAAGAAGAGTAATCTGCACAAATGCATTTCTATGAGAATTTAACAGAAAAATCAGAATAATATGTGTTCAAGCAAATTAGCAGTCAATGCATCCGTTTAACCGCTTCCGTGTCTGCGTTCCAAACTGACGTACCAGCAAATATAATATTAATTAACCGGGCATTAGTACGAGCAAAAATTGTATAGTAATTTTCTTGAGCTCTAGTGAAATGGAAGTGATGATCATAAATGATTAGACAGTAGTCAGCAAAGACTGAAGACAACAGTTTATGTTGGTAACAGTACATAGGCCTACATGTAAATACCAAAAAAATTATTTAACTAACCAATTTTCAGTATTCAGTACACACAAATTTTGGCAACAATTCTAAGAACACGTCGTTGCAAAATAGAAGACATTTTGTGCGAGAAGGATAATTAGAGGCCCATAGGAGATTGCAATATGATAAATATGGATAATTGAACAATTAGTACAGATTAATTAATATATTTTGAGATAGGGCATAACGAATTCTCGATAGTACTCCAATGCATTTAACAATTTTATTTAGAGATTTGCGATATATGCTCTTTCCACGTAAACCAAGTGTCATTGTAAACTCCACGAAAATACATTAGTTCACTCGCACAGTATATAGATTATTAATGCACAGATTTATGGCTGAGTATTGAGAAACGAATATCCTGCCTATGTGATCAAAATAGTACGATAGTTGTTTTGCACAAATTCAAGAATGATGTATTTGCTTGATACCAATCAGCAGCTGATACAAGGTCTCTATTGACCGACGCAATCAAAATATCCAGTATGCTTGTATGTATATAAGTTCATATGAATGGATGTATGTACGTGTGTATATATTTATTATGCATACGTGCATCAAAACACTTAGGTCCGTCCATAGGGTTTTAGAATCGGCGAAATTCGGCGAAATGACAAATAGATAGTATAGACTATAACAATGCGATCTTTCAGATAGTTAAAAAACCGTTCAGTGCAGTTTCAAGAAAGATAAAAATAACACTACCGATTTTAAGCCAGACACAACCTACACATTTTTTATTAGATAAATTGTGTAGGACTATATGTGTCGATTAATATATATAATTCTACATATATACATATATGTATATATATATATATATATTTCCATCTGTGATGATGCAGGCCTAAGGGACTTGCCCATATTGTAAATCTTTACATTGTGCAGTGCGTTTAAGTATTTGTAGGCCTTTAAACCACACTGTTCATAAAACATGCACGTAGACCTCAGACTACAGCCAAAAAACTGAACCTGAACACATTAGGTAGGCCTACATAGACCATAGAATCACGTTATGAATGAACCCTGAATATATATAGGCAAGTAAGATGTATATATATATAATATTTATGCTTTCACTCTAATGATCTCGGGCCTACTGCATGTTACATTCATGCATATTCACAAGCTGTGGCCTTTGCAATATGTTAAGAGGGTAACGGTAACACACTCGACTAGACGCATAGAAGCATGGTTCCGGATTTTGAGGATCTTTCGCCGAAGCGTAGGCACAACGACAGCAATCGAAAAACAGGAAATCTCTCCAGATCACTGAACTTCGGTCTCTGATATGAGGGCCTCAGTTGCTCCAAATGGTTTCGTATTCTGTGGATGATAGGACATTTGATCAAGTACTAACCTGCCTGATATTGCTTAACTTCACTCTGCTGACCAGCGTCGTATTCACATTGGCAAGCTCTCACTATATGTCTGTCTGTCTGCCTGTCTGTCTGTCTTTCTGTCGGTCTGTCTGTCTATGTATCTATCTATCTGTGCGTATTTTTGGCCTATGGAACACTTCGCGAATACCATTGTCCATGAATTCTAATTATCTGCAAGATGGATCTGTGCGGCTATCAACAGCGATTGTTGTTGAGTGCAGATCACTAGCATTGGTGGTGTCTGTTGAATTACCCATTAGTGGTGTCTGTTGAATTACCCATTAGTGGTGTCTGTTGAATTACCCATTAGTGGTGTCTGTTGAATTACCCATTAGTGGTGTCTGTTGAATTACCCATTAGTGGTGTCTGTTGAATTACCCATTAGTGGTGTCTGTTGAATTACCCATTAGTGGTGTCTGTTGAATTACCCATTAGTGGTGTCTGTTGAATTACCCATTAGTGGTGTCTGTTGAATTACCCACTCGTCTCCCTACAACGGGTGGACCGTCGACGTGCAGTCTACAATTCTGTCGCATCCTGAGAATATTTCAGCTAATAAATTCAAATTCTAGACTCGACTGGTTAACTTTATGTTTGTTAGATTAGATCTATCTTCTGTTGCAGCTCCTGTCATTGCGACAAGAGTTAAACTTCTTAACCAGGGAGGCAAACAATTTGCTGACAGTGGATGCCGTCACAATGTAGTGCAAACATGCACTCATAACTCATCTGTTTTCCCTGCTATATGAAGTATTATCAGTAGCCCAAGAACTGTATTTATTAGACTATTTTTATTACATCAGATGAACATAAGCAGTCCCTATATGTGTGTGTACATATACACAGGCATAAATTACACAAACATACAAACACACCAACCTATAAAAACATAAAACCTCTTGTAAAGATTGACTCATGTTTATTATGTAAAGTTCATTTTCGTGTGCAAGTGATATATATATATATATATATATATATATATATATATATATATATATATATATATATATATATATATATATATATATATATATATATATATATATATATATATATATATATATAACGAGCTATATGTATTTGTTTGCTATTGTATTTGTGGTGATATTAATGCATAATGAGTGCATATGGTTATTTCCATGCCTTCGCTGTTTGCATAATTTATTCAAAGAAACTGATTGGTTTATAATATTGTGTGCAATATATAATATTGTATCCAGTATTGTATCTAATGTAAAAAGAAGATGTATCTAGTATTGTACCTAATGTAAAATGACCAAAGTGTGCAGAACTACAGTACTTATTAGAGGAGAAGAGAAGACCAGCCTCTTAAGCAAACCTGCTAGGCAGCCATTGGTATGAAGTGTTAGCGGAATAACTTTTCTTACCAAGACACATGAGGGGTGGCCAACCCTCTCCCCCACCGTGTGATCTTCTCACTTACAGTGTACGGTTAGTGTACTCATTATGGCTGAGTTCGCTAGGGGCGCAGGTGGAGTCGAAATCCTGAGAAATTTTCTGCTCTGGAGGGGATTCGAAATTCCAACTTCTCAACTGACAGTCCAGCACCAAACCATTAGTCTATCACACAGAATATCTGCCGAAATTCGTTCACGACACATAGGCCTATATGAAGACCTATATTCTAATGTAATTAATGTGTCAAACTTTTAAAGAAGTCTTCTTGTCTGCTCGATGACAAGGCATTAGCCATTTTCATGTATGCTAAATGTTCACCGCTTCAGGCTGATTTCAATTTGATACAATGCTCTTTTGTCCGAGTTAAACTGCACACTGATAACTGTGTTGACTAAGATGTATGCATTGTTTATGCAACCATAGAAGATGACACTTTGTGGGAACTATAATGTCATGAAAAAATATAACATTGGTGACTTTCCTCTGAATGTTTATACAACACATTTACTTTTCAGTTAGTTTAACTGCTTGTTTTTTCTTTTCTTTTTTTCTTCTTCTCTGTATTTGTGCTTCATCATTTTTACGCTGCCCAATTGTTGCAAAAAATTATATATATATGTTTTTACAGGCATAGCCACTGGATCTGGGGTCACTGAACTCACCCACTTTTGACCCCAGGGGTCTTGCTACAGCGTGGGACCCCACATCTTTGTGCCATCTTCATCAAGCCAGAACATTAATTTTGCTGCAAATATAAAATTAGAGACAAATCGAAAGTAGTTGGCGGCCAGGATTCCGCCCCGGACCCCGCCATGGGATTTTATGACGCTCCCCAGACCCCCTAGTTGGAAAAGCTCGGCAACCCCACTTTTCATTAGACTCCGCCGCCTCTGGAAATATAAATGCCTAAATCATTTCGTGTATATGGGATCTGTATACACACACATACACACACGCACACATGCATACGCTGTGTGTATATATATATACATATATAGCGTATGCTGTATATACATACAGCATATATATACAGCATATATATATACAATATATATATATACAGCATATATATATATATATGATCGTAAACGTATCGTAATCGTAAACTCGAGATTTTTACAACGAAAGCTAATTCGCGGGAACCAGCTTAGTCACAGGCGCTCAATCAATATAATATATATATCTATAAATATACTGTATATATACGTGTGTGTCCAGTGTATAGTATGTTCAGCCTTACGTCTTGATATTTATGTTCAATTTTGTCTGCACTAGTGATGACAGACTGATGACACAATGACACTCTGAGGCGTCCCTCCATTCAGATCGTTCGTTCAAGCAGATCGACACTGTGTGAGCGTGTGTGCGTGTTTGTATTCGTGTCTGTCCGCGTGTGTCTGCGCATGTGTCTGGTCATCACACACTTTGATCCGTAGTCCAGTTCGGCACAAAAGTCGGTTAGGATCAAAGGTAGGCTTACTGAAGAAGAGAAAGCTCAGAGCCACCGACTTAAGCTGAGGTCAAATGAGTGTCGATTTTAAAGCCTTTCTAGTTAGAATTCTGTTTTGGCCTACAATAAAGATCTCTCATATCAGCGAACAGTTCTGAACAGTTTGGATTTATAATGAAGAGGCCATGTTTATCTGTATGGTTTATGGCGCTTTTTACTACACACCAATACTTGTGTGTCAAGATATATGGTCTGCCATCAACGGCCTAATGCATTATTATGTGTTCTGACACAAAATCCTGGTTAATGTGATGAACTGTGAGCTGAGAGCCCAGTGATTCAAACCCCTATACAATGATGGACATGAAGAACTTGTGAATTCAGATTTGCCATGCACCCAATGGATTATTTGAATGGACGCTGGTTACAGACATTTTACTGCACCGATAACAGGCACAGCGGAAGAGCTGAGAATACAAGAGCAGTACTACATAAGCCAGATGAAGGCTACTACGTAACTAGCTTATAGAAGACCCCACCTTGTTTCTGTCTTATAGTGTTTAGCAACTTAAATAGTTTATTCGCTACTTGCATGGGTTCTTAAATTCTGGTCTTACATTTGCAAAAGTGTGCTTGAGTCATTTAGAGAGTTTGCTGAACTGTGTGGTCATTGATATTGTTGTAGGCCTACACTTTATTTGGTGGGAAGAACTGTTACTTAAAACGCGTAGAATCGGTCCCAACTCTAATGAAATTGCATAATTTGACAGTAAATAATAATGACTGAAGAATATGAGTCGTATCTGATCAGTTAATTTATATCGTATTGACAGCGGCTCTATTGTCGACATGGTTTTGGCAGAGGTTGAAATTGAAAGTCGAAGCAGACCGAGTTGTTTTCTTAGTCAGAAGTTGATTGATATGCAAAGAAAATGAAAAAAAAAATTGAAAAGGAAAATTGGCCGTTACTTTTGGCATTATGAAATTGAATGCTATGCCCATGAATTCGTGACATAATTAAACGCGCCCAAATACGAAAAACAGTACCATTAGTAATGTACATTGTATTCAGTTCAGGACTTAACTCATTTTGCTGCAGTCTTGCTGTAGATAGATGAGACATCGTGTTAAATCAATGGATTGCAATTTTTAAGCTAATATTTACCACGGACATTCTCAGAGGTCTGGCCAGGGGTTGTAGCTTGAAAACCATGGGCCTCCATTTTCAGCGATTTAATTTTTTTCCAAAATTCAGTATACATATAACTAGGACTCACACAGAGGCCTCAAAGTCTGAAAACGGTCCGGTCCTCTCAAAACCCCTACCAGGGTTTGTCTGGGGGTCTGACCATTCTCTAGTAGTCCAGTATTCATGTTTGAATTGTAATGCTCTAAAACTCACAGAATATAATCCTCTCGCGTTGTATTCTTCAGGGCTCTTGCAATATTAAAACACCCGTTATGGCTTTACAAACTATCACAATAGCCATAGAATCTTTCCAGGTAAGAATTTTCTTTAAGAATCCTATTCGGATGAAATATACTAGGTACAGTTTTTACCACTACACAATAGAAATGTGCCTTTAAATTTGTTAGGTTTCAGAGTGGGTGCGGTACAAAGTCTATTGTAAGAACACCTTTCTCTCCTTTGTTGGACTCCAATTCAAAATCAGTCAGTTATGGCATAACTGTTCATGCTCTGAATGAATACTGTGGGGAAGTATTGTGACACGATCTATTTAGTTCTTAAGCACCAAAATGGAGACAACGCTCGACAAGTTTCTTTGCAGTTACCTACTAGATGCACGTGTCCTTTTAAAAACTCTATTTGATAAGGATTTAGTGTCTGCTGACAGCGCTTTGATGGCATATAGTGCTTTAAAAGAGATATCTATCTGTCGGCGGGTAGGCTTTAGCAGTTCGTGATGGCTTACAATGCCACCGCCTCGGCTTTATTAAAAGCGAAGTAAATTTCATTCGATGCATCACTCCAAGGGTTCAAGCCATAATAATGCTGCCAATTTTTCACACCACCCAGCCACTCGATCGCCCCCACACTATTCTCTTTCCAATTGTCACTTTCCCTTAAATGGCTTCAAGTGCACTGTAGCTCAACGCGTATCACCCGTTTGGAATGATCTCCTGTCGGATCTTCCAGAACTTTCTGACCCATGATATCAATTTCACCAGTCTTTCCATTTCAAAATCTGCCTTCAGCCATTCAATCCAAACTATACTTGTGGAAGAATCCTACACGGAAATCCTTTCGTCATCGAAATATCATATCAGCTGCATCATTGAATGCAGCAGTTAAACATCGTTTCCACCGTCCGCCTTAGCGCCCTGTCCTTACACTTCCTGAGCTCTGGATTTTTACTTGAAAATGAATTGCTTCACTGGTTTGTGTTGGTTAAGCTACTGCGAATATACTGCTGGTGCAAAGGCATAATGGGACTTAGTTTTTCCGCCTACAGCCCAAGTCTAATTCAATGCGAAATACAATTGAAGTACCCGCTGTAATTATTTTTCGCGAGTTGTTGCCAAGGTCGTGGAAAGTTGGTACAGTCTTTAGAGAATATTACTGATTGAAAAAAACATGAACACGGAAAATAAGCATGGTTGTTAAAAGAAAAAACTGTAATACCTGAATAACCAGATACATTACTTGAATATGAAGTGGTAATTAGTTTTAACTGTAGGCAATAAGTTCAAGTTTGCATTCGTATATTTTTGACATACATCAATAAATTCTAATTCAGCAGCATTTTCAAATGCACTTGCCCTACACAGTTGGACTGTTCAGTTTGGCTGCTGACCATACATTTTCAACTTACCTTAATTCGCATTTGTTCAGATAAGTTAGACAGCTATGCGCAACGCTTTTGATGAGAGGTTCTTAAAATGTACAAAACTGAGTCTCTTTTCGTACATATATTTACCCAAATGCTTTAAGAAATGTGATTTGTGTAAGCCTATTCAAAATATTATTAGACGTTTTGCATAATTTTGCAGTAAATAACATATAAAATTAACTTGGAGTGTGTGTTCTGCTTTTTGGACGTGGACCAAGGTTCACAAATTTATTTTAAATTTCCTACACCTGTGGAGAAACAGGCTTAAGTTTGACACGAAAAAGGCATGTCTTGACAGAGTGAATTAGGAAGCTTATTCTAAAAAGGTGTCCTGTAAAAATACATTCTGTCATTGTCAAGCATCAGAGTTTGTAGGGTTGAATGCGTCTCAAAACGCAAGCTATGTTAACGATATGTCGCAGCCTAGTTAACTTTATCATCTGCCATTGAGATTCGTTGTTTGAACATTTGGGAGTTATATTTTACCCATAGCCCTCAGGCCATATACACCCTGTCATTAAGAGGTCGATGACACCAAAAGCGTGTCCTTGCAGACATTTTGCACGCAATGTATGACATTCATCATAGCTGTTTGAATGTCTGTCTGTCTGACCCTTGGATCTTGACGTGAAACCGACTGTGATACTTCCTGCCTATCTATTTTATTTTTGACTGCTTTGTGCGCTTTGAATAAGCTGGTTTCCGCGACTTAGCTTCATTTGGGCGCTATATAAATCTCGAAATTACGATTACGATTACGTCCTTGTTTAGTGTGACATGCCCTTGTTTGCGTGCAGTAGGCCTGAGAGGTCTGCTTTGCTAGTGTCTGTATTTTTCCGTTACTTCTTTAATCGGTATACGATATAATCGATGGTTTTAGAGAAAACTTCTTGTTTCGACAGACACTGTGCAACAAGCTCACATGTAGGCCTCAGATATAGACGTACATGCAAAGCATACGTTACTGTATAAGTATACCAACCGCTTGTCCTATAACAGCGGGGCGTGACCAGCCAAGCGAGTCGCAAACACTGTGACGTCAGCTCACAGTTCTTGAAATTCTGTCTCTTTGAATGAGAAGATTGTCAAATCACTTGAGATCGCGCTTCAATGGACCAAAAATCATAATAAGCGAGGCCTATAGAGACACGTGAGAAGAGATTTCTTGAACTGTCACTTTCTGTCACAGATCTAGTTCAAAGACATCGTAAACACGCTTCGCTCGCGACCGTCAGTCAAGTCTCCGATGTCTTAAGAGCTTCACTGACGCGTCCGCCGGAAACTAATGGGAGAACACTACGAATTCGAGTAGTTTCAGAGGAAAGGAACCGCGAGGATACGGTACAGTGCATCTGTCGCGAAGCCCACAATCAGCCTCGTAGGCCTAATTAAGTAGTCTCGTAGGCCCACTTGCGTAGCCTCTTAGGCCTAACTGCGGGTCTTTTAGGCCTAATTGACTAGTAAGTACAGTTCATAGGCTGTACTGTAATAAAGGTTGTTGTTGTGCTAGTTTGTCGTCGATAAAAGGATCCCAAAGTCAACACAGTTTTCTTCCAGTAACCGGTGGCGAGTGGTACTAGTGTTCGTCGGCTTAACCTTTGGGTGAATTAGGCCTTCTATACAACTGATGGGTCAGAATCGTCCGATGATAACAATCACTTTTTGTATGACTTATACTCGCGAAATATGTAGAACGTATTTATGGCGATCTTTTCAACACAAATTAGAGTCCATGATTCGCTTCTGTCGGTGACTACGCATGGTCAACCATCTTATGAGATACACATATTAATTAATCTTTCAGTTCTCCAAACGTTGCCCGCTTGACCGTCAGTTTTACGAATCCCTCCTCTGTCCACAGAATTGTCCGCGGTGCAGCCAATACTCAGCTCGAGGACGGTTGAAGACAAGACAGACAATACCTCTATCCAACTTCGCGCGCTTTTAACCTCTTTCATTTCGCTCTCACCTTTCACCTCCACCTGTCAATCACCCATTTCTTCCCATATAAACTCCAATCAGCGAATCCCCTATCCGTCAGTCATGTCTCCCTTCATCGGTCTCCATCCTACGCGTCTCCCTGTCTCTTTTTCCTCCTATGACAGGCGTATGCAAATTAGTTATGCGGCTACTACTGATAATCCGCCCTTTCAAATTAATTATATGGCCTACTGCTGACATTTCAAACCGAACGAACTTAGTAACAAATGCTACACTTATGTTAAAAACTATTATCATCGTGTTCTTGTCGGCATTTCACAGCATAGGACTAATTAAGTAGCTCTTTTGAGACCCAATTAAGAAGAGTCGCAGGCTTAATTAAGTTGCCTCTTAGGCCTAAGTAGGCAGTAATATAGGCCCAATGCAGTAGCTTCGTGGAGGTCTAATTAAATAGTCTTGTTTAGGTCTTATTAAGCAGTCTTGTAGGCCTAATTAGGTAGTCTCATAGGCCCAATTTAGAAGTCTCGTTGAGGCCTAACAGAAAGATTTTGCAACCCCTTAATACAGTCAATCCTTTATAAGATCGGTTAGATGGCAGTGCTTAACGCCTTCATGATGTTCTTTAAAAGGCGCTACATGAATAGTCAGATACATATATACATTCCCTATTATTCTTTCTTTACTCTGTATATCTGAAGACTTTTCTATGCTCAAATTTAAAAGAACAGGCTAATGATTCTAAACAGGAAAAATTAATCCTATATATGATTGTTGGAATGTAAATATAGAAACTTAAAATGGCTTTTCCGTGAAATTTGTGTGCAAAAGACAATGCAATGTAATGCAGTGAAAAAAATTTGATGCGCTTTCCACACAAGGGCTTCATCAAAGAATTAAACTTTTTGGCGTTAATCAGCCGAATGTGGGTGAACGCTTGGTGAGCGTAACCGTGTTCTGCGAGCCCTTTATTCATCCATCCATTTATTTATTCATCTTGATGTCATTCATCCATTCATTGATTCACTCATTGTTTTCGATCTAAAACTGACCCCGCAATCTGCAAAAATGTCAACTGCTAACCGCAGATATGACGATTTCTTTTTGGTCTATATCCTATTGTCTGCGAGAGACTCCTGTGAGACCTTCAGCTGCGTAGGCTTACGTAAGCATCAAAAGATGACAGATTCAATTGTCGTTCTATCACAACAACGCTATCATGTGGGCCAGCTATGGAAGCGCCTTTGACAGGAATAAGAAATGCTTTCAAATGTTAAAGTGCATGTAACGTCGCTTGATCTCGAAGAAGGTCGATGCAGACAGAAGGCTCATTCAAATGAAAAATGCACGAATTTGCGTATAGAAATACATGCGCACAGGATAACCAGTTTGGATGGGTCACGAAGCGAAGGGATTTTCAGCCAGTCAACCTGAGACAGCACAAAGCTCAGTATGCACGCAAACATACAGGCACAAAGCCCAGCTGACAGCGCTGAAGAACAGCTCAACCAGTTGAAGTACATCGTGCATGTGAGTAGAAACATGACTGACTTAAGCTGCTTCAGAAATACCGGTGTCTCACAGTTGCACGCAACACGCTTTCCACTTGAGGGAAAACCGGCATAGATGACAATACGACAGTCATACCTACTACTAAGAAACGCATGAACAGGAGTGTCTGTAACACATGAGATTTGCTAACAGGCAATAGCCCGCCGATGACACAGCTGAAGCAAGAGCGACACACGAGGTTTGTGAGTTTGGCCAAAGTCAGTCCCTGATCAAGGACTGCTCGAGGATCCAGCGTTGAAGACTGTACTGTCATATCTCTGAATAAATTATGCAGATTTTTCGTGCAATGTGTCTATTCCCTGCTTTGGGCGTGACTTCCATCACTAGAAGCAAGCCGTAATCTGGATATGTTCTGACTAAAATGTAAATGCACACGGTTTTACACAGAGACGTATGGTCTCGACCCTGCTCATTTTTCAATGAATTTATCGGACTAGCAGGTTAATTTGTCCAGCCTTATGTATTACCTGTTTGTCACGCTTGCTTTGTGACAAGGATACGTAGACTTTACTTCTAAGGACTGCATTTGCCTTGTTAGGTGTTTCTGACACTGCTTGACGTTTTCACTATTTTAAGGCTCATGGTATTAATATATTACTTTACAACCATTGTATTGAATTGGAATTCGATCGCTAGGTGGCCTCGGAATTACACTGAATGCTTTGGATCAGAATTCTAATTTTATCGCCAGGCGGTCTCTGCGCCAATTGAACAGGATCGGAAATCAATCGCCAGGTGGCCTCTACATCTCAGATGCCTAATCGCTCGATTCAGCCTCAAAATCGGACGCATGAATTATACAGAAGACTCCTAAATTCTGTATATTGCATTGGACAATTTCTGTAGTCCTTTTCCTGCAAAAACAAGGACTAGTGTTTCTTAGACGAATTGTAGCACTCTTTCTGTCCTAGAAAACGTTGATTTCAATACAGACCTAATATGTATGGATAGTCGTAAATTGTAGCGTAATATAAAATATGCCTAAACGACATATGTACCCTATATCGTCATAGCTACGATGGCGTCGCTACAAGTAATCTTAAAACAGCTTCAATTCGTACAATTTTAAATAATAATAAGCTCGCCAGGACAGTGGCGCGTTTGTGAGGTTCTTAAAGGCGTTATATAAATAGCCAGATACATATACATACATACATACATACATATATACATACATGCATACTTACATACATACTTACATACATACTTACATACAGTCCCACACATTCATACATAGGCCTACACAGACATACCTACATACACGCAAACAGTATTTACACTTAAAATGATCCAGGAAAATTGCACGAAAATGCCTGTAGTCAATGACTAAGAAGTATGCCTAGCATTCAGCTCACAAGACAAACCATTGTTTCTGTTTTCCTTCCAAGTTGATCTCTGAAGGCAGTTTACAAATGGCGAATGCAAACCAACTCTCAGGCCAAACATTCCATGTCTCGATTGTGATGTAATAGTAAAGTACGTAAGTAATGCATTTGTTAACACTCAATATGTCCATCGGCTGAGCGAGGAATCGCTATCACGCAAACAAATGAACGCCTCATTGAAATGAAGACTGATCTAATGAATGTCACTGCAATTGTTTTCATATCGATGCTTTGCCATAATAATCTCTTGCACCCAGTAATCGGTTATAGGCATCTTTTCAGGAGGCAAAAGCTTTGTTTGTCCACTCATGACTAAAGTCAAATATGAAAATGAACTTAACATGAACATGTGTCCTAGTCTAATCTCACATTTTAGATGAAGAGCATCCCTGGAATTTCAGAGTGATCATGAATGACCTCACAAAAGGTCAAGGAAACACATCAGAACCTATCAAAAGTCTTTGTCCTGAAAGCTCTTTAAGCTTAAGCACAAACTCGGCGGCAGCAAACCAACAAGCACACATATTTAAGCCCCCGAACTTGCATTTGGTACGCATTTACTGACCTCGGAAGTATAGCGGGCTGAGTTGGCCCAGATGGCCGGGCATTCTATGAGCGATGACTCATTCAGTTAGTAAGTGCTCTCGACATTGCTTAACTTCGCTGTTATTTGCCAGGTGTGGTTACATGCAGTCAGACACTTCTAGATGATTTCTAAGAAGGTCAATATGACTGACTGTATGCCACAGACATTGACTTTTATTACCAGGCTGTTATGTGCATGAATGTTCAAGCTACACTAGCACTTCAGTCTTGGTCCTCGTCTGCGCATGTCCGCGGCCATATCGGTCGTTGATTGTCTGTAATTTTGATGGATTATGTTGTCTAAACGTACAATTTGTTTCATAATTCTGGCAGTTTGGACTTTTAATGTTGCCAGGTCGGCGGAATTATTTATCATTTTCAACACGGGTTTACTGCGTTTCGTACGTTTTTTTGCAAATTATTGTGACCTTCTGTGGCTAGAATGGTCCATCACCTACAGAGGGAGACAGGATCCCAGTTGGACAGTTAAGCCTCAGACCTGCTTATGCCGTCTACGTCGGGAAATCATGGATACGGCGGAGGAAGGGCGAAGAGAGTCTTTGGAGTGACACTGACTATCAACCATGAAATGGCTCAACTGACTGCCCGCCAGCGGGCGACGAATCCCTGTCCTGCGTATATCAGGCATTTCGAGAGATACCTGGACGCCTCGCCGACTTCCACCTACGAGGGACTGCTGGATGGTGAGACAACTGTGAGTCATGGGCGACGGATCACATCTCCTATTGGCGATCCGCATCCCAGATGCTTGTGCTTCAAGAACTATGAACATGCTGTCGTCTTTCAGCGCTAGTTGGAATCTGTTGTTAAGCTTAGCGTTTGTGTGCGAGCTTGTCACTGGTGACTCTTCTAGTCATCTGAGCAATGTTTGCTAATGGATGAATGGTCTGTTCTTACTGACATATAGCATCTTAAACAGTAGCGTAGAGAACGCCTCTTACCATTTAATGTTGAAGCGGCGCTATACAAATTTCTGATTACAATTACAATTACCACATGCTGTAAGCGTACACTAATTGCTCTTAATAGTTACGCCGAGGCACGAGATCGCTCGGAATATTCAATATCTTGTTTCAAAGTTGACCTGATATTCTGTCACTGTACTTCATAGAACTCTTTGTGTGAACATCTGCCTTCCGGTGTTTGAGATTCCAGCTACAGTTGACCAAGCAAACATTAAGGCGACTAATATTATTCTCTGCACGACTTGGATAGTAAGCATTTGGATATAAGACGGGCTGAGTACGGCACCTGTTCGTTTCACTTGCAACAGATATCTAAGACCGATCATCGTGAGAGAAGTTTAAGTATTGCCACAGATTGGATCGGACAACTTCGATATTGGAGGAGGAGAATATTAGAGTTAAGACTCTGTTACGTTCGATAGGTCGAGTTTATATATGACAGTAAGTTTTTGTAAAATATCATACATGTAATAGCTTAGACTGTGCTGAATGTTAGGAAGTTGATGTATCAGAACAATGTATAATTTTGCCAGAAAGTTATTTCATTTTTATGACGCTAATGGCATCGAAATCTGTATAGTTCTAAGAAGACTTAACGAGCCTCTATTCGACAGGGTTCAGAACCCGACCGAACTGCGTGTAAGTCAGTATGACGAATGAGCAAAAACAGACAAAGACTAAACTACGCACAGTGGCGCCACCTGTTCAGTCAATCACAGACGATGTGAGATTAAAGATTAACAAGAAACTCCACGATGACTGTTCCCATATACTGAAAAGAACCGGAGACAACCGAGCCAGCTGCAGCAGGGCCACTCCTTACATCCGACATCCGGTGCAATACGGCGGACCAGCTGCTCACGAAGGTCACATGGTGCATCCAACGCAAACCTAGACAAACACTTCCGGTTCAACAATAACTTCCGCTAACCAGGCACCGCATCCTCGGCCACCGCACAAAGCAACATCTATCCTAGCATATGGAGACAAAGAACAAGAGGCGCACGGCTTCAACAGCAGCAGCAGAAGATAGAGTTCCTGCAGATCACGGAAGCGTGACGGTTCTGCGTGACTGCGCCGAACAAAGCGCTCATCGCATTACGTCTGCGACGACAACGGCTGAGGTCATCGGCCTGTCGTCAACAGCTGGAGCTGAAGACAGCCCCAGAACCGATGACATTATCGACCAGTGCATGAGGATCGCAGACGACTCCCTTCTTCACGTCAATTCGATGCCGGAAGGTTTGGCCACCTTCGCCGTAGCCCTGCGTGACATGGAGCTACCGAAGGCTCAGGACCAGCTGCTAACATGAACAGGCGTACTACCGAAGAACACAAATCTCATGTTCCATAAAAGTCCATTTGTCCGTCCAAGGTAGACGTGCTTAAGCAAAGAACTGAGAACCCAATTATAGCGCGTAGACTATGGAGGATATTAAGTCGCACTCGAGGTTCTGACCGGGTTCATGACCTTTTACGGTGATGACATTGCCACACGCGAATCTTTAGGCATGATGTTGCAGAATTTACTTTTAGAAGAAAGAAATACTATAAGCTAGAAACCAAGATTCTTATTATTCGCTAAATGAACCGCTGAGGCACATTTGATAGACGAGCGTTTTTGTGGAATTATCGATAGTGATTTATCGTAGATATAAGAATTAAATAGCTCTGATTCATGTTCAGTCTTGAATGAGCTCTATTTGAACGTTAGTCTAGCCATACATATATGATGTTTTGCATATTTGAACAAAATCTCCTGCGTTCGTCGGTTCTGTGAATTGCCTAAATGTCTCACAGTACAATTTCCTTATCGTTCCAGAACTTTTCAGGATACTTATACATCTACAAGAGCTGAACCATTCTTTTGTGCTAACTCCTCTCTATATCTCATTCTCTCACCATTCTCTCTTCCCTTGTTTATCTTCTTTTCTCTCTTATCTCTTCATTCATCCACTTCCTTCTCTCTCCCTTGACTTTCTTCTCTCTCATGTCTACTCTTGCAGTTTAGTCTCTCTTTTCTCTCAATATCTGTCTTATTTCTCTTCCCAAATCATTTCCCTCGTTCTCTCTTTCTCTGTCGCTTTTTCTTTGCGTGTATCTCAAATATAAATTCTTTCGAATGTATCAGACACACAATAATGTTCAATGTACTAATATGACCGGACTAATTTGGTATATTTTAGTTCCGAGTGGATTTCGTGTCATCGCTTCGCTTAAAATGGACGACGCATAACGCAACTCCGTTGCTAAATCGAAACGACTTCAAAAGCAGGTCTTAGGCTGTTCAATGTCATCGTCTCTCTAAGAATTTCAGGTTCAGAAATATCAGATTTTCGTCGGCTGTTGTTTTTGTGTTGTGCTAAACAGACGCAACTTTTAAGGCAGTGAAATTCCGATGTGCTTTGTGGTTGTCATGGAGATCGTTCGTAAACCCAGCAGCAGCAGCAGCGGCAGCGGCAGCCGTGGCGTCGGCGTTACACTTGTCCATGGAGAGCGTCAGCTGCAGATGCTGCTGCTGGTGATGGTGGTGATGGTTCGGTTGGTGCTGAGGCAGATAATGATATTGCTGGAGGCGCTGGTCCTGAAGATGGTCGGACCGCTTGCGTTCTCTCCTCAGCCGAGCGCTCGAGTACCTGATGAAGATACACCGGAAGAAGTGCACCAGGACGACGTAGACGACGGTGCTGATCAGCGCCACGGTGCTCAGCAGTCCCTCGAGTCGTGACTCACCTGCCAGCGAGGCAAAACCCTCATCGAGTTCCTCGACGAGCAGGCGCACTTCCTGCTCCGACAGGAACTGCGCCTCGTGAAATCTCGTCTCGTTCTTGCGCGCGTGATTACAAAGCGACGGATCAGGGGACATTCCGATGTAGTCCAGGTCGGTCAGGACTTCCTGCCGACACCCGTACAGTTCGGGGAAGAACGATCGGTGACTGGCCGTCCGCCAGCCGTCGGGGCGTCGGCTGCCCGTGTACGACTGTCGGTAGAGCCGGAAGATAGCTTCGCCGCTGAAGGAGTAGTTGGCGTAGTAGAACGTCTCGCGGTGGCTGAAACAGATGACCGAATGAAAGACTGCGCACAGAGCCTGCTCGGCCCCCAGGTAAGCGACCGCACCCATCAGGTAGCTGTACGAATGCAGCAGACCGAACAGGTGCCCGTGCCGACTGCAGGAGCCGATTTCGCGGCTCAGCCATCCGAGCATCGTGTCTATGATGTCGGAATAGAACTGGACCTCGTCCCAGAAGTAGGTGACGCCCGGCTTGATGGACTCGCGGTGGTTGTTGAGGATGGCTATGAAGAGGTGTGGAGATCGGAACATGTGGCTTTCGCTCTGCTGGTTGCCCGATGGCCAGAGGATCAGATCGACCAACGAATGGTTCGTGTTCCTTCGGGCCTCGTCCAACGACACTCGAATTATCTGCTGACTCTCGGCCGATCGCGAAGCCACGTATATCGCTGTCATCTCTGAAATTATAATCACACGTGCACTCAGTCAATAGGTCGGTTCTATTGTTTCACTGAATAGGTCGGTTCTGTTGTTTCACTGAATAGGTCGGTTCTGTTGTTTCACTTAATAGGTCGGTTCTATTGTTTCACTGAATAGGTGGTTCTATTGTTTCACTCAATAGGTTGGTTCTATTGTTTCACTGAATAGGTCAGTTCTATTGTTTCACTGAATAGTTTGGTTCTATTGTTTCACTCAACTGGTCGGTTCTTTTGTTTCTTCTGTCCTTTCGTCCGTCCCTAGGATCGTCGGTGGGTCATTTGCCTACGTTTCCTTTGTTTATTTCTTTTTTCGTTCAAGTTTTCTTCATTCGCGTATTTATTCGTATTTGCTTCATTTATTTCTTGTGTTCCTTTCTGCTTCCCTCATTTATTTTTCTCTGGCTTCATATATCACTAATTTCTTCCCATTTCTCATCTTTTAATCCATAATTTTCTTCTCTTTCCCATATGTCCTTCCTTCCCATTCATACTTCATAACAAACACTACATCACATAACTATACACCATATGACTTTACATTACATAGCTACATAACATTATATGACATTACATTACAGAACTTTGCATCACATAATCTAGCATAACATACAATAACATGACATGACATGACATAACATAACATAACATGACATGACATAACATTGCTGTTAAGACGCCATCTATCAAAGACAGTTTTGTCGACCATATACGCAGGCAGCTGAAGCATAGACAGTGTTTACAGCTACGACATTTATGAGGCGCCTGAGTGTTGCAAGATGTGCCGAACAGCGCGAGTTCAAGAGGAAAGGCCGAGTTCGATGGACGCTCGTGATGGCAGTCGGTCAGGCGACAGAACAGAGCAGGCAAAGTCGTTGATGGTTATTGACCGAAACTGCAAGTGAACAGACGAAGGAGTGAGACGAAGTCGAGGAAGTAGGCGAGTAATAAGTTACTTCATTTGTCCACGCAGAGTCCGACTTTAAGTGGTCACAGACCTAGAGAGAGTGAGAGAGAGAGAGAGAGAGAGAGAGAGAGCAAGAAAGAAAGAAAGAAAGACATAGAGAGATAGAGAGACAGAGAGAGATAGAGAGATAGAGAGACAGAGAGAGATAGAGAGAGAAAAAGAGATTCATTGAGATAGATAGATAGATAGATAGATAGATAGAAAGACAGAGAGATAGAGCCAGACAGAGACAGATAGAGACACAGAGACAGATAGAGAGATAGAGATAGAGAGAGAGAGAGAGAGTGAGAGAGAGAGTCATCGCAATGCTTATAAACATCGTACAGACTAAACAAGTGATTACTGTGGACTCCACTGGTAAATGTAAATTTTTTTGTTTCGATATTATTGCCGATCCATGATTAAATAATGTCAATCTTCTTCTTCCTAAGATTTTCCTATTTCTTTCCTCTGTTGATATATTCTCCACATTTTCCTCTTCCCTGCTCTTCCAACTCTTCTCTGCCTTTCTTCTTCTTTAACTTTCCCTCTTTCTCAGATTTTCCTCCTTCTCCTTCCATCCTCTGTTTCTTCTTCTCCTTACAGCCACTTAACATTCCTTCACTTCTTCATGCTCTTCGTTTTCCTTGTCGTGCCTCCTTTTCCTTCTCCTATCATCCTCTTTCTTCGTCTTCTGCACATAATAAATTAAGCACTATGTAACAAAGACTTCTACAGCGCCGTTATTATTATACCCAAGGAATCAATCAATGGTCGCAATAGAAAATCATAATCCGTTGGGTCGAATTAAATATGTTCATTTCGTTCTCTTCTTCCTCTTTCTCTTCCCTTCTTTGCACTTTCTAGTCTCTAACCATGATCTAGTCATGATTGCTGACACTCTCAACGCCGGCAACGATCGATCCATTTAAAGATCGAAGATCCTTTTTACGATCTGACTGATTAGTTGCTGATTATAGGCGCATCACTCCTCTTTCCTTCGCTTGCATCAGTTCGACCACTTAACAGTAAATCTTTGTATTCGCCTAAGTTATCTCTGCAAAGTATGTCTGTAATTATCTACTGTATTGCATGTGTATATATATATATATCAGTTTATACATCCATGAAACCATGAAGTTGTGTTGTAGCTTATTCTCAAGATTCGTTCAAAAAGAGTGAGTTTCTTTTTCTTACTTCTCATACGCTATGGTTCCTTTTCGACGCTAAATTCAGTTCTCTTCTCTTCTTCACCAACTTTTCTTGAATCGGCCCCACTGACTCTAATTCCCCTAGCCCCCTTAAGAATGAGGAACACAGCAACAGCGACAGAGGAGAATGTGATTGCGCTACATAAATCAGACTGCAAATGGTACGCGAGTTTGACGTCAAATCAAACTAAACCTTATGCCGAGGTTGCTAAATGGCGCTTCCACAGTTACTACGATAGCCGTGTGGCGGCGCTTGCGTTCCGACGCATGATCCTCTAGCGCTTATGTCGATAATCGACTGACTGACTGAACGACTGGCAGAACGACTGACTACCTGCCTGCCTGCCTGCCTCACTGACTGCCTGACTGCCTGCCTGACTGACTGACTGCCTGACTGACTGACTGACTGCCTGACTGACCGACTGGCCCATTAGTTGCGCTGATCTGTAGGAGTGTTTGCTTTTAACCTGAACTGCCCTACGAGCAAACATAAAACGTACAAGGATCATAAATTTTTATGTTTCCTTGTAGCATTTTCCAGTTAAATGCTCCCCTGCAGGTTTCGTTGTTTATGAACTACATAAAATAATATATATATACATACATATAAATGTATGTATATATACATGTCATACGCTGAAATGGATATGACATGTTGTTTCAATTTATGTGATACTACATATCCTTCCGTTTCTGTTTAGATATATAAGCAAACAATGTTGATATATTTGCAGAAACCGTAATAGGCCGATATACAAACTCTATAAGAATTCAGAATATCTACAGAGGATATATAGATATATATTTATATGGTCTATATATTTGATATTAGAAGGCGTTTATTGATATGGCCTATATGTACATGTATATATGTATTACAGTGAAGTGATTGTAGTTTATGGTGTACAGATAATGTGTGTTTAAACTCTTAATATAATCAGTATATACACGCAAGCATAGGTTGCACATAAGGCCATGTCATGGTCTTAGTTATATGGCTTTGTTTCCAGTCCATCGGTTTGTCAGAACATGCATGGCCTCTGTTTGATTGTTCCGTGAGGAGTCTTAGAATATTGAGCAACGAGCAGAGAAAGAATTGTCGATGATATTCATATCTGAACAACACATTGAGTGCAGATGAGAGCACCTGAGCATCGGAGGGCAACACTTGACTCTCCGTTGCTATCCGCAACCATCTGTCTTTGTGTCAGTCAGCTCTTTCCCTTTGTGTCAGTTACTGTCTTTGTGTCAATTACTCTGTCTTTGTGTCAGTTACTCTGTCTTTGTGTCAGC
Source organism: Norana najaformis (assembly GCA_964023275.1). Lineage (NCBI taxonomy): Eukaryota > Metazoa > Annelida > Clitellata > Crassiclitellata > Hormogastridae > Norana > Norana najaformis. Next base: position 44,023,719 of record OZ029915.1, read on the forward strand.
TCTTTCCCTTTGTGTCAGTTACTGTCTTTGTGTCAGTTACTCTGTCTTTGTGTCAGTTACTCTGTCTTTGTGTCATTTACTCTGTCTTTGTGTCAGTTACTCTGTCTTTGTGTCAGTTACTCTGTTCTTTATGTCGATTACTCTGTCTTTATGTCGGTTATTCTTTTTGTCAGTTACCCTGTCTGTGTCTGCGAATCTTTCGGCGTCATATGAATCGGGTTAACTGTTATTCCTTGACCAAAGAATTCCGAATAATTAAGAAATTCCGCATTCGCCGTTCCAAAAATCTTGTAGGCCTACCTGCAGACAATTGAAAAGCGTTGATGTGACTGTGCATATGCATAATGTATAAAGGCACGCACGTGTTACTATATGAGCAAAGCCACATGTTAATGTGTAGCCCTACAACCCTGTAAATGCTGCATGGATCGGAGTACGGCGAAGAAAATGACAAGGACCAGAACAGAGAAGAACAGAGAAGAACAGAGAAGAACAGAGAAGAACAGAGAAGAACAGAGTAGAACAGAGTAGAACAGAGTAGAACAAAGTAGAACAGAGAAGAACAGAGTAGAACAAAGTAGAACAAAGTAGAACAGAGAAGAACAAAGTAGAACAGAGTAGAACAGAGTAGAACAGAGTAGACCAGAGTAGAACAGAGTAGAACAGAGTAGAACAGAGTAGAACAGAGTAGAACAGAGTAGAACAGAGTAGAACAGAGTAGAACAGAGTAGAACAGAGTAGAACAGAGTAGAACAGAGTAGAACAGAGTAGAACAGAGTAGAACAGAGTAGAACAGAGTAGAACAGTGCCGCTAGATTCCTGCGCGGACCTTTAGAGCCAGAGCACCAGTGAATATTAAGTATATAATTATGCGCGTTTCCATTGCTCATATATTAACATACGCATACACGCAAACATTTTGCTCATATAGTAAATAAAATTGCCATTCATATAAATGCGAATTAGGCCTAATGCAGTAAAAAGCTCGCTTACGAATTATTCTACGAATTATTCCTATGTAGTATCTGTAAATGTGCTGGTCGTACATTAACTAGATGCATCTGTTATGCACCGGTGAGATTTTTCTCTTGAGTGGCTATGAATTTGCAATTGGAATAACACAGTCAGAAAAAATTGAAAATTGTTCGCCTTCGTTGGGGATGACCATCCGGGTATCTGATCTAATGACTTCTATGGCGCCGTTATCGTCGTAATGCACAAGACATCAATCGATTATTTCGAAGTGGGGAATAAGAGTGTACTGAATAAGTAAAGAATGGAATAAACGTTTAGGAAACAGAATGAGTGAACAAATGGAATAAACTGTTAGGAAACAGAATGAGTGAACAAATGGAATAAACTGTTAGGAAACTAATGATTCGATGGACGAATGAAGTAGACTGTTAGGAAATTTCCCTAATTCGAAACCTACGTCCATTGATCAAACTGCATGGCTTAATCTCAGAAGAGTTCAGAACCTGGCCGGAGTCTTTTGATTTACAGCTGCATCGATTTATCTGCATAGACTCTCGTCAAAAAGCAATCTATTGCAGTTTCGAACCCGCAGAGGTTATTTCTTGCATCGTATGCTAGTACAGGTTTTGTCATTTCAGTGCAGCCAATGCGTTAGACCAGAATTTTGAGTTGGAAAAACTGTCAGAGTTGTGCTTCAACTGCGTGCAGTTTCCGTTATATCCTGCATGATAAAACAAGTGGAATACGATATATATGTACATGGATTCTGATGTATTTGTAACCAGAGTATGATATATGTCATAAATATGACATATATATAGGCAACTAATCAATGTCTGTCAAAAATAATCGATGTCTCGCATGTAGTGCGCTTTGATTAATCGTTCTGTACAGAGGAAAGCGGATAAGTCAAAGCCCTGTAATCCATAAGCGATCACACGTTTCAAATGTTCCACTGCTAGAAGTACAACAGGATGATAGCTTAAAGCAGAATGCCAGTCTTAAATATCTGTCCCTCCGTCTCCTCTGCACTTCTTTGGTTTCTTTCTCATGGACACCATCGTAAACAAGGACGCACATCGCCTTTGATACGAAGGCGTCGTAAAGGAAGGGGGATAAACGTATGGAAGTAGTTTGGAAGCAAGGAAGATTGCAAGAAGGAATGGAAGAAGTCGGGGAAAAGGGAGAATATGAAGGGATAAAAAAAGGAAGAAAAGAAGGAAGAAAAAGATAAAAGATGGAACGGAGGAACGAAGGAAGGAAAGAAGGATTATGAAAGAAAGGAACACAGGAAGTTAAGAAAAGAAAGAGAAAGGAACGAAACGGAAAGTATGAAGAATATAAGGAAGGACAGAGGGATGGATGGATGGATGGATGGATAGAAACTATAATCAAATAAAGAAGTAAGTAAGAAAAAAGACAATAAGCCATGATGGATAGAACATGGAAGAAAGAAGCAGGAATTGAAGTATCACAGGAAAACAGGAAGGAAGGAAGCAAGACAGGTCAGATGAAAGTGCTAGCCATCTTCCAACAAGGCCGAATTAAGTCGACAGCGACGAGGAAGGAAATGAAACGGGAAGGGTATGATGGAGACAGAGACACACAGACAGAGAGACAGATAGAGATAGGCAGACAAAGATAGAGCGGGAAGAAGAAGGAAGAAGAGACGCAAGGAGCCGGCGACGAACAGCCAGCGTCAGTGAACCACTTCAAGCGACATCGCAATTCTCTAAAGTCCCTAGACGACCCAGTGTTTTCTTGTATAGGGAAATCTCTCGACAGACAGACAATACATCATTCTCCAGTGAAGAAACTACTATGCAATACATGATAGGTCTTTTGGGCCTTATATAAGCCATCTATTTATGTGCGACAATGCATATATGTACAAAGTATCAACATACACAAACTATATATATATATATATTATATATATATATTATATATATATATATATATATTATATATAGGGAAAGAGTATAAATAATATGCATATATGCAGGAAGAACTTTCGTGCATGAATAATGTGAATAATGGCCATGACAGTCTTCAGCCTGTCTCGTTATAAATGACCAAGCCAAGGGATTTCGTTTTCAACTGCAAAGAAGTCTTATCTTCCACAAGATGCCGTTTTTAATCATTTTCTCTAATTAGCAACGTAAAACCGTCATTAATCAAAGCGTGTGAAGATGATGCCTTATTTTCGCCTTATTTTACTCAGCATCTGGCCTCTCATTTGCTGGTATCTTTTCAAATTTCAGACGTGATTAACTTCTGTTCTTGAACTGGAATTTCATTTCCGCAGCTTCCTTCCTCCATTTCTCAAATGCAGCACAAATTGAATGAATGAATGAATGAAAACTTTATTGATTCCAAAACAGAACAAAAGAAAAGAACAAACATTGACCATTGTATGGATTGTTGGGATACAAATGGCAGACCCAAAAGCGATCTAAGTCCCGCTAAATTAGGGCCGCTTATTACAAACGAAGTGACTAGGGGACCTCAAGGAGGCCCCGTAATTGCGCGGACTAGGGAGCCTCAATTGCACGAGATCTCGCAGACTCTCGCGTGATTGTTATAAACAGTCAAAATGGCTGCGGACGTAGAATCTGAGTTTTCTGTTGGAATGAACTTTTTGTTTGAAATTAAAGAGTTATTAACTGCAAAGAAAGCATACGAACAGCATCATTTTGTTCGGTGACAAAATAATAGATCCAAACTGTTCTTTTGCTGACTTTGATCAACTATAGGGCCTAAATGTATCTGAAAGTGGTTGCACAGGAGGCGAAATATCGACCGCAAAATAGGTTTGGGTTAGGGATTAGGGTTAAGGTTAGGGTTAGATTCTGACCCACGCGGTATTTATAAAGAATTAAGTTCATATTCACATTCACATTGACGACCTAGTATATCAGTTTAGGCGACCTCCTTGAGGCCCCCTAGCAACGTCCTATTACAAAACGTGCATGTGGCGACAAAATGTTTAAAAGATATTAGGTACAATGGAACTAAAAAGAAAGTCTTAACTAAAACTTAACTAAAAAGAAACTAAACAAGTGGATAACCATCGTGATCTTTATGAAACTGACAAAGAGTCATAACTGTGACTTCCAGAAACAAGTAAAACTTATAAACTAAACAGACATGATCGCTATAATCGACAGTCTAGTGACATTCTTAGGAAATTACGCAGATGTTTTTAAAACAAATACAGACTAGTTAGGTTACGGATTTCTAAAGTTCTAAAATTCGTCATCATAACCGCTATGCTGCACTGATTTCAGGCCAGACCTTGCCAGCCTATATCAGATAGGATTTTGTCAAAGACCAGAAGACATTCGAACACATCAGATGATTTTACACCTTATCAGATTTTATATTCGTTCTGTTCAGATTTATCGTTTAACCCCGGCAATTGTCATCGGAGACTTCCCCTAGCTACAGCAGCCTACATCATTTCCGCGAACAAGGTAGTCTACGTCATTCCTGTGAAGAGAATAAGGCATCCATTTTTCGTGGCTAGATGTCACTATATCTGAGTTACAGACTGATTTTCATTTCGCTGAGAGCATCGAATGAAGCTCCATTTGCTATTTTGTCGAGTTGGTAATTCCACAAAGCCTGTCACTTACAATTGACGTTCGTGGTCACTCGTCGCTTTGGCCATTGTCCGCTCTGTCCACCCGCACACACGCATAGTGGACATTGAGTGACCATTCGTCCATTCAGCGATCAACTCGTTCAGCCTGTATACAGAGCTCTGCGGAGACCAGATTAGCATCAGCGGTTAGAAAGGGTTCCGGTGGTCACTTAAATCCTCGCCAACTAGATGCCTCTCCGTCCTTCTCCAAGGAATCCTTTCACTCTTGCGACCATCACATATTCTACATCTCAAGTTGTTGTTAGGAGTGTCCAACTTATTGTAACTGCGCCCTAGTAGAGACTTATAAAAGCCCAGAATTCCTTTTCAACAGCCCAGGAGCGTGAAAGCGGCTCTGAATCGAAGCACTTTCGACGAGTTGTGTCGACTCAGTAGCATAAATTTTGCAACAATACAACACTGAGTGAAACTTTTTATGAAACCTTTTTGTTTGTTTATTTATTAATATGCGTTACGCGTGCAAATTCACTGATTAATCTGATCAAGGACGTTAAATATCCATATATCATGGTCGGCTCTGAACGTTTTGGACTAGATCTTGTACATATTGTTGCAAGTTGTCTTGGGATAGGGAATAAGATACCAGTTTTAGGTTAAGATGGTTGTAATGCCTAAGCTATTTACTTTTACAAGCGAAACAGAACTCACACAGCAACAAGACGTCGGCCTCAGGCGACAAGAAAACCAGCCGAAACCTCACCAAGGTTCAACACCGCTTCAAGTGTATAGGAAGGTCACCATGTCAGCTGAATACAGTTCAAATCATATGCATGCTGACTTCTACATTATCGCAGAAACCACTAGAGTACTCCTCAACTGGAAGACTTCCACACAAAGCTCTGTCTGATACACAAAGTGGTTGAGACTCAAGTGCGATTCTGTTTTCCTTGCGTACCCACTATACCGATGGAAAATCGAGAACTTCTGCATATGTCAGAATAACCAAAAGGATCATGGACTTCGCAACGATCCACAATAGCGATTATCTGGTTCTTATGTTCGACGAATAGGCCTACTTTAGATTTCCAGTGGTCGACATCAACTCATCATTTTCTGCGAGGAAAGTCATTCCCAGATTAGATAAGATATTTTCTGACTTCGGAATTACAAAGGTTCTCAAGTCCGAACCGGTTCGCAATTTCAACGACAAGATTTTGAACTTTTCAGTCCTGATCTTGGTTTCAAACATTGCGAGATCATACTGAATTTACCTAGAGCCAATGGAGTAGTGGACAGTCAAGAAATTTATCAAGACTGCACAAACCGAAAACAAGAGCTGGAAACAAGAATATTTTCGGTTTCTTTGTACCAATAGAGCTACTCCTCCCTCTCCGACTGGCGTCGCACCAGCTTCATTGCTGCTCAGTCGCCCTATTTCTGTGAAACTGCCTTACACCTTAGTTGAAGAAAACAAGAGTGACTTAATGCTGTCACGACGCAAGCAAGAAAGCCTCAGTGATAGGGCATGCAGATCGCATGGCTCATGCCAAACCATCTTCCACAGCCGTTGGTTTTGTGATTGATTGTGTTGATTCTGTGTTGCTGAAACCAACTAAAACACGCTTCAAAATCGATCCCCTTTGGACCAAACCAATATAAAGTCGTGGGAATGAAAGGCTCCATAATCACAGTGAAGAGAGAAGAGAGGCAAGTGACTCGTAACACCTCTTTCTTCAAAACAGTGAACGCAGGTGTTGTCCACGATGATCCAGCTGACGTGAAACAGTTGCTGAATCCAAAGAACAACTGCAGCACTCGACGGATGATGAACCAGTTCCAGTCAGAACATCCAAAAACAACGAGAATCCAGATGAGACGCCACCAAGTACCAAGTACCAGTTCCAACACACGTCCAGAAAAAGTCGATCCATGACCACAACCGAGAAGATCCAGCCTCATGAAGAAGACTCTACAGTGAATGAACGACTACACCAGGGCAAAATAATCCCTGTTACGCCATTGCTCCATTGGCATTCTACCCACATACGAGAAATACGGTCCAGTCAAAGATATAACCTGCTTAACTAACTTCAAACATCAGACGTAGTAACCAAAATGGGGTTGGGTGTAATAGAGTTACATAAGTAACGTTCTTATAATCATGCATCTATGCAAACAGAAGTAGCAATATCTTTGTATGGGCAGTTTAAAACCTGGTATCGAGTATTAACATGTACGATCAGAAATAAAACGAGAGAAAACACACAACATTACAACATTGATACATCGTCAGTGACTTAAAGGCTAAACCAATTAAGTCACAACATAAACTATTTACTGTTATTCCCATACAACGTTTGCTTTTACGCTTAAAACATTGCTAATAAACAAACAGTCTAAAAATAACTGTTTAAATATATATACATACACTGAAACATGCACAGATATATATAATGAAGTGAAAGTTGTGGTTGAAATAAATGTAAGTTCGCAATAAATTGAACAAATTAAGGGGAACGTTCGTTCGTATCGTAATAGCGAAGTAAGATATGTCTAACGATAGATGGCGTTTCGATCTATAATAAAAGACGGTTGCTGTGCGCGAGAGCAGATAGCAGCCGCAGCAAACGCATCGCTGACCCACACGAACGACGACGATCCAGCCAGTGGAAGAACTCTCCAGGCCTACGCTATACGTTATGCCGTCTTTATTGATCAAACGACATAGACAGATACACACACATAGACAATGAAGATCTACACACAGACACACAGATAGATACAGAGATATAGACCTAAACACAGACACACAGACAGACAAAGAAGATACACACAAAGACACACAGATAGACAAAGAAGGCACGCGCGGACAGACAGATATGGAGACTATAAAAGGCATAAACATTTATACTCCCAGACAAAAAACGCAGAAAGAACACAGATAAAAATAAGGACATTAAAATAGATAGAGATATGCAGAGAATGTGGACGATAGGCACCTAAGAAATGCAGAGGAGGTCTAGGAGAGACACAAGGAGGCAGACAGATGGAGAGAGACCAGGCCATATACAGAGATCCAGACAGATACACAGAGATGCGACAGCCACACACACACACACACACACACACAAATGTAGAAGAAAAATACAAGACAGACAGAGATAGACCAAGAGAGACAAAGCTCTACTAAGAGACAGACAGAAACAGACACACAAACACACGCACACATACAACTATAAACAAACAGACAGTCATTCAATGCAAATTCCTTGCTATTTGTCATTTACTATAGCCGCCATCTAGCCAGTTATTGTGGTTGAGTCTTTCCTACAAGGCAACCGAATACACTCGACATTATCATCGGCATAATGTCGCTCCGACTTGCAAGAAAGGCGCCATTTGTTTAAACGGAGGGTCGATAGATATTTGAGCAGTCTGGCCTGCGTTTAATATAATACTGCAAAGATGCAACACTAGCTGGATTTACATTTGTCATCGCTTCAAAGACGTGTTAATACCAATTCCGTTTATCTAAGAATGCAAAATCTTAGAGGTATTGGATTTCACGCAGCGGTTCTGAGTTGGTCTTGCCAAGGAGACAGAGACAAATTAGGCATTGTTCTTTTCTTATTCGAATTCGCAGCCTATATGTCCAGCAAACATGAAAAATCGAGAAAAGAAATTGAATGTCACGAACACTATTTATTACTGGCAGTCTCTTTTTTCTGTTTTCTCATTTCGAATTTACAGCATCTATTCAGCAAACATGAAAGAGGAAAATCATGCATTTAGGGAGTAGCATTTATTATTTGGAGGACGACTTTTTAAAAAATACTTAACTGCGGTTATCAGCAAAAGTAATTTATAATGAAATTTTATTTTATATCCCATAATAGTTAATTTGTATTGCTTACTTTTCCTGGTGTTGCTAAAAAAAGCGATCGCAAATTTTGAGAAATATTTCACTGTAAGTTAAAACTTACACTTAAAACTATAAGTAAATCTACCGTCAATAAATTGTCAGATGGTCATGTTTTCGGCCTTTGTGAGGAACTTAAGATAATATTAATACTACTACTACTACTACTACTACTACTACTACTACTACTACTACTACTAATAATAATAATAATAATAATAATATCCTGAGAACTTCTATAGCGCCACCATAATAATGATCAAGACATGGATCGATGGCCGTTGCAAAGCAAAATTGGTTTGCAAACCAAGTTCCAGAGTGAGTCCGCTAGAAAGCCAAGATGGGAACCTAGAAAGCATAGAAACAGCCTACGGCGGAAATGAGTCCAGGAAGAGACGAAAGATGAGATGCAATATATAAATAAACAGATACTTGCATAAATACACACATACATACATATATACATGAATGGATACATATATATAGATACGTACATGCATACATACAACATATATACATGCATAACCTACATGCAGCTGCCAGCAACGAAATCATGACATGTTCTGTCCTCAGCTTTGTCCAGCCATGTCTTATTCTTGCTGACAGTTAATGTCACGCGAGACATGGCTACGTCGTTATGCGTCATTCAGTCACCAGAGCAGACATTTCCACGTGAAGATTGATGTCGTCTGCAACCCTGAGGGCATCTAGATACTGAAACCTATTGTCTGCAACCCTTGATTAAGCTCCTTATCCAAACTTAAGACACATCTCTTCCAACTTGCTTACCCACCGTAGCTTGGCCTATGGTATCTCTGACATATTGAAATTCGACCCGTCTTCTCCAACGGTTTATGATTTTTGACCGCCGTTTTGACTTGAAGCATCCATCGACTGAGGCCTTGGGCATTATGATAACGGCGCTATAGAAGTATTTCGATTAGATTGGATTTCACTTCATAATGCTAGGCCCTACCATCTAAATTTTCATCGCCTTTTTCATTCTGTATTTGCCACACATCACGTCATATTTATATTGCTACTATATCGTATTGTACTGGTTTGTGACAGCTTGAAAGGAGTGGAAGCAACCAAGCATTTACGTCAGAATTCTAACGAAATAGACCGTTAACGTTCAGAAACTAGACACTGTCTACACCGTTAAATAGGAAGTTCTCATGTAGAATTAACGTTTAGAAGAAAGGAACTGCTAATTAATTCTACCAAACTTTTGACAGAGCGTAAAACAATTTTGAATAGCGTTTTTGCGCAGTTTCATAGAGTAGTAATTGAAGTAGGCCTATTGACTTTACAGCAAAGTTGCTGCAGACTGTTGGATTACTCTAGTTTTTTATAATGGTTTATAGCTGATGGCAACTCTTTATCTTATTCAATTTCGTTAGTGATACTGCGATGATGCCATTTTTGGTCATATACCTATCTAAAACCTAATATTTGACAAAGCATTCATTCACCGAATTTCAGCTGTTCCAAAGTTTCTCTTTTGATCCAGCAGGGATCAACTTGCCCATCGTCGCTATATGCAACGTTTCGATAACATACCCAGCCCTCTAACCGAATGAATCGCCAATTCGTATTAGCCTTGTTGCTTAGCCTATTTATTCCACTTTCTACTCTTACATTTTGCATGAGCAAATATAAAATTTTCTTACTTTGAGTGTAGCATACGAAAAATAAAAGTAATCATGACTGGGCTTCTTTTAGGATCACATTGCGAACTACGGATGAATTTACTGGAAAATGATTTGCCGTGAATATTGAAAACGATGCTACAGAAGTCTTCAGATTAGATTTATACTTAGATTAAAACACAAATTTAAGTCATTATTTTGCTGTATTTCTTTGTAATAAATATTCAATCCATCTTCGAGTGCGCCTGTATGTATGTACGTTTTGTCCATTGATAATGAACATATCCGTTGAACTGGCTAAGCATTAACTTCACCGTGTTCTTGTTCAAAGGTAAGTATACAGGGTTCTAGCTCAGAATATCCTTACTTATTCATTCTCTTGTGTGGCACAGTTGTCTATTCGGTAGCGCGCTGGGTCTGTAATCCAACGATTGCGGTTTCGAGTCTTCTGAGCAAACTCTGTGTAACGACCCTGGACTGAGTTGTTAGTGCACAATTGTCTCGTGCCTCAGATTAAGATTTACTGAGCTTGCATGGAAAATAAGCGTAATAAATAAATAAATAAATAATAAATAAATGTGTAAATAAATAAATAAATAAACCTATTAATGAAAATAATTTCGTTCTGTAGTCTTAACTTTCTGGCCCTGAAGAAATTTAATGACTGCTAGAGCATCCTTATCATAATGCACAATAATTAATAAAAGCTTTTATCAAGGACCTAAATAGGTTATGAAACAGGTGTGACGTGTATGGTGAAACCATGTCTGACGTATGTATCTGGTAAAACTGTTTGATGAAAGCTTTTTCGCGTTTTTTGGTCCCCTGCAATGTATGCTTTAGATCGTTCACAATAATACAGCCTTCAGCTTCTCGATAGTAGCTTCAAGTAAGACGGTAGTAAAAATCGTAATCCTTTAGAGAATTCCACTCTAATTCCAGTCGGTCATGGAACAGGGAAGAGGCAAACAGATCAAAGATTAGAATGACCAACACATAGCGATCGAATAGCGACTGTGTTGTGAGGCGACTGTTAACTGACCCGACTTGATTCTTTCGTCTTCGGTTAACAGTTCGTTTCTTCGTTTACTTCATCGTCTGCGGCTTCAAATGAAGCAGTAACTCACGGTTACTATCTACACGCGGATCTTCCTTCTCTTTGATTACGTCTCGACCTCTCTGACCTCCACTCACGGAATGAACTCATCACTGTCCGGTTTTTGAATCAATGCTCGGATTAGTAACACTGCCCAGAAGCAATGATCTGGCTTTTAATGTCTGTGTCTGTGGTTCAAATTCCAGACCCTGTGCATCTTTGTAGAAATGTTTGCAATGCGAGGAACGGTTGTCCTTCTGCTTTTGTCCTGTGCTTCAGCCGAAAGGCTGTATAACCCGGAAAACGCACAACAGCTGATCACAATTGTTCCAAACAATACATTATTCATATGAGAGTGATGAGAGACATGCTACTGTCAGGCATAATGCATAGTCTACATACAATCACGCCTGGCTAAGACAAATGGACACAGTGCGAATGTATGCATGTATGTTTGCATGCATACATTGAATGTATGTATGAAAGTATGTATGTATGTATGTATGCATGCAATCATGTGCATACATGTGCGTGCATATATACATATATATGTATGTATGCATATGTATTTTTATATATCAGTTGTCGTTAGCACACATTTACGCTTGCCCCAACTAAAATTATATTTGTATGTTGCAATTATTAATAAACAATTTTTTAAATATTTTATTTGATGTAGAGTTAGGATATGTCGACGTTTCCTGCTTGCGAGCAAAGATTTTCAACTATTTTGTTTCTGAGTCTCTCTACATCAGTCTGTCAGTTTTAATGGTTCCTGGCGCTCGATATGAACTAGACAAAGGCGACTGTATCAGAGAAATCAGCGATCGTCTATTGAGCAAGTTGGTTAATTTCCCAAATGTATACAGAACGCGTATAGCCCTGCAAGTCCTTCGGAAAACAGCTTCCTTCCTTCTAGAAATAATAGGATAATCAGCGAAAATCGTTACACCCGTCCCGTGAGTATGCGTCGCATGGTGGCGCTTATACCAGACCAAATCCGAGTCGATAGAGCTAATCTGGATGGCACGAAATGATATTCCCTCCAAGAAATGTTTCTCCCTATTCCCGCGTGGCTACCGGAGCAGGAACCAAAACATAGATCGACCCGTTCATCGGAACGCCATTTTTCGTTCCACTACTTTTTATTCATCTTTTTTGATGAATGTTGCCATGAAGCGCCTTAAAGGCGCACACATGCTGCAAATCAACATGATTCGAACCTGCATTCATTCATTCATTCATTCATTCATTCATTCATTCAAAACACTTATATAGCGCCTCTTCGAGCCCAGAGGCGCTCCCAACCCAGCTCCGGCGAAAGAGAACAGTTTTTAACTGTTGATGAAAAGTCTATCTAGCATCGTTCGTTAGAAGGATATGCAGATTAAGGGGACATTCCACGTAGACGGCCCAGCCTCCGAGAAGGCACGACGCTGCGTTGTTGTAGAGAGTGCAAAAGGAACAACAATTTCGCCTCCGAAGATTTCCCCGTCCAACCAATCTGGAAACAGGGCAACTAATGCATCATGGAAGTCTACCTACTGTTTCGCTTTGTTGCCACAAATCTGGTAGAAGATGGAAAACATCTTAAGCAAAGTTCCATTGCACCTCATATAGATTGGTTAGTCCTAAGCTTGATGTCCTCTTGCAATCACAAATTATCTGAGTTTCTAAAGACGGACTTTCTTGAACTGGACCAGACTAGTGACTGAAATAATTGGGCCAGACTTGTGTTGCATGTTGGTGGTATTCTGCACTAGACACTGACGCATAGAAATTAAGGCTTTGCATTACATTAGATTAGTGTCTAGCAGAGAAAGACCTCAAAGCCACAACAACATCCTAATTTAGGAAGAACTTTGCATATTATCGACGATTATTGTTATCTGCTAGCGATTGATCTAAAGTGTCTTCGACATCTTTATTTATGGCACCGCTAAACTTGGTCTGTTTTCCTCTTATCAAACGGTCTTTGTAATCAGCAGCCAGATAATTGTTCTTTGGGCTGATTGTTCGAGAAGACAAATAGGAATTTCTTACTGTGCAGTTACGAGCCCTCGGAAGCAAACCTGCCATAAGTATATTGCAAGTACCTTCTATAAGGGTATTGCAGAGACCTTCTACAATTATACTACAAGTACCTTCTATAAGTACTGTATAGTGTAAGTATCTTCTTTAAATATAGGCCCCTATTGTAAGTACCTTCTATAAGAATATCATATTGGAAACCTTCTGTAAGTATGTTTGCTTAGTGTCATGGATTTATGCATTAGTTATGCACTAACTAATTAACTTCATTAATTGGATGACTTCACAAATAAGTAACTTCATGAATACAAATTTCATAAATAAATACTTCGTAAATAAGTAACTAGCAATTGTAAGAAATAAATAATGAAAAGAAAGCAATCTCTATCAGTTGCATTTACCAGAATGTGCATACCTCTTTCGACGTTGAAATCAACAATGAGTCTTCCAATCTGAAGCGTCTGCTGCTTCATTCGAACATGGTCAAATCGATTCTTTTCCATTGACTACAGCAAGAATCCGCAATAACATAAGTCACAATAAAAGAAACCGGGTCAAAATAACAGAAAATACATATATACAATTATACATAGATACACAGCCTACATGCAACTGCCAGCAACGAAATCATGACATGTTCTGTCCTCAGCTTTGTCCAGCCATGTCTTATTCTTGTTGACAGTTATTGTCACGCGAGACAGGGCTGCGTCGATATGCATCATTCAGTCACAAGAGAGTAACTTATAGAGTTAAGACTACTACATAAACGAAGGCACAGTCAGCGTTGGAGAAGCCGAGTAGAAATTGGACCAAAGGTTCTGAACTGGTCAAAACAGACCAGAAGGGGTCATAGGGCAAGTCATAGGGCAACATGCGAGGCGCAACGAAGAAATGCAAACATTTACAACACGAATGATGACGAGGATGATGATGATGCAAATGATGAAGCGACGATGATGACGACGGCAGAGAGTGGAGGAGAAGAATCACGATCATAACAGCGGGTCCATGATGGTAATCTACAACGACTAAACAACAACGACAGCAGTGATGATATTACTAAGAAAAGCAACATCATCGCAATCTTGACAAACATGATGACGATGACGAAGATGATTGATTAAAATTTATTGACATTAGATGACTACATAAATGACTACACGATGACAAAGATGATGATGATAATGACGACGATGATGATCATGATGATGAACTGCCTAGTTAACTGTAATGTTAACAAGGCCGGCTATGAAAACAGATCATGTGTTCAGTGATGGGAAGAGCCAATAAAAATATTTATGAATGAAATGATTTTCCAGTGACGCGAGAGACCACGGAGTCTGCGCACTGGCAGATAATATTGAATTAGTGGACTCGAGTTAACGTCGCTGCCTCCGCCGTCTGCACCCGTGGTCAGCGGATGGACGGAGCGACACAGGGACGAATGAATGAATGAACGAACGAACGCTGGGAGAGAATGATGGATGGATGGGTGAATTGGTAAGCGTCGTCTCGATTGGCTGGTAAGTGGATGAGAGGAACAATGGAGAAAAGAAAAACAGATGGATGGGCGGATGTAGATGAATGAGTGGAGGAAATCGCCGAAGATAGGGCGGGGGTGGTGGTCAAGTGGAGAAGGAGGGAGGAAAGGACGGGGTTTTGATGAATGGAAGAGAAGGGCGACGAGGCGTAGGCCTCTTCTTCATCGCTTTAATATTCGCTCTGATTCCAGGCACCGTTCTTCTGAAAGCCAGCTCACTTGCATCGAATACAAATCGCAAGGCATCCAGATGGAATGAGAAAATGCACGGATGACCCTAATTCTCCCGCCCTCCCTTCTTTTCTCCCTTCCTCCCTCCTTACCTATTTCCCTCCCCAGATTCCTTGTTCTCCTTCTCCTCCTATTCATCTGCCCTGCTGGGCAGTTAGAGTTCCCTACCCGCTAGGATCTGCCACAAATTTCCCAATGGATTGCTTAGTACCTCCAAAAGAACACGATGCCTACACGTGCCGTGTGTCCCCCGGGCGCCGACTTGTTTGGTTTACGAAAGCGGGGACTGACAGATGCGAACGACTCTTTACAGAGAATCTTAATGCCGAAAGCAGATGAGAGTGCGATTGTTGCTCGACCATGTCGTTTAAGAACCTAACAGAAGCACTGGTCGAAAGCCTCAGCGCTTTTGCGCGGTTCCTTCTGGGATATTCCTTGGCTCAAACAAAGCACTAAGGATTTCAAGTCTTCTAGCTTTGTTTTCAGAAGAGCTGAACGTTAAGACTTGAGATTATCAGAACAGATGAGATTCACAAACTCAACCCATGATGTCCTCATGAAATGTAAATGAACCCATTATGTAATCGTAAACTTCAACTGAATGTAACCCTTGATTCGGTTATACCATCATGGGGTCCATTTACTTGACGTCACATTCAACCTGGTAGCTGTTCTTGGCGAAGGAAGTTTTGGAAACTCTCTCCCCAAGTCGGTGTTTTCTGCTTGCTGCCTTGTGTCATATCGGTCTCAACTTAAGATCCAACTGACTTATCCATCAAATGCTGTCTCTCTGTCTCACATACTGGTTCTCTGGTAATGGCCAAGCTATGGCTTGGTTTTGATGTGCCAACCATTATTTATTAGACACCCACGTTACAGAAATTTCTAAATTAATAATGAACCGAATAGCTATGACGTGATTTACCAAACTGGGTCGGGTCTCACAAAATCTGTCTGACCCAGTGACCTGACTCATAAGCCGACCCCACCTTTGGTGAATTGAATGAGCGCTTCTGGCCAAAGCGTAAGCAAGACGGCGGCTCATTACTGTCTTGCAAACGGGGAGGGTCATTAATTAAGGAGCTAGAACAGCCAGCGAGGTCCATACGAGGAAAGCAAACGACTCATTCGCAACCAAATTAAGGAAGGAGGGAAATTAATGAAGACATTGACTAGAAGGACAGAACAAGAAAATAAGGAGAAGAGGAAATTGTTAACAGAACAGTAAACCGTATCCATTAAATTAGTAAATTCGCTTTTCGTCCACTGAACGCAACTAAATCGATCGATGGACAAAGCAATCGACTCCAGTTGTCGCAGATTGTGTAGCTAGATACGAAGTAGCAGCAATATAATAGATGGAGTAACGGTTTTCTAAGAGTAGCAGTAGTCTAGTCGTACCAGCCATAGTCTCTTGTAATAGCGGGAATAGTTATTCTAATTGATAGAGTAGCAGTAGTCTAGTCGTAGCAGCCATAGTCTCTGGTAATAGCGGGAATAGGTATTCTAATTGATAGAGTAGCAGTAGTCTAGTCGTAGCAGCCATAGTCTCTTGTAATAGCGGGAATAGTTATTCTAATTGATAGAGTAGCAGTAGTCTAGTCGTAGCAGCCATAGTCTCTGGTAATAGCGGGAATAGGTATTCTAATTGATAGAGTAGCAGTAGTCTAGTCGTAGCAGCCATAGTCTCTTGTAATAGCGGGAATAGGCATTCTAATTGAATGAGTAGCAATAGTCTAGTCGTAGCAGCCATAGTCTCTTGTAATAGCGGGAATAGTTATTCTAATTGATAGAGTAGCAGTAGTCTAGTCGTAGCAGCCATAGTCTCTTGTAATAGCGGGAATAGTTATTCTAATTGATAGAGTAGCAGTAGTCTAGTCGTAGCAGCCATAGTCTCTGGTAATAGCGGGAATAGGTATTCTAATTGATAGAGTAGCAGTAGTCTAGTCGTACCAGCCATAGTCTCTTGTAATAGCGGGAATAGGCATTCTAATTGAATAGTCGTAGCAGCCATAGTCTCTTGTAATAGCGGGAATAGTTATTCTAATTGATAGAGTAGCAGTAGTCTAGTCGTAGCAGCCATAGTCTCTTGTAATAGCGGGAATAGTTGCTGTAACTGTGACATAGTGTTCTACAAGTAGCGGAGGTCGTATAGTAGTCGTAGTAGTGACATGCAGAGTAGTCATTGTCGTCGTTTTGTGTTCGTCTAATGATGAATTCCTTTTGTTGATGGTTCGCGGGATTTAGCGGACGCAGTTTGCTCCGTCGAACCACCCAGAAAAACTATTCCTCAGCCTCCGCAGTCATCAGGGGACAGCTGTATATTATCGGCGAATGGCTCTCGGCGCCACTCCCCTCCTCCACCGACACAATCCTCCTTCTGTTCCTCCCCATACACAACTCGTCCTCCTTCCACTCCTCCTCCTTATACTCCAACTCCTTTGCGTCCCTTTCTTCCTCTCTTTTTCTACTCATCCTCCATACATTTAATCTTCTTCTCCTTCTGCTGCTCCTACATCTTCTCTTCTTTCTATTACTACTCCTTCTAATCCTCCTCCTTCTACTTCTCTTTCCTTCTTGTGCTTAATCTCTTCCGTCTACTTCTCCTCCTCTTTTTACTCCTCCTTGTATTCCTCCTCCTCTTTTTACTCCTCCTTCTACTCCTCCTCCTCCTCATTTTACTCCTTCTAATTCTCCTCATTATTCTCCTTCCTCGTATGCTTCATCTCCTCCTCTTTTTGTTCCTTCTCTTCGTCATGGTCATCCTCTGTCCTCTCCATCTCCTCCTAACCTTCACTCACCTCATCCTCATTTCTGTACTCTTTCTTTTCTTCCTATTTGTTACCTTATTGTTTGTTCTCTTCTTCGTCATCTTAAACACCCTCTTCATTCACACCATCTTCCTCCATATTCTTTTACATCTCGCCTTTTCCACTTCCATGTCTGCTTCATCCGCATCTTAATTTTCGCGAAAGAGTTACTTCACTTTAAAGATGATGTCCGCCGTCAAACAACTGCGAGAGCAAAGGTCAGAGTCGTGGATTGGCCAAGTCAGGGATCAGATATGTTCTTGACGGAAGAACATCTTACTTGAGAGTTTGACGCTTGAGCTAAGCAAGCTGCTGAGACGGGGTTGAAAGCTGCTACAATCGAAAAGTAAGGTAACAGATGCTACACGAGCTCAAGATTAACGGATAATTTCGTGTGATTAGTTATCATGTTCAGCAGTTACATAGACACCAACTACATAGAAAGCGTGGGCCTACTATTCTATCCTGCAATAGATCCTGGAACGCCCTACGACCATCGCTTTCCGTCTTAACACCACTCTCTTTTCCCAGCCTGACTTTCCAGGATTCTGACCACGCACCGAAATTTGACCCCAAAACCTGGTTCTTGCGGACTTAATTTGATATTACGCCATGAATAAGCTGGTCTCCCTGACGCAGCTTCTGTATGGCGCTGAGAAAATTTGGAGATTACATATACATTACATTGACATGCGTCGTCCACGTGTAACCGTCCAGAATCGCTTTCAAAGGTAAATATTCGAACAGTTCCGCATATACTTGCAGAACTTGATGGTGGACTTAGACCCCCAGTTCCTTGTCGATTGGACATCGCAGTTCCGCTGGTGTAGAGTCACATCTGTTCCAACTTTGCCCACTTTTGCAAGACCACACAGAGAGGGCAATTTTAAAGTATCCTGAGCTGTATTCGTAATCGTAATCTTAAACTAGAAATTTCTAAAGCGCTACTCAAAAGTTAAGCGCAAGGCGCCAGTTTATTTACAAGCGCTGCGTCAAGTCAGTTGGGTTATCGAAAGATGTCATGTCAAGAACCAAATCCGGTTGCTAGAAAACCAGAGAGAGAAGGGGAACAGGAGCTGTTAGGATGGGTTGTGTCCAAGTTGAGGGAAGGCAGGGAATTCGGTATCAGATTGTGCAAGGAAACAATATTTTAAAAAATGTGGAAAAACAAAAGTCCAAGTGGTCGAAAAAGCAATATTCGTAATTAGAACTGACACGATTTGTGCGAACGAAGCGGCAGCAAACGACATGGACAGAACAGTTCTATTTTAAGAAACAAATTCCCTCTGATCTAGTCACGTGGACCAATCACAATATGTTTTGGAAATGTTTTCGCCTGGACTGACTCGGCTTCACACCGACAGATGGCACTCTACCGACGAAAGCAAAAGAACAATGGCCCGGTGGCATTCGTGACGTCAAGGATGAATTTCCGGTGGATGGAACGCTGTAGTTGATTCGACGCGACAGTTTGAAATGGAAAATCCATATGGTCGGGTACATGAGGATGAGGCGGGGTATCTCCATTTGCGGATCTAACTAAATAATTGATGCGTGCGGGTATGGTGGGCGTGCGTGCCACCTAGAACGCACAATCAGATGATGAATGCTCCCCTTGTATCAGGTTTGTCAGGACGTTGAAAGAAGAAATAGATGTAAAAAACGTTGAGCCAAGAAATAAAAAACCTCGGAAACGTGATTTTTGTGAAAAAATCCCTGAAACGTGAAAAGAAACGTTGTCTGCTGAATGAGGAGTGAATCAAAAGCCAAACTGTACTGCTTTGCTGGCGCCTTATTTATGATACTTACGGTCACCCATAGAAAGGAATGTGAAATGCACAATGTACTTGAAAAACGTCACGGATACCTTCGTTGTAAGTCAAATTTTACTCGGAAACAAATTTGTGCTATCAAACGTAACGATGCGAACAATCTCAAGAACTAAATAATAAGAAAGGTTCCCGAAATACAAACGTTAAACACGTAAATGTTAAGAAAAATTAAAGTAAAGAAGCGATGCTTTTAAAAAGATCAGTAGATGATGAGATGTGGAATATTGAATATAATACCGACCCGGTGAGAACTGAGTGAGTAAGGCTTCTTTAGCCTTAGATATCACGAGAGCGAATGAAGCGGTACACCTATGATCATTGCATGTATTTGTTTGCCAAGATAAGGTTATTAGTGTTAGCTATTTTCCTGTAAATTGTTTAACGAGCTAATATTTAGTGAGAGTACATTAGCTTAAGGATAAATTCACCTGCATCACAACTGGCTAGACAATAACATTTAATATGTGTATCCAATCTAATTTAAGCTGGAAACTTATATGGCGCCGTTATCATCAGTCGATGGTTGCTTCTAAGCAAAACAACATCATTCAAAAACACATGAATCGACTGAACAAACCAATCGAGATCAGTAATGCCTCGGAAACCAGAAGATGAAGATAAGCAATAGGAAAAAGTTGGGGCTTCAGCCCTAAGCTAAATGCATCACACGTATTGCCTATGTCTATGTGGATGTATATGTATATATGTGTTTGCTTAAGTTTATGCGTACGCGTATATATATATACATATATATATACATGTATATGTATATATATACGTACAGGCCAATGTGTACATGCACAATACATGTCCATGTACATCTATGTGTATATGTAGATTACATTTATATATGCGTGTATATATATATGGATCTGTTTTGGTGCACGTATGCCCGATAGCCGTATACATCGCGGTGATATATGCACAGTTTATTTATTATATACATAAATGCGAACATAGCTCAGCACTCTGCGCAGCATTCTGCTGAAGAGTGGATAGGTGGATATGCGTGTAGTGTCGTGGGTTTTGTCGGCGCGTCTATCGGCGTTGCACGGCAGTCGGCAAGGCGACGAATCCATCATTCCGATTTTCATCGAAGCTACGGCGTCAGTGCTCGCCACCAGCTTCCAACTGGACGATGAAAAACAAATGAAGGAAAGTAGAAAACGTTCGATTACGGTATTCACACTGGCCGACCATAAATCTAAAGAAACAGCTCATAGGAAATGGATTTCATGGTCGTGCCTATGCGCTGCTCTCAGAAACTGTTTACCTTCCGGTGTTTCTCAAAACAAAGAACCAAAATAGCTTGGATAGTAATCATCATTTGTGTTCCTATCAACTATGATTCTGTATGTTTCACTCTATTTTTATCCTACTCAGCTCTGTTCTGCTCAGTTCAACTCAAGTCTGTAGACTCTAGTGTCTCACTCTGCTCTACTCTGCTCTTTTCCGTTCTGCCCTGCTCTACGCGATTACTACGTTCTCTATTCTGCTTTGTTATAAAATATACTAAAAACCCTGGTGACTAGATTTTATATATTGGTTTCTTGTGTATTTGGCTCAATTCCAATTTGTTGTTCTCTACTCTTCTGTTAATCTCATCGTTTTTCTACTACATTTTGAACTATGGACGGCTAAATTCTGTAAATCTGTAAGGTATCTCGTAAACCGTATACGCGAAATCTTCAATCACATCCGAGCTACTAACAATTTACCGAAGCCTCATTTTTTTACAAAGGAAAAATCGCAATTGAAACTGTGGTATTTCATAACGATACTCTTAGTGGCAGGGATGAGTGTAATTCAAATTAAAATTTCTGATCAAATCATGCGACTGCTAATACATGCAAGTAGTTAGTCAGCGTGTATCCTGAATTTGCCCCACAATCTTTTTCCTGGCGTTGCCATTACACTCTCATAACAGTTTTCTTTGTCACAAATCAAGTTGTCAGTGGTGGCAGTGGGTACATTTAATCAACTCCAGAGACTCATTCTGCGCTGCATTCCACTGTCATCTGACAGTTCGGTTCTACTTTAACATGATTTATGGTCTACTGTGTTTTACCCTAAACCCATAAACCATTCACATCAGATCTGATAATTATGATGCAATATGATCTGATATCTTTAGTTGACCTGTGTTGGTGCAATCAGATAAAATGACACATAGGAACCAAGTAGCAGAAAACGTCCTGTAATCAGTGGATCTGAAGTCGTCCGGACTGAACGACGAAGTCCTAATAAAACCTTATGTCCTAACGAACAAGGCGTTTGAATACTGCATTACACGGTCAGACTTTCTAGATCGACTACGTCTTGGCCATTTTGTTCATTTGACCGAGGATGAGACCAGGGCATTGATTAAACCATAAGGTATTACGGTCTACTCGGGGTTTAGTACTGTCCATGACCAATGAATTTTGTACTTCGTGCAGTCTGTACAAATTGGACATTTAAAAGGTAATTGTAGTAGTGTTCTTGGCGGGAGACGGCCATCCCAAGAGCCGCCAGGAACACCGTAAATTTTACATAAAGCTCAGACGACTGCAGTGCAGGTCATAAGACGAACGAGAAAAATCTCATAATAGTTTTACGAAGCTAATCATCCAGTTCTGTAGCGACATCGTTAACCTAAAATGAGATATTTCTGTCTCTGTCTCTGTCTGTCTGTTTTCTGTCTCTCTCTCTCTCTCTCAGTATGACTCACGGACAAAATGAAAGCATTAAAGGACAAGAATTTAAGTGCATTCGCGATTGCGAGAATCTTATCTCCGAACTCAAAGTCTGTAACATCTTCATGAAGTCCCGTATGTATAACGTTTAAGAAGTGAATCACTCATAAACAGTGGATATAAAGAACATAATTAAAAGTCCAATATGAAATCACTGTATATGTAGGTAGTCCAAAATTTTGATAGCAATCCAACAGCCGTGATATTCTGCTTAATCACATATGCACTTAAATTCTCAAGCAAACTAGAGAGGTCTGAAGGAGCCATTGCAACACAGACATAAGAAAGATTCACCTAGAACATGTATCATGGCAAGACTTAATGACCTATTAAGGCAAAAGAGAATCCGCTTTCTGCACTTGGACGGGTGACCTGGTGCCCACGCAGCCTTCCTATCTTTATAATTCTCTACGATACACTGAAACAACGACCTAAGAGCAGAAATAGAAACACCGAACAGAAAAAAGTTATTAAATAAGCAGATTGTGGTTTTTATGGGAAAAGATAGAAGAGTCTTACCAAGACTTACTCTCTGGTGACAGGAGACCATTACAAAAGTTCACCCAAAATCAGGGGCCTGGGACCCATGGCCCCAAAGGCGCCGATGCTCACACAAGTTTTGGCTCTGTGACGCCGATGCAGGAGCATGCTCACACAACTTTTTGGGCAACAGAGATATCTACCTAAGCCACTGTAAAAATATTAATACTAAAAAATAATACAGTGATATATACTCTGATAATACTTCACAAATTAATTTTATTTACCTTAGGTCTGTATTTGGCCGAGATTGGCTCACACAACTTTTAAACACTTCCCTGGCCACTGCCCAGAATGTTTTGAATGTCTCACTGTTGACGCGAAACTAAACTATGAAAGCCAAGAGGAAAGATAAAAATGGATACCCCAATATTTATATCGACGCAGTCAGGATACACGCTGACTAACTACTTGCATGTGTTTGTACTCGCATGATTTGATCAGAAATTTTAATTTGACTTACACTTATCCCTGCCACTTTGCGTATCTCAGTTTCAATTGCGATTTTTCCTTGGTAACAAAATTGAGGTTTCCGTACATTGTTGGTAGCTCGGATGTGATCGAAGATTTCGCATACGAGATATCTTACAGATTTCTAAGCAACAGAAGGCTGAGAAGGCGCCAGGATACCAATCCAAGACTAACCTTTCAAAGTAGGCCCATTACATTCGTTCCGCTCAGTCTTATGTCATATCAGTCTCAGTTTTCATCCAGCTTATACACTGTAGGCTGCGCTCTGTCTCACTAACTAGCCGTCTGAGTATTGACTCGATTACAGGTTGATTTTGGTGGCCATCGATTGATGCCTTTTCTTTAGACACCGGCGCTATTGTAGCTGCTAACTAATATTAATATTAATAGTAATAATAGTAATAATAATTAATGGTAATAATAGTAATAGTAGTAGTAATAATTGTAGTAGTAGTGGTAGTAGGGGTAGTAGTAGTAGTAGTAGTGGTAGTAGTAGTAGTAGTAATAGTAGTAGTAGTAGTAACAATAATAGTGAATAATTGTTGATGAGTCAAAGTCAATAGGCTTACTAATTGCGGATAGGATTTTGTAAGTTTGGTCATTTCCTACCTGTGCTGCGATCCTGACCAGCGACCTATTATAAACGATCAGAACACTCGAAATGGACGCTAGGATTATTTTAAACAGCGCTTTTAGAGGTTCTTAGAAAGAGCTATATAAATAATCCAGATAATACATCATCGCATAGAAGTTCTGCGTTCCTTCGCTTCGGTCGAGAGGTTCTTGCGCCTCAGGACAAAGCCTCGATGACGGATTTTGATGGAAGCCAGTAATAAATGGACCATTACCGTGTCTGATCTCGCTGCACTGTGGAAATGGTCAGGTACCAATATGCATGTATGTGCGTATGCGTATGTGTGTAGGTGTGTTTTTCTGCATTTATTAAGCGCCACTAACTAAGCATCAATCAATGGCGCTGAGCAATTGTGAGTGAAGGATTGGATCAAGGTCCCTACACAGTAACCGCCACGGGGAGGCTCGAACCCCTACTCTCCGCGTTACGAGTAGAGCGCTCTGTCCAAACGGCCACCGTGCTCCACGATGTTAAGTGTATTGTGCATGTGTGTGTGTGTGTGTGTAGGTGTGTGTGTGTGTGTGATTTATACACGAAAAGAAATGGTTTGTAGTCATTTGTGCTATCAGTATCTGCACATCATTATTTTTCTTACTACCCGTAATCGGACGTGAAATTGGTACCTCTGACCTTAGTCTAATTAGTCTAATTAGGCATGGGGTGAATCTAGCCGCGTCAGGGAAAAGCCCCACAGCATGTCACAAAAAGCCTAAACATTTCAATTTAGACCTAATCATGTAGAAACCCCGCCTCCGTCCCCGCCCCGTCCCCGCCCACAGGCGGTGAGCCTCATTAGAAAACCAACTTGTTGCGTCACCGTAATCATGTAGAGCCCCCCCCGTCCCAGCCCACAGGCGGTGAGCCTCATTAGAAAACCAACTTGTTGCGTCACCGTAATCATGTAGAGCCCCCCCCATCCCCGCCCACAGGCGGTGAGCCTCATTAGAAAACCAACTTGTTGCGTCACAGAAGTCATGTCCGACGGCTAGTTAACTAGAAACGAGGAACAGGCGGGTGATGATTATGGGCGGCTGATTGGTTTACGGGCAGACGACGACACTGGAACGTCATTTTGCTGGCAGCTGCGCCACCCTCCGCCGAACGCTGAGCAATGTCGGCTAGTGCAATAACACTGGCCAACACATAATTTGTTGCCTCAAATGTTAGAACTGTTTCTGGGTATATTTGACCTGCTGATTCCAGAAAAGGCACCAGTTTTCTTCCAGCAGGTCTAGTTTTCGAGATATAGAACATTATGCCATATACCAGTCCTTGCCTCTGCTCGCCCATAAAACATAAGGCTATAGCTATAATTATGTAGTGCTCAATTTATTATGTGATACACTAAATAAACATAATAATACAAATACTTAAAAGAAAATGGTAGTACCTGAAACTGTACTTATATGATACCAAACAGAACAAGTTTGTTATAAAAATTTCAAGTCATTCGACACCGAAGAAGCTCCTTTTGTACGATTTCCGAGTGTGGCATCTGCCGGAACAATCGCGCATAATATTCCAGCAATAGTCTGCCATCATGTGTGCATCCCATCTTCCTTGATATCGATTTTCCATTGTTTTGATGTCTTGGTGAAATCTTTCACCTTGCTCTTCGCTGAAGTCACCAAGATTCTCTGGAAAGCGATCTAAGTGACTGTGGAGATAATGGACTTTAATGCTCATGTTGCAGCCAAGCTTGTTGAAATGAAGAAGCATATCCTCTACTAGTTGTGCATAATTGTCTGCCTTCTTGTTGCCAAGAAAATTTTTAGTTACAAGAACAAAGGAAGACCAGGCACAAGATTCGATTTCATTCATTGATGGTATGAAAAGTGGGTCATTCATAAGTTGCCTGATCTGTGGACCATCGAAGATTCCAGCCTTCAATTTTTCCATTGTAATTCCTGGTAACTTGTGTACTATGTATTCGAAGCATGAACCTTCTTTATTCAAAGCCCTGACAAATTGTTTCATCAGGCCTAGCTTTATATGTAGTGGTGGCAGTATGATCCTATCTCGTGCCACCAAAGATTCCTTGATTACATTTTGAGCTCCAACCACCATGTCTTTCCTCGAAGGCCAATCTTTTCTTGTCC
This sequence comes from Norana najaformis, assembly GCA_964023275.1. Classification (NCBI taxonomy): domain Eukaryota; kingdom Metazoa; phylum Annelida; class Clitellata; order Crassiclitellata; family Hormogastridae; genus Norana; species Norana najaformis. The sequence continues at coordinate 44,049,891 of OZ029915.1, forward strand.
AATGTTCATGCTTGGCTCTACTGTCCCAAAGACACAAAAAGCAGGGATACTTTGTGTAGCCACTTTGTTGACCAAGGAGGAAATTTACCATCTTCAAGTCTACACAAATTGCCCATTGATGTTCTTTGTATTTTATCTTTTCCAGTACTAAAGAGATGGCATTGTACTCTTCTTTCATCCTGGTGGAGTGACCGATTGGAATAGAACCAAATTTGTTGCCGTTATTTAAAAGCACACATTTCAGACTACGTTTTGAACTGTCGATAAAAAGACGCCACTCATCTGGGCTGTAATCCGACAGACCAATTTTCTTCAATAAGTTGCTGATGTCATTACAGAATACTAGGTTGTTGTCTTCGGTAAAGAATGGCAGCAAATCCTTTTCTCTGTTTCTATAAATTGTAATTTTCGTTCCAGGCTGAAGTGCATTCTTTTCCTTTAGTCTGGACGCAAGCAATTCAGAGGACTCTTTGGAAAGATTTAAGTCCCTGATCAGATCACTCAACTCTTTTTGGTCAAAACGTTCACTGTGTGAAGTTGATTGGAAATCACTGTCACTGCCCCCACTTTCTTCACTTTCGTCATCTCGTCCGATATTGGACATGCAAGTCTCATCGTCTGAGAGCTGAGGTAGTTCGCGAAAAGGTGGAACTGGTACAATATCCGAATGCGGAACAGGTCTCCTGGCTGAAGGTATATCAGGGTAAGACAACTTGTGACGATTATTTCGATTGATGCCTATGATATTAACCATACAAAAGTAACAGTCGTCCAAGTGGTTTATCTGTTCCCTCCAAACCATCGGTACACCAAATTTCAGGCAGCTTCTCTTTCCAATTGTCCAGTGGCGCAATTGTTCAATACAAGTTTTGCATACTGTATGAGGAGCCCATTGCTTATCTTGATCTCCAAGTTTGACACCAAAATAACCTACATATGCTCTTTTTACAAACTCAGAAATCGGTTTCCTGTTTGCTTTTAGTGTGTATTCCCCACAAATGTAGCAGAATATGTCTGGATGGTTAATGCAGCTCCGTCTGGAAGTAGCCATAACCTTAAGGATGTTCGCATCTGAGGAATTAAATGACTAACCTAAAAAATAGTAAGAACATGTAGTTATTTAATGCTCACATTCACAGATTGTTCTTGCGACCAACTCTTATTATGCCCTAAGACGACTGCGGCTGCTCTAGCTTTCAGGAGGCGGTTTATATAGGCTATAATTGCTGACTTCAGCATAATCTATTTACATAGTTCGAAACCATGAAACGCTGTATAAGCACAAATAAATTCTAAATGAGGCCATGAATTTAGTGCTGAGTAAGCTGTAGGCTACGGAATAGTTATTTCGCTGAATCAGCAATATCTCAGCACGCGGCAAGATATGCTGATTTTACATTATAAGGATGTAGGCATTATATGAATCAGCAAGAATTATAATTAGCCATAAATAAAGCTTATTATGACATTTTAGTTTTGTCAAAGACATCGTTTAAAGAGTGGACTGGGTTTTCTTTACAAAAGCGACGATATCTGAGAAACTAGACCTGATGCACTCAATCCAATGACATTTTCTGAATCAGCGCCCAAAATTACCCCAAGAACAGGTCTAAAACCGAAGGCAACAAGAAAAAAAATTTTTTCTGTTGGCCAGTGTAATCACGCAGACCTCGGCGTCTTAATTTATTATCCTGTATATTACGCCCGCCATCTATACATTTATTACGATACACTTAACATCTTTCAACACCATTGCTGTCATCAATCGGCTTTTCTGACTCTGGTTCTCAATTGTCATCAACCAATTCGCTCATATATAAATATAATTAATTTTTCATTCATTTTAAAATAATCTTAATGCGCTTTTTCAGAAATTACAATCCATAACCTACCACTATTTGCCCTTGCTGGTAAAGAGCTTAATTGACTTTACACGGACTTCACCGGCGCCTTTCTAAGTTTTTAAAAGCGCTACACAAATTTCTAGGTATATGCATGCGCACATATATATATACAATTATATATAATGCATTATATATTACATTCATGCATACATACATGCGTGCTAAGTCATATATACAAACATAAGTACTTACGTACATACGTATGTACCTATATACAATTATACACTTATATGTACATACATGCATGCTAACAGATAAACATACATACATTCATATATATTAACCCCGAACGGTATGGGTCAATCGTCAATAGCCGAAGGTGTGTTATTTGCAGATGATGCCTGGCCGTCATCACCTCAGACACCATTACGCTAGATACCTCGAAGTAAATTCTTTCCGAGTGGACACTCAGTTTCATATTAGCTTCTTCCGTACAGCAGGGAAATACTAGATTTCGGCAAATCTTCAGTGATTCTGAGAACCACGTTTGGGTTAAGTTGCCGTGAGCTTTTTTGGGCATGTTTCCAAGTGAAGAGCCTTCCTTCAGAAATCACACATTTCTTCATGGGCGCAGATTCGAAATATAGGAAGCGATGATGACATCAACTTACATGATAGGATTATTATTTCTAAATGTGCGCAAATGTATCTCACTCGGAGCTGTTTCAGCTTCTCGATTAGTTGCTACGATTTCAGTAACCGTAGCAATCTTGGCCCAAATTATTGCGGTTTTGTGTTGGTTCGCGCGGCTTTTCTGCGGTCGCAAACAGCGAAAAACGTTACTTCTGCCCATGCCTGTCATTATGTAATATTATATCCCGGCTGGCCGGAACAAGACAGTGAAATAGTTGAACAATTCAAAATTGCCATGGTTAATCTCCAACAGTACCACTTTGGCGCCTGGCGGACGAACTCTCCATAGGCGATGACGTCATTGTAACCCAGATCGAATCTCTAGAAAGCCGTCGAATAAAGGCGAAAGCCGCTCGGGGAGTGTTCTGCGAGTTAGGGCAGCACAGCTGGGCCTTTATGCGTTGCCGAGTAATTTGCTGCAACGCCCCGGAAGGACGCAGGACGCTCGGACGCGTGAAGGAGATAATTAACTCAGCTCTTAAAATTGGACAGTAGGAGTCGCCAATCTTCTGTATACAACTGTAGGATCCAGCTGCTGAATATTCATAACTAAGCCGAGGCATTAGACGCCTCTGTGGTAGCGATCGTAGTTGGACTACTATAAATAGAAAGTCACTGGAAATCAATGACTATGTATATCAGAATATAGCGCTGGTATTGACGGAAGACAGTCCAACGGGTAAAGTAAAGAATGTCATTAAAGAACGATTCGTGAAACGCATCACGCGGATGTCCTACTCATCAGGAAAAATTGTTACACGTAATAACCATCCTGTAGGTCGGCATCTTTTGTTGGCTGAGTCTATTTTAATCAAGCATTTTGCTGGCATCATTATAAAAGGCTTAATGTCAATGATATAGTAGATTGGTTATTAAACATTTATTGTTTATCATTTTATTAAAACTTTATTAAATATTTGTTTAAAATTTTATCAAAATTTCATTAAACATTTTGATCGGTTATTAAACACTTTTGTGTAACATTGTATTAAAATTTTGTTTAACATTTGATTAAAATTTTATTAAACATTTTGATCGGTTATTAAAGAGATCTTTTTCTCCAGACAAAAATGAGTTTCTTTCCATCTCTTATCTTACATACACGTTTTAGTTTGCACACGGATCTAAAAATAGCTCAACTAAAGCTAGAAAAAACATTAAATATAATGTATGCATGTGTAATGTACATTGTAGAATGGCATTATTAAATTATAGTTGTATTGTATTGTACTGTATTGTATTGTGTTGTATATGGACTTCCTGTTACTCTACGTCTTCTGCCCCGGGATTTTACTTCTATCTTCTATTCTTCTCTTAAGACTGTTCTCTTTCGCCGAGGTTGGTTTGGGAGCGCTTCTGAGTAGTTTTCTTGAAGGGGCGCTATATAAGTGTTCTGTATGAATGAATAAATAAATAAATAAATAAATAAATAAATAAATATTCGCGATTGTTCAGCGACACTGCTAAACGAATCTGTCTATGCGTTGCACATGCTGCAATAAACAATATCGGAGACTGTCAACAAAAACCATAAGGAACTGTTGTTTTATGGGACCTCTTTTTGAAAGACCAGGTGCTTCGGTGCCCCCTCACCCCGAATCCTCACCTGCATCTGATAAACAGGACCCAGTCGCAATATAGCCACACATGCCACTCATCACAAAACGTCAGCATTTCCATTTTATGCGTCCAGCTGGAGAATATTACCCGCCTCATCAACATGGCCATCTCGATCACACAGATAACATAAACACCTATAGGTATTCCAGGAAATGCAAAATGAACAGAGAGGTCTTCTGCTAGTCTTTCCAAGACGTGTAAATCGTACGCTCAGCGGACGCGAAGCCAATAGATCTCCGAGAAAAAGCAAATTTCAGAGAAGTCCATGATTTCTGGAGGCCTAAATCTCCTAAAGAACTGCACGAATAAAACCACGTATTTGTAATCGTAATTGTAGCTGTAATTGTGGTGAAACTTATGTATAGTACCTTTACAATATAATAAACGAATAAAACCACATGTATTTGTAATCGTAATTGTAGCTGTAATTGTAGTGAAACTTATGTATAGTACCGTTACAATATAATAAACGAATTAAACCACATGTATTTGTAATCGTAATTGTAGCTGTAATTGTAGTGAAACTTATGTATAGTACCTTTACAATATAATAAACGAATAAAACCACATGTATTTGTAATCGTAATTGTAGCTGTAATTGTAGTGAAACTTATGTATAGTACCGTTACAATATAATAAACGAATAAAACCACATGTATTTGTAATTGTAGCCGTAATTGTAGTAAAACTGATGTATAGTACCGTTTCAATATAAACCATTCATGGCGGGTTCCCTCTCACACGTAGAGCCCAACCATCTAATGACAGAAAGTCAATCGATGTCATTCAGCAGTTGCACGTAAAGGACTCTACACACTGCAGTCACCGTTTCACATGAAGCTTGAATTCATCCTCTCCGCGTTTCAAGACCAACGTTCAACCCATAACATAATGTCACACAAAATACACATACATGTGACACGATGTGTCATTTTATTAAGGCCTGTACAACGCTATGGTTTCCGAGAAAGATGAAGCGAAACATTTACATTTGGCGTGCTTGTAATCAGACGGATGTCCTTACACGAAGTGAGACGGAGTACATTCAGGAATTGATATAGGAAACGAGTATGTTGGACTCGACTGAAAGCGTTCAGCTGTCAGGGAAAATTGAGGCGGACTGCGCCAACCGAACATGACAGCATTGCGTGTATATAACTCGATCTTGCGACAAAATCAGAGCCGAATGGATGATGTAGAGACCAGCGGAACATCCAGCAAATACTCAGTCACGTGGCCGTGTGTCTCTCTGTGGGTCGGCTTTCGGTTGATAACGTTTCCTGTTGCCTCGGCTCAATATGCGCTTATGAACTGGTGTAATTGGGCAACATCAAATTACAGTTGTATTATATTGCATTCAATTGTAATGTATTGTGTTTCGTATTTGATTGCATGATTTTATGCGTATGTAGTGTATGATAGTATTAGTAAATTTGCGTGCAAACGTGAGGCATTTTGATTTGCGCGTGCGTATGCCTGTGCGTTTGACAGTTTAGAGTCCGTGTGTTTATGTCTCTGCGTGTGTGTGTGTGATTATCTGTTGGTGTGAGTTATTGTGTACGCCTGTGTGAAGGCCTTTGGCAGTGTTTGTGAACGTGTGCAAGTGTGTGCGGTGATTGAAGAGCATCATCTGCGATATCGCAGACGGCAAAAGGTTTTGGATTCGGGGGAAATACAAAGGCAGAACGACAAGGGAGGGTAGAAGCGAAAGTATCTCTTACTCAGCCAGTAAAGAGAGAGAGAGAGAGACAGACAGATGTTCTCGCTTTGATCTTCGCAACAGAAGAAAGGCTTCACAAGGGTTCGTGAAAGTTCTCGATTTCAGGAAACGATGGACCGATCAACAGAGGGCTTCATGCCCGGAAAACAAAAGGAAGCAAACGGATTTTAAAATACAACCTTATCAAAGAAAAAACTAGGTAAGGTTAAAAGGTTAAGGTTAAACTAGGTTAAGGTAACATATGTGCTTGCACATCTCTGAGTGTATATATATCTATATCTATATTTATTTATTTTCGAATATTTGTTATTGAAGGTTGGTTCCGAAGTTGTCGTCTGATCGATCCCTTGATGGGCGAATAGGCAAATATGACCACAGCAACTCTACGATTGGACACTTTCTTGGGGTCCAAACTTCATTCTACCTTCCAGGCAGTGACTGATTTAGCTATAGGGTGAGAGGAACCGCCCCATTCATCCTGGTTAAATGGCTGCGCCCCTCAGACCAGACCAATGCATGGTGGACTGCCAGAATGTGGCGCCTCTCTGGAAATGCTCTTCCCCACGCTAGCAATCCTGCGGCCGCCGTGGCTTCATGCGACGTATTAGTCGGGCATCCACAACTCCAAGCTACGTTAGGGAACCTCACTCCTCACAAATTTACTGACACCGGAGTATCAAGTAAGCATGTGGCGTATAGATTTTCATAATAATAATAATAATAATAATAATAACAACAACACTAACAACACTAACAACAAAAATAATAGTAATATAATTCAAACATGTAATGGTGATGATGATGATGATGATAATAATAATATATTAGTAGTAGTATTAGTAGCAGTAATTCAGACATATATAAGGCCCTAATTGTTGGTGTTGGTTTTTGTGCTCACGTATATTCAGGCGTTATTGGCGACCTTCAGGCTGCCATGCATGGTTTTCACGTCTGCAGTATGAAGTAAGTAAGTAGTTAAGTAAGTAAGCAAGTATTGCATTTGTTAACACGCCAAATGGCCATCGACTGAGCGAGGAATCGTGGAGGAATGATGAGTAAGAGGCAGAGGGCTAGGCGTGTGCTTGGACGAGATGCACCGATGGACCTGCATCCGCTGGATTGAGCATGTCGCTTGAAGTGCAGACAATCGTCGCCGTATCTGCTGCAGAAGCCCGACCACTTATTCGGCATCAATGAGCAGGCGTTTTCTTGCTGTCCCTAGAGCAGGCGATCGCTTCGTTCTCTTTCCCTCGACGCCTCAGTTGTCCGCCGACACGCCTCCAGCGAACAATCGTTGATTATTATCACATGGTCATACCATGTGTAGATTTATCTGCTATGACGGAAACATTGTCTTCTCCCTCTCCTCCTCGTTCGTCGTCGTCCTCTTCCTCCTCTTCCACCTCGTCATCAGATTCTTCTTCTTTTTCGTATCTTCTTTTTCGTATTCTTATTGTTCTTCTCCTCCTCCTCCTCCTCCTTTTCCTTCTTGTTTTCCTCTTTTCCCTTAATTTATCTTTCCATTATTAATAATAATATTCATGATATTTATTAAAGTGCTTATTATGTGTGATTCAGTAAATTTAAGGCGCAGATCTGGCGCAGGTAAGATAAGGTAAAATAAGGTAAGTAACGTAAGGTATGGTATCTTCTTCTATTTCTTTTTTTCGTCTCCCCCTCTCACTAAGTATCTTTCACCTTCTTTTCGTTCTCCATTTCTTCTTCTTCTTCTTCTTCTTCTTCTTCTTCTTCTTCTTCTTCTTCTTCTTCTCCTCCTCCTCCTCCTCCTTCTCTTTCTCCTCCTCCTCTTCCTTCTACTCCTTCTTATTCTAATTATTCAGTGGGAGACGTGTGTTAATAAGATTAAATTGTCTCTTGTAGTTTTCATTCCTACTCACACTAGTGAATCACTCCCGAACATTCAAGACCCTGCGGGTATGCCGGTGTCTTTGTTCATACGAGCAGCAAGATCTATCATTGACCGCTTAGGCCTATATGAAGACAAGTATATTTATAGAGCTAGAAATAATAGCGTCGACTTGCGCATGTGGTGTTTACCTCGCAATTAATCATTATGTTCAGCGCATGGACTAGTGTTTTATATATGAACAACTATGCAATCACGAATGAAAGAAGAATTCTCTACATCGGAGCAGTAAATATTGTTCGTCAGAGGTGTTTACTGCGTGCAGCAGTAAGATGGCCATTTTCAGTGTTTAAATGTCAAAAATTGCCACTTTTTGTCCAGTAGGTAAGAAAACAGAAAGTAAATAGATGTAGGAGGTGAGGAAATTTTCCGCTTTGGGACTTTTCTATCTATTCTATCTGCTATGTAACTCGTAGTAGGCACTACTTGCGCTGACAATTGACGTTGTAAAGAACCATGGATGCAGCTTGCTATTGACGATATTGTATAAATTGTTGTCATTACATTACAACCGTTACAAGAAACAGGATGCGTCTGCTTCAGGAACGCAAAGAAACTAGTGAGTGAAAATATCTTTGTGAGCTTCACGAAAGGAGTTAAATCCAGACAAATACATGCAAAGATGATATTTCCATCCTATTATTGCACTTCAGGAAAATAATGGAGGTAATCTGCTGTTGGAAGAAAAATATTAACAAAAGGATAAGAAACGATAGTATTGCAAATTTTACAAAACAAAACAGGGGAATTTAAAGATGTCCTTAGAAGATGGCGAATGAGACTTAGACAGGCAAACAAAGAGACGAACACATAAACAGATAGACACGTGTCATACAACAACAAGTTTAGAGGCAAAGAACAGAGCAAAAGAAAGACAGACAGACAGAAAGACAGACAGACAGACATAAACACGCACATAGGGGCCTACACAGATAGAGAGGTAGGTTTAAAAACAAAGGCAGACAGACAAATATAGAAAACAAGCAAACACAGAGACAAAGAGACAGATTTAAAGAAAAATACAGACAGTCAGACAGACTAATTCAGAAACTTAAACACAAAATCTAGACAGACAGTCCTGTGAGAGGCTATTCATGCGATTTCATGATGCGTATCAATTTCACACAGCGGCGTCATCTCATTGTGTCATCTAGTCGGAACGAAAAGCATCGCCTTTCCTACTGAGGCGCAAAGAATCTGTCGTGATCCGTGGCAGAAGCATTAACTTGGCTTGATAAAAAGCAAAACAGATGGCGGAAAATCGCATTATTTCGATCCCATTGCCAGAATTCAAAGCGTGTAAAATACGTACTCAAAACGTCATACAATGATTTCCCAATTTTCCCTTAAATGTGCCGTCGTAACCGGGAGGTAAACTCAACCGACTGCCTTCAGTTAAGATCATATAAAAGCGAGTAATCGTCCCATAGAGCTAAACCTTGTACCTAAATAGGAATTTTAAAGACGCCAACATCCATTGTAGCCATAAGATGTCGTTAAACTTTGGAAATAACAGAACTAAACCTCGTTCAAATCACTCAGTCGGATGTGTGTTTCCAGAAGCCTTTGTCGTTGATATACACGGCCTGTCTGACTATCTGATTAACGCGGTATTTTAGTGCTTTGATATGTTGTCAGGTTTATTGACTTCGATTGACGCCATCAGCGGATGTTTTAACTGGGGTGATTTCCCGTTGCTTTCCCTTTGGACCTAAGCGGAAGCAGTATAACTGACGTTGAAATTCCTCAGAGAACGAATTCGCATATATTTTAACATCCTTTACGAGACGAAATTGTATGTGGACTAAAGAATGAACGTAAGGACGAACGCATGGACAGACGCGTGAAAGGACGAAGAGAGGGAAGGACTAACGGACGGACGGAAAGAGGCACGGACTAACAGACAGACGAACGGACGAAGAAAGGGGCGGACTAATGTACCGACGGATAGAGGGGCGGACTAATGAACGGAGAGAAGGGCAGACAGTTGAACAGACGGACGGACAGCGAGAAGGACTAACAAGCAGACAGATGTACGAATGGACGAACGGACAGACGGACGGACGAACGAACGAATGGACGAACTTTGAACGGACAGAGGAGGGCGGACTGACAGACAGACAGACAGTTGAACAGAAGGACAAACAGACAGACGGACAGACGGACGAACGAACGAACTTTGAACGGACAGAGGAGGGCGGACTGACAGACAGACAGTTGAACAGAAGGACAAACACACAGACGGACAGACGGACGAACGAACGAACTTTGAACGGACAGAGGAGGGCGGACTGACAGACAGACAGACAGTTGAACAGAAGGACAAACACACAGACGGACAGACGGACGAACGAACGAACTTTGAACGGATAGAGGAGGGCGGACTGACAGACAGACAGACAGTTGAACAGAAGGACAAACACACAGACGGACAGACGGACGAACGAACGAACTTTGAACTGACAGAGGAGGGCGGACTGACAGACAGACGGAACACAGAAACTGTTTACCTGTCGGCTGAGATAGAACCAAGTAATCGCCATGGTGATCATGGCAGCCGTTGGAATGAAGACAAGAAAGACGCTGGCTAGTTTTCCGCCGATTGTTCTCGGTATGACATGATAGTCGTTGGGATCACAGCGGGACATCTTGACGTCTCCTCCTCCTCCTCCTCGTCTTCCTCCTCTGTGTCTTCGCCCTGCTGCTTGTCCCCTTGCCTCGTCCTCTTCGTCCAGGAACTGAGCCCGGCAGATTGACGGAGATCGTGATACGGAGTTCTGGCCTGGTCTTCCAGATGACCAGGGATGCGATGGTGACTGCGATGGAGGAGGAGGAGGCGGAGGTGGCGGGGGTGGTGGTGGTGGAACACCATGTACGTGTCCCTGGGTTTTGTCGCTAGCGGCTGAACGTGTGAGGGTAAAGGTTTCTTCGCATGATGATTCCACTTTGGCTGCGTGGCGAAGAAGACTGGAGGAGTGACAAAACGACGTAAACTGGTAATAATACGCTTGATCAAGGACCTTCGAACGTGAGGTATTCAACCGTAAGATGAACACGACGCCAACGAAATTGTCCGACAAACATAGTGACGATAGGTCGACTGTTACTCAACTCACGTGTTGAATCAAATTCACAGCTACAGGATCTTTGCATTCCACTCTCGTTCTTCTGTGTTCTTCGCGGATTCTTCTAAGAGAAATTGTTCGCTAACGAACACTGGGTTAAGCCTAGATCCAGTGTGAGTAACAAAGCAACGACTAGAACTTGGCCTAACACAACAGATCAAGTTGACCCAGTACACTAATTGTACAGTTGTAAGACTTTACTCGTAGACGTAAGTTTACTTCCGAAAATGGCGTAATCGTACCTCCTGAAAATGACGTAATCACGTCAAGAGTTCATTGCAATGGCTGGCGTTGTCTGAAGCGTTGACCTTGAGTCTGATACTATATACCAAGCGTTCGCGTTGTCACCGAAGGTCGTGCAATGTCATTCGGAATATCCGCAAGACCTATCCAGGCGTATCTTGCATTTATATGTATTACCTAATAGATCTCGGAGTTACCGGATCGATATATCTCGTCAGAATCGATGAAAACGTCGGCCGAGAATCGGTTATCCTCCCCGACTGTCGAACGTTCGTACTTGGTGCATGGAGTCGGTGAGAAATATTGCCGGGTTAAGAGGACATTCGACTGCAAATGTGCCAAGCGTGCGGAACGGGACTGCGGCAAAGAGAACGAGTATTAAATCGCTGTATGGGCGACCCATCTCGAAAACATCAGTCGCACACGGAGGCATTCATACAGCCGACGTCGCTTGGCATTCTGGGATGCTGTGGCCGGAAGTTGGGCTTGAGCGTTGTCACGTGGGATCCGCATAAACGTCGACTGCGCGATCGTAAAGCTGCAAGAACAATGAATCAGTATATAGTGCGCTGCTGCGCATGCAGACATATACGGAGGCAATAAATGGGAAGGAGTTGAGAGGATTTTTACGTGGACCAGTCAGAAGAATGCTTTGAATCGACAATACTATACGGTCCTGCAGCACACACCACACGTACATTCAGTGTTTTTTTTAGGAAAAAAGGTTCCGGAACTGAACAATTGTGGAATTTTGTGCTAAAATTTCTTTATTTTTATCAATCAATAAACACTGAAAACAGTGTAAAGTTGTAAACACTGAAATTGAATTAAACTAAGTTACATTATATTACATAATTGAAATAACTTAGTAACACAATTCATTTAATAAAAACTAAATTATTTTTTATTAGCCGAGAAAAGGTGCCGGAACGCCTTTCCTGAGCGTTCCCTCTGAAAAAGCACTGCGTACATTTGATACAAATCTGGGTTCATACGTCGAGTCACACATATCTATCGGTAATGTAAACAGCTACGAGGCCGTAATGTCAGCTTATTAGGCCCCAATACTATTAATACTAATGATTATGATCATAATCGTAATCGTAAACTCGAAATTTCTCAAGCGCTACTTAAAAGCTAAGCGCAGGACGCCAGCTTATTCACGAGCACTGCGTCAAGTCAGTGGGATTGTCCAAAGATACCATGTCAAAAACCAAGTCCGGCTGCCAGAAGACCAGAGACAGAAGGGGAGAGGAGGTGTTAAGGTGGGTTATATTTAAGCCGAGAGAAATGGAAAGGAATGATGAGTAGGAGGAGGAATAGGAGGAGAAGGAGGAGGATAATGACGAGGATGATGATGAGGAAGAGGTTGAGGATAAGTTCATAGAAACTATTTCTACTTCTAACTTAATTTTTATGTACCTGACGACTGATTCATTTCTACCACGTGTAAATATAATAACAACGTTAATACATCAGAATAAATGATGCATCATTTTCCATATCATCCAGTCTCAACACTGAGTAAACGCCAGCGTTACTATGAAAAGTAATCGTAATGTAATCACTCATTGTTCGAATAACAATAAACAAATTTTTTTAATGAGACTCTGCTCAACCAGCTGTCACCAATAATATTTAAAGCTGAAATTAAGGTTGACCGACCGACATAATGTGATCGAGTGAATTGATTATAGATGGTAGAAGCTATGATCACAAGAAAGACAGATGGTAGAAGCTATGATCACAAGAAAGACAGATGGTAGAAGCTATGATCACAAGAAAGACAGCCCTTATACACTTTGCCTCTATATATTATACTCTTTGGCTCTGTCCCTTATACACTGCTTCTATCCCTTAAACAATTTGCAGCTCTCTCATACACTTCGACTCTACCTCTTATACACTTTGCCTCTATCTCTTTTACACTGCCTCTATCCATTATACACTTTTCCTTTATCCTTTATACACTTTGCCTCTATTTCTTATATACTTTGCATCTATCTCTTATGCACTTTGCATCTATCTCTTATACACTGCCTCGATCCCTTATGCACTTTACCTCTATCTCTTATACACTTTTCCTCTATCCCTTATACACTTTACCTCTATCCATTTTACACTTTGCCTCTGTCCCTTATATACTTTGCTTCCATCTCTTAAACAGTTTGCCTCTACCTCTTATGCACTTTACCTCTATCTCTTATAAACGTTGCCTCTATCCCTTGTACATTGCCTCTATCTCTTATGCACTTTGCCTTTATCCCTTGTACGCTTTGCTTCTATCTCTTATACACCTTTGTACAGGCTGTAAAGTACTGGATTAGGGTACTTAAAACAAGTAAATACAATAATAAAACTGCAGCGGTAAAACGGGTACGTCGAGGGTCAAGGCCATAGATCATGAGGCCAAGGTCAGAGGTTAAGCTAGGGCCAAGAGTCACGAGGCCAAGGTCAAAAACTGAGGCCGGCAGACATGCAGTGATGATGGGCCTTGAGACTTAACACAGCTTCTACATAGAGTAACTAATCGAATGTGTCTTGCAGCAGGCCACGATGGATGTGATTTAAAACCAAGCAGTCTGCGTATGTGAATGTTCCAGACACATCAGTGTCTATATATAGTGTTTCCAGACAACACTTTTAACAGTGAATTCGGTGGCGATTGGCGTTTTTGTGGCTTCGAAAGAACCAGCAGAGAAGGCCCAATAACCAGCTGTAATACAGTGCACCAAAATAATGTCTCTCATACTCTGCCGTGATATTGCGCAACAAAATGGAAGATTGGAATCAATGATACATGGTGCCCCTTGGCGCATCCAGGTTTCTCCCGGTCAGCCATGAATAAATTGCACGCGTTCTAAGGACAAGAAAACAATGACACTTTGTCTTTTTGTCAAGATTTGTGCAGCTAAACAGAATTTAATGCACTTCAATATGATGTAATTTTATGTAATGTGAAGTATTCTGATTATAATGTGACGCAATCTGATTATAGTGTGACGTGATCTTATTGTAGTGTGACGAGATCTGATAATGTGACGTAATCTGATTAAAATTTGACGCAATCTGATTATACTGTGACGTGATCTGATTATAATGTGGCGTGATCTGATTGTAATGTGGCGTGATCTGATTATTATAATTATAATATGAAGCAGTCTGATGTTAATGTGATGTAACTGTAGTCATGTCATGCAATTTCGTGTACTGTGATGTAATGTGATATAATTGGGCAATTATGTTGCGCCTTTTAAAGAAGCGTTTGAAAATGTTGTTTTCTACAACGATCGAGACATTTGTCTTTCCTTCAGTCTCTCAGGAAGTGCGTTTGAAAAAGGCTGCGTTATTCCTGGCAAAACACGTTGTTTGCCTTTAAGTAACAAATACACTTCCCAAGAACTGCCTATCCATGTGCTAATGACCTTAGGTGCGTGCGTGATTCGGCTGTTTGTACGTGATGTGAACGCAGGAATTAACTCGCGAATAATATGAGAACAAATCAGGTGGTTTTTAAAAGACGGTATGCTAGGGTGAAGTTCCCAAAATCGAGACATCTGGGAATTGCTTTCATGATCCGTAGCTAATGGGTAGCATAATGGAATTTTTCCATCAGGGACACTTTTGGAAGTAGCTCACAGATGCCCTGCGCGGGAAAGGATACATAGTGTATTTATACTGCATTAATTTAATTTGTATGGCGCCAAATTTATAATGAGAAGCATCAATGGATTGGATGGCCTTAAGGACTTGTTCGAGGCCCAATTATGCAAATGCCAGGTTGACCGGTCTAAGGAACGTCGAGAAATATCATTTCAAGGGAAAGGCATGAATTGCTGGATGTCTTCAGCATAGGGGTGATGGTCAGCTGACCTTGCCTTATGGAGTGAACAGCGTAAACATAAGAGTTCCAAGAACAGAGCCTTGTGGAAACTCCGCAAGTGAGATGACACGATTGGGATGAGACTTTTCATGGTTTAACCAGGAAAAAGCGTGGAGGAGGGATAGGATTGTAGCCAGAGAGAGCAGTGTCAGTAAAACCTAACCAGATTGAAAGTCTCCAGAGTAAAATAAGTAAGATGATGTTTGGACTTCTACTGCGACTGAGTCTGTGTTTCAGTAAGGGGTAGGTATAGGGTAAAGTTCGCACCGTTTGTTTGGAAGAGATTTTAAAAGATGTAGTATTTCAGTCTCTGATGTGGGTTGGAAGATAAATAATGAGGATTGAGGTGGGGAGGGGGACGGTCATGAGTGGGGAGGGAGCATCAGCAGGTGGATTGCTGGTGGTCTTGGAAAGGAGAGATTGAAGAGAAAGATGGATGGTAGCAATTTTGTCTGAAAAGGAGTCAGCTATTGAAGAAGACGGAAGAGAATTTGACGTTAATGAACATTTCAAACTTAATTAATTGAAACTGTTGCATTTCTAGACTTGGTAGCCTTCGCCTATGTCATTTCTGTACGAATATAACAATTCCACAGAATATTTTTTATATATGTTTATATATATGACCACATTTTTTATAATGTATATCTGTATGCAACATATATACATACATATATATAATATATGTATATATATATGTTGCATAGAAATATATAGCTATAGCTTGCTGTATAAAGTCCAGCTATTGCTTCGACAAATCTAAACAAGCCATTAATTTTCCGGTCTTCTTATCAGCCATGTTCTTTATGTTCTAATGGCCAATGCTGATTATATATATATATATATATATATATATATATCATATATAAATGGCTATATATATAATTACATATGTATAGCTATAGAGAGAAAACTATATATGTAGAGAAGTCTATAGATGTTCCGCAAACACTGCCTTAGAAGCGCCTCCCTAATAAATTATAGGCTTCGTTTTTATCCTTTGCCGAATCTGTAATGTAATTAATTTGATCGTCTCACGTTCCGTCTTAATTCAAGCATTTCATACCGACACGCCAATGTAACCGACCGTCACCTATGTGCACACAAGCAACTCCGGAAACATTTGTTTCGGTACAGCGCCCTCGAACACCGCATGCTCAAAAAAGTTAATTTGTGGTTGCTCACTAAGGCAGCTAGCGCTAATCTTGGAGTTAGTGATAGTATATTGTGAAAATGTGAGAATGTGAGCGTTGGAGAGCATTTTTGTAGGCCTGCTAGTGATCACCAGGTAATCAGATGGGACTGAGTTATGGAGCAGATTCAGGAAGTCAGAGCTTGTGAAAGAGACAACTTCTTTAAAACAGACTATGAATTAGTAAAGCAAAGTTTGAAGGAATTAGTAAAGTAAAGGTTGAAGGAAAAGGATTTGATAGGTGTAATTGAAGGTGTGGGAGTGAAAGGGGCGTGGAGAAAATTTATGGAAGTCCTGTGGGAGATTACTGAAGAAAACACACATAAGCAAAGACCAATAAGAAGAGTCCTTGGATAACCAGAGATATTAAAACGTGAAAGGCAAAGAACAAAGCATGGAAGATGTTTCAAAAGTCGAAGAAAGAAAATAGGACTGGAATGGATCATGAGAATACCACAAGACTTCAGAAATCAAGATCCAAGTATGTGAATAAGAGGAATATGTGCAATAATATAAACAAGAAGCAGTAGACAGTTTTCAGCAGAAGTTATCGAGAAATGTGAAGGAGGACAACAAGAGTTTTAAAACTATGTTAGAACAGTGACGTAGAAACGGAAAGAAAGAGTAGGCCCGTTGAAAAAGGAAGAGGGAAATGGAGACGGCATTGTGGATGATGTGGAAGCAGCTGAAGTTCTCAATAAATATTTCAGCTCTGTGTTTACTTTTGTAGAACTCGGAAACATCCTTGAGCCAAAAAAACATTTTAGGCAGGTAATGAGAAAGGATTGTCTCAGATGCTACTCACTAAGAAACATGTAGTGAGACAGCTGAAAAAGTTAAAACCTGACAAAACTTCAGGGATTGATGAATTACATCCTTAATTTTTATGAAGTTAAAGATGAAATTGGAGATACAATAGCACAGATCTTTAATGCCCCAATGCAGACGGGAGAGGTACCACGGAAATGAAGAGATGGACTCATATAGCCATTGAGTAAAAGGGAAGTAAAAGAGAACCATGTAGCTGTAGACCATTCTGTGTTGCCTGCAAGGTCATGGAAAGAATTATTAAAGATAACATAGTGGAGCATTTGAATATGATGTAATAATTTGCAGTCAACATGGATTTACAAGATGTCAGTCATGTTTGACAAAATCTGCTAGAGTTCTTTGGGGAGGTTTATGAAAGAATAGATGAGGATGAACCTGTGGATATAGTGTAATTCATCTAGATTTTGCCAAAACATTTGACAGATTCGTAATTTAATTCACGAAAGCTGGCCAAAAAGTCACAAGAATGCGAAATTAGGCATGAATTATTTAAGAAACCAAAAGGAACATTAGAGCAGAGACTTTTATTTTTTAGTGCAGGAGTTATAGACTTGTGGAATGGTTTGTTTGTCTCAGTGGACACCGCCACATCCATTAAGGAGAAGCTAGGACAGGTATACGCTATTAAGCAGTCCTGATTAATTTGCAGTGGTTCTAACACAGTTTATATATCTTCTGAACCACTTAAGCCCCTAGTTATGTTACGTATGTTACGTAATACTAGTCCAGTCTTCAGGAGCTAAAAACTTTTCAAAACCGGCAGATAAACGAACATCTACGGTTGCCCGTTGTACACACTGGTACCCCAATGAAGGCTGAGATGGAAGTTTTTGGAGCAAGGCATGTCTTTTTGCCAGAGCGCATGTTCCAGGGTTAACTACGGAGGGGATTACCTGGAAAACAGGAGATTGAATTTGGATGAATGGATGGGTGTTGGATGATTGAATAACTGGATGGATGGGTGGATTGAAGAAATAAGAAATGGAGACAGAGGTTGAACGTGGATGAATGGATGGATATTGGATGACCGAATAACTGGATGGATGGGTGGAGTGGAGAGAAAAGGAATGAAGACAGAGATAGATAACGCAACAGACAGTGAAGAGATGAAACCGTAAAGCCGGCTTCAGAGGCTGACGTGGAAGCTGTGAACTGGAATGACAACTGATGAATTTCCGAAGCGTGCCGAGGCTCACGGCTGCCATCGAAGCAGCCGCGAAAGATTGACTGGAGACGGAGGGATCGGTTGATGCTTCGACCAGACACCGGGCAACCGTCAAGGCCACTCGGTCGCCGGCCTCCTGCTCAGGAAGCCTCTGCGAGTTCATCAGTCGATCGTCATCGGGTCCTAAGGCCGCATTCCTCCCTGCCTCTCTCTCTGTAACCTCACAAGGCCTGCGTGGATGCCTGGCAGCCCAGGAAGGCGGCTACCGAATCGCTTACGGTCTAGGACCCATCAGCCCGGCGGACATCGACCGAGGTGCTACTACATACAACAGGAAGCACCCCAGCATCACGCACAATTAGGATATTGACTTTGCTATTTAGAATACAATTTGTAGTTATCTTGTTGCGAGCGAACAACTTGGACCGTACCGGTGCGAGGTGGAAAACTGGTAATGGAATGCCAATGTGCACTGAGTAAGATTAATGCAGACCGGACGGCACAGATGGTATAATGCACGGACGAGCGGACGGCCACAGGAAACCGAAGGCACGATGGAAGAACGAAGAAAAATAAGCGGGAAACGGGTATCGTAGCATGTGCGTAGCATCGCAAGCTAATAAATAAACGGCTTCTGGAATTGGAGGCAAATAAATAATAGACGGATATTTTAGAACGAAAAGCCAGCTCACAGATGAACAAAAACACAAACTGAAAAACTGGCGCTTCTGATAAAGGACATTTGTTAGACGAGGAGTTATTCGCATGAACTGCTATCAGAATTCTGATGGTTCGCTGGGAGGGAACCTCCGACCGAGTATACTGAAAGGGAAATCATCGAAACAACGACAGCAATTTTACGTCGAATAACAAAGAACGATTGTAGAAGAATAAAAAATTCGAGCAAAACACTTGAGCTGACGACATATACGACACAGATCGAAACAAGGACGTTAAAAGGTAACCAGTCATTTAAAAATAGATTTAAGGAATCTGACAGAGGTAAAGAGAGACATAGACACTAAGTGAAATAAGGACATCGAAAAACGAGTCATTAAAAACAAAACAAGCCAGAACAACAAGCCAAATGAAGATATCCGAAGACAACAAGTCAAATAACGACATCTTAAGATAACAAGTCAGATAACAAGTCAACATAACATAGCATAACTGGGGTTTTAAGTGGTTCAGAAGAATCATAATATCTTTATCTTAGACTGATTTCTATGCACATTTCATAGCGCATAACCGTTAGTGTAGAATAGAGTAAAAAGAATGTTAGATGTGCATGCGAAATCTAGAATAAAATAAACATCGTTATGCAATTAAACGGGCGCCCAACACCACAAAAAAGTTTGCACAAACCTTAAATCATGAGCCATAAACTATAGTGGTTCAGAAAGATATCATGATTGGTGGCTTTAATCACATTTTTGATAAGTAAGTAAAAGTCTCTGCCACTATGATTTTATCTTCTCTGCAAAGATAAAGTATTTCAATTTTCTTCTTTATGTACGCATGTATGTATACATGAATGAATGTATGTATGTATGTGTGTGTATGTCTCTATATTTATGTATGCATCAAGGTACTTATTACGACACTTTTAAGTAGGCCATACTTGTCAAAAGCGTTGCACTTAAGACTATCTAACCTTAGTAACCTTCCGATGGGCTCTCTTGCCTCAAAGGGAGTGTTCTCTTGACTGGAGAATGCAAATAATATTTTACAGCAGAAGCAGTTTCATTTTATAATCAAACCACGTAATCACTCTGATTTAAGCCAAGCACATTTACATGTTGGTCTATTTCTGGCAACGATTCCAATATCAAGTAAAATTTAGAATGAAGAACAACGTGAAATCTTCACGCTGCGATTAACTTTAATTTAGGATGTTACTGAGAACAAATAAATTCGTTTTATACTTACTTTTGGTAAATCCATGGAATCATTTCAGAATGCTTTATTCAGATCTGTCACAAATTATCCTCTAGAATCAACAAATGTTGTTTAGCCTACGTGTCCTCCTGTGCCTTTAGGCCTACAATTGTTCTGAGTCGTAAGCAGACCCCAGTAAAGGGCCTCCAAGACCTTCCCGGACGCCGGTACAGCTGACTGGCTTTGCTTTTAAACTAGAGACCTTTTAAAACATCAAACGTGTCTTATGAGATACACGAGCCTATTAGAAGCTCCTTTGCAAGACGAACGTGCCTATTAAACTTCTCCAGTCTTAGCCGATGTGTAGGACTACATAGACCTTCGGCTGTTTTATCTATTTTTAACCATTCGACTGCGAACTGACTGCCAAGGGGTGAATATCTCCGCAGACACTGATCGTCATCCTGCGCAGAACGCTTTCCATTAGGATGTCCTTTTTTCCACAAGAAACTTGGTTCATGCCGAGTAATGAACTGGAGAAGCAGAGAAGCGCATAGGAATGCAGTGCCTATGTCCGCGCGCTGTCTCCGTCCGTCAGCCCGTCCATCCTTCGGTCGGTCGGTCGGTCGGTGGTCAGTCGGTGGTCGGTCGGTCGGTGGTCGACGCTGTGTGCTCCGTCCGTTCGTTCGTTCGCCCTCTGTTGCAGGATTCAGTCGAAGCAACCAACACCCCAGCCGATGAGGAAGAAGCAGACATAGGTCGAAATCAGCCATTCCGATTAATAGGCAGATGGCGACCGTGTATCTGTTTTTCTGTCTGTTTGTTTGCATCTCTATCGACAGACAGATGTAGGGGTGTCTGTCTGTCTGTCTGTTTCTCTCTCTGGCTGGCTGTCTGTAATTATGCTTATGTTTCGGTCTGTAATTAATTAATCTATGTGTCACTGTATCTAGTTCATTCTCTCTCTTAGTTTCACTGCAACTGTCTGTCTCATCTTATATTAGATCCTGGCTCACTGTATGTGTCTTTGGCTCTATCTTACTACCTCTGCCTCTGCCTGACTTTCTCTGCTTTTGCCAGACTATGTCTGCCTGTGTCGCTTGATCTGGTCTTGTCGCACTGCATCCACGCAGCTATATGTGTATGTATCTCTGTAACTGACTCCGCGCTTATCTGTATTTCTGTCTTTGCTCCTTTGTTTTAGTCTCTTAAGCACAAAACCTTGATTCCAAAATGCAGGCCTCGAGGCCATAAATCACGAGATCTAGGTGAGACATCAATGGCCCAAGGCCAGACGTCAAGAGACCTAGGGTAACCGTAACGAGGCCAAGGCCAGACATAAAAACCAAGGCCAGACATCACGAGGCCAAGGCCAGATATCAAGAGGTTAAGGTCTCCAAATTTTTAACGGCATCAAGACATAGGTTACGTTATGGCTAATTCACTTGAAGTTCTAGCAGGGCGAAAGTGTTGGGAAGGCGACTGCACTGAAACGCTGAATTGGAAATAATGACTGGTTTCCCTCGGATCTGCAGAAACTTTGGCTACCTAACTTCTGTGTTGACCCAAAAGCCACCGTAACGAATGGTAGATGTGGAGCTGGAATTTTATTATGCATGAAAGTGCATAAGCAATGAGGACAAAACAGATAACGCCCATCAAGCCACACAGTGGGTGGGAAAATAGATTGAATTAAAACAGTGCAATGCAGTAGAGCTGAAATGTGTCAATGTCACCCTTACAAAGTTCAGAAGTCAACATTGAAACCGGGCAACAGAAAATTTTATGGACCATAAAAATACTGAAAAGGTAAGTTTTTCGGATCAGTTTGTTTTCAGTTCAGTTTTTCAGTTGAGAATTAAGCCCTGTGGACCTCAGGCGAATCATATCTTAGTAATCTATACGCCTCGCTGCATTAACGTCAGTCAATCGGACCGGCGACAAAATAGTTATTAGCTACATAATCAAGTCGATTTTGAGGTGTAATTAACTGTCATTGTTGAAGCAGTTGAACTTATAACTTGCGTTAAGTTTTTTGCACAGATAAAGTAAAGTTCTTAAGGACAGTACATCTTTAAGAGCGGAACTAACAATTAAAACTCAATTTGACGTGTAGAAGACGACGCCTTGCCGTTTTCTTTGTCGTCTTGTGTTTATCTTTTCATGTGAGTGCTTCTGTGTGTTTACATGTGTGTGTTTATATGTCTGTGTTTATGTAAGTATGTAGGCCAGAACAATACACTTGATATAGCGCCTTTTAAGTACCTCGCAAACGCGATGCACCCACTATTCAACAGATCTAAACGATTTAAGGTAGGCAGAGAATGTACGACGAACAGAGTGAAATGCGACAGTACGTAAATGCAATGGAAGGCTGTTGGAAGAGGACGACGGTCCAACACATGGGAAGGCACGATGGGCTTAAGCTGAAGTTCGAAAGCGCGTCTCCTGCACATCTCCACAGCCAGTGAACGCAATGATCGCATAGCCGTCTGGATCGCCACCGGAATACAAAGCTCCCAATGTATGCTGATGATGTGCTGACAAGTGAGGTTCATGCCAGCAGGAGGATCTTGAACATCATGCTCTACGCAACTGGGAGCCAGTGAAGTCTTTCTCGCAAACATTCCGATACATGGGAATATTTCGACCTATTGGCCCCGACTCTAGAAGCACAGTTGAGAAACGCAGACTGGAGTTTTATGGCTTAGATGAGTCGCTGTTCTTATCCATCGCAAAATTTGTCTCTTTTGCCAATTATGCTCTGTCTGTATGTCTGTCTGTCTGCATCTCTCAATGTTTCTCCATCTTTGACTTGATCTGCAACTCTTTCATTCTCTCACCGTCTATGTCGTCTTAATCTCTCCTTTATACTCTTTCTGTCTTTCTCTGCGCGCCTGCGTGCGTGTGTTTTCTATTTCAGTGAATTTATAAATTGGAATGAATGTTGTACACCGTTTTAATGGTCGACAAACCCAGAATATCACGATACGCCTCAAGGGAAGAGATTCTACAATCGCATAGCCAGTTCCAGCAGCTATGCACAGGCATTTAGGGAGATAGGAAGAAGGAGAAAGACGGGGATGGACAGAGATATAGAAGCATCACGGGAAGACAAATATCGACCGACTTCGCATTTTGCAATACCATCACGTCTCCCAACGTCGAGAAATCAGAGCCAGCTACGCAGACACATAAGCATCTAAACGCACAGATAAACACACGGACAAACACACAGTTAAACACACAAACATACGGCACTGGTTCAAGTGCATTCGTCAGCTGTATCTCAGGCGTAGTGCCTGAGAAATGACGGCGGCGATGGTTGGGACTACTCAGCTCTAGCAACGAACGGGGTCTACGAACGCAGTCCTATGATGTCTCCATCTCCCGGACATCAGCAGTGGATTTTTGGACCACCGTGTCCTCCGACCTTGGATTTTTCAGAACGACCACCACAATCACATCGTCTGCCTTGCTGCCTATCTGCCTGCTTACCTTTCTAACTATCTCGCTGCCTGCCTGCATGTCTATCTTTTTGGCTGGCTGTCTGTCTGGTTTTCTGACTGTTTTTCTATTTGCCTGCTCTTTTGCCTGTCTGCCTATCTGTCTGCCTATCTGCCTGCTTACCTTTCTAACTATCTCGCTGCCTGCCTGCATGTCTATCTTTTTGGCTGGCTGTCTGTCTGGTTTTCTGACTGTTTTTCTATTTGCCTGCTCTTTTGCCTGTCTGCCTATCTGTCTGCCTATCTGCCTGCTTACCTTTCTAACTATCTCGCTGCCTGCCTGCATGTCTATCTTTTTGGCTGGCTGTCTGTCTGGTTTTCTGACTGTTTTTCTATTTGCCTGCTCTTTTGCCTGTCTGCCTATCTGTCTGCCTATCTGCCTGCTTACCTTTCTAACTATCTCGCTGCCTGCCTGCATGTCTATCTTTTTGGCTGGCTGTCTGTCTGGTTTTCTGACTGTTTTTCTATTTGCCTGCTCTTTTGCCTGTCTGCCTATCTGTCTGCCTATCTGCCTGCTTACCCTTCTAACTATCTCGCTGCCTGCCTGCATGTCTATCTCTTTGGCTGGCTGGCTGTCTGGTTTTCTGACTGTTTTTCTATTTTCCTGCTCTTTTGCCTGTCTGCCTAACTGTCTGCCTATCTACCTTTCTGGCTGTCTGTCTGTCTGGTTGTCTGAGTGCCTATCTGTCTCTTTTGCCTATATGCCTGCCATGTATGCCTGCCTGTCTGCCTTGCTGTCTGCCTGTCTGCCTTGCTGTCTGCTTGGATGTCTGTATGCCTGTTCCAGATGTGTGCATCGTTTATTATGCGCTCGATCGACAGCATCTCATCCGCACAGTGCAGAAAGGAATCTGCCAGTTATGCAGGTCACGAGATCCCGAAATCAACGCTTCCAATATTACTTTTCTCTAATATGATTCGACGCGTTTTAGGTTCTCAGCGCACGAACACGACCAGACTCACGTGCACCCACACGAACGCCGACTATATCGAAAGGCTTAATAAGCTGATTTTAGCACTGAAAACTCATGACATCTTCACGAATTCATATTCGCCTTCTGCAAACACTAATGTCGTTCCCATACTCTGTAATCGCGTTGCTTTTGGGGATCTCTCAAAGGCGCTATATTAATTGTTGGCCATCTGCACTGCATTATGTAAATCTACTGTGCAGCTCATCACATGAAATCGCTCTGCTTCACTTAACATCAAAACACTGCACGTCACGCTATGTGGCTTCACATCATCATTTCACATTACATCATAATTATTACCTTACCTTCATCACGGCCATAGTTACTCACAGAGCGGCAGGATTCTGTTATTATTTTGAGTTGCGTTTATTGTTGTTGTTGCAGCTGCTGATGATGATAATGATGATGATGATGATGACGATGATGATAATGACGACGACAGACGATTATATGTCTGTTGATGTCAATGTTGTTGTTGCTGCTTTTGATGATGATGGTGCAGAAGAAGAAGAAGAAGAAGAAGAAGATGATGATGATAATCATGATGATGATGATGATGATGATGATGATGATCATGATGATGATCGTGATGATGATCATGATGATCATGTTGATGATGATCATGATGATCATGATGATGATGATCATGATGATCATGATCATGATAAAGATGATGATGATCATGATGATGATGATCATCATCATCATGATCATGATAAAGACGATGATGATCATGATGATCATGATCATGATAAAGATGATGATGATCATGATGATCATGATCATCATCATCATGATCATGATAAAGATGATGATGATCATGATGATCATGATCATGATAAAGATGATGATGATGATGATCATGATAAAGATGATGATGAGATGATCATGATGATCATGATCATGATAAAGATGATGATGATGATGATGACGACGACGATTATATGTCTGCTGCTGTCACTGTTGTTGGTGCTGCTTTTGTTGTTGTTGTTGTCGTTATTGTTGATGATGATGATGATGATGATGTTGACGATGAAGATGACGATGACGATGACTATATGAAGCTGTCTGTTACCAGCAGGAGTTGATATATAGCTATCGAGCAACATGCATATTTACTCTCATTTTGCATAATTTATTTGTTTATTTATTTGTTTACTTATTTATTTAACGTGTCTCAGTTTATTTGCCATAAATCGAGAGACATCACTGTCTGACTGAAGGTCTGATTGCAGTGGCTACTCATGTTTACGTAACTCTTCGTTCAGGTAAACACTGTAGCCAGGCTCGGTTCTGCAGATAGCAGAAATTATAATTAGGCCGAATGCAGTTCGATCACTGGAGGTCTGAAGAGGTAGTCTCGATATGCGTTTAATCGATCAGAGAACTCTTTCGTCGGCTGAAAACCAAACAGCTTGGACAGCAGCGGTGCCAGTAAGACACAGAGAAGGCTTTTAACACTCTTGACCCAGGTGATCGATGGCATCCGACTATTACTTTCCAACAGCTGCATGAATAGCAGAAAAATGCACAACCATCAACCATTCATCATCAGCTGCGCACGTCTATATTCAAGCGCAAGCAATCATGTATGCACGTATGTATACAATGTACATAGGTAGAAATAAATGTATGTAGGCTTATGCTTGCATGATTGCATGCATGTGTGTATGCATGTACTTATGTATGTATGTAAACGTATTATAAACTCGAAATTTCTAAAGCGCTACTTAAAAGCTAAGCGCAGGGCACCAGCTTATTCACGAGCGCTGCGTCAAGTCAGTGGGGCTGCCCAAAGATGCCATGTCAAGAACCAAGTCCGGTTGCCAGAAGACCAGAGAGAGAAGGGGAAGTAACTGTTAGGGGGTTGTGTTTAAGCTGAGAGAAATGGGGAGGAAGCTGATTGGATGGATCAGGGTGGGATTTCTTGAAAAGGTGAGACCAGTTTTGAATGGAACACCTGAGGAGTAATAGGTAGAGGGACTTGAGAGATGATGAGGATGAGGGGTGAACGACGGAAAGGACTGCGGTACAGAGAACATTTTGCGAAATTCGAGAGGGAGATGTATGTAGACGTGAGTGCGTTCTATGCATGTATATATATATACATTCGTACGTATGCATGTATGTTTGTATATGTGCATTGTTGCATGTAGGCCTGTGTATGTACGCACACTTATTTATGTATTATTTGTTCATTTATTTGTTTATACTTTCATTCGTTCATTTATTATGTATTGTTGCACGTAGGCCTATTTATGTACGTTACTTATTTGTTTGTTTATTTATTTATACTTTCATTGGTTCATTTATGTGCGAAATTATGTATTCGTTGAGCATCTAGGACCTCTGTGTAATGTGAAGTTTAATAGCGGTAGTTTATAATCGGAGAACCGGGCATAGAGTCAACACGTACCGTCTGAGGAAAACTTAAAACTTGAGAAGTTTTGGATGCCACCAACCGACAACTGAACGCATTCTACAAAAAGCAACAACTGTCTCGAATCAGAATCAGTCAGATGCAGTCTGTATCGATCAATCATTTTTCCGGCATGTTTTAGCTTCTGTAAATCTAATCGCTTGTTATACATAAATATGAACGAAATTTTTCTCCATAAGCACGACTGTAAGAAGCTGTTCGTTATTTCATATGTAGGCCTAACCAATGACTTACTGCTGGCAAATCGATAGCCCAGTACATTTCGTAAACAACCGGTCACCAATCCACGGTCAATATTAGGACAGGATTTAGTCCCCTACGTATTGCATTGAGCTCATTTGTAAACCTATATTACACACACACATACACGTACACACACACATACACACACCTCAAAATCAGGGCATATGCGTTATAACTATGCTGGATTTATCTTATCGGAATTGTTAGGGGGGGGGGGGGGCGAGAGGGGTTGTTAGGCGGGGGTCAGGAGCGCATGATGGAACTGCTTAATAATTCGGACATAACCTCGGATAGAGCGTCGTAAACGGCGTTCTTTTATTCGGCAATGCCTGCTGGTTTACAGACGATTCATATAGACTTCCGTGATTACTAATTGCACCGGATCGGGTAAGATTCAGCATTACAAAGAACTATGCTAATCTAATAACACGCACCTTAAACGGAATAATAGAACACTAAATGTCACCACAACACAGCATCACTCTCGACCGTAAAATCCCACACCCGATGCAAATAATATATACGCATGGGACCTAACAGATATATATAAATATGTAAACCATCTGGACCTGGTAGAATATGCGATGTGTTCAGAAGAAAACGCTTGCTGGGCATGGTAGAACCGCTTTTGTCAGCCAGCGCCTCAAGGCCGTTGTTTCTCACGGAATTTCCAGCTCGGGAGCTGTTGAGGTGTTATGTTCGCGCGTGGGGCATAGTTCTGGGATTACCGCTTAATAAAACAGTCGTTTCCCCCTTTCCCAGTGAGGCGGGTTGGTCGACTGTTGTTTCAGGGTGGGGAGGATTGCGAATTCAGCAAAACCGGATACTAGTACTGTTCTATTTAATACAACTTTGACTGCCTAATCGAATCGAATCTAATGACTTCTATAGCGCCGTTATCATAATGCCAAGGCATCGGTCGATGATCGCTTCAAGTGAAATCGCAAAAAAATCGTATTTCTATGAATTCAATGTTAAGACCGTATGCCATGTACAATGGCTAATCTAGACCAATTGTAAAGTAAATAGCATGTGTGTAGTAGAGTTCATTATCATCATCCTCGTCGTCATCATCCTCGTCGTCGTCGTCATCATCATCATCATCCTCATCATCAGCATCATCTGTGGCGTGGTGTGACTGTACTGATTTGAACAAGCTCTACTAACGAAAGGCAGATTCAAGGACAATAAACGACTTCCTCTGAGTCGAGCAGCTCTGATCTTTAAATTGGTCTAGGTAGGTATGTATGTATATATGCATGCATGTACATGTATGCATGTATGTATGTATGTATGTATGTATGTACATGTATGTATGTATGTATGTATGAATGTATGTATGTATGTATGTATGTATGTATGTATGTACATGTATGTATGTATGTATATATGTATGTATGTATGTATGTATGTATGTGTGTGCATGTATGTATATGTTTGTATCTGGCTATTTGTATGGCAGCTTTTAGAACCTCACAGAGCAATCACTCATCGCTCATTTATATAACGCTTTCGTCATGAAGGTACTAACGAGGAGGGGGTCATCTTCCCCTTGGGGGCCAACTGGGCAGCGGAAGCTGGCTTCCGTTTCGGATGGATGGAAGTCCAGTTGCGGCCGAAACAAAGCGAATCAGGCGAAGAGATAAGGAGACTAACCGAGCCCAGCACATCTGCGTCCTTGGTGTATACAATCTTGGTCCATGGTGTCCGCCAGTTAAGCAGTTGCTATTCGGCCAATGAGATTCTGGACCCAAGAGGAACGTTTCATCATCATCATCATCACCACCACCACCACCACCACCATCACCATCATCATCATTATCAGCAGCATAAGCATCATCATTCTTGCTGTCATCTTGATCATCACTGACAACAACAACAGCATCGTCTTCTTATACTTACTGTCATGTTTGTTGGTTTTAACATTATTAGCATCATCTTCGTCGTTGTCATCATCAGCATCAGCATCTTTATCAACATCTCCATCTTTGTCTTATCTAATCTGTTGACGTGTATAGCGCCGTGATCATGATGTCCAAGGCATCAATCGATTTTGGGTTCAAGTGAAATCGTACTCAAGAATCCGTTGAAGAGTCATTGCGAATTCCGGTAAGTCTGATAAACTATTAGTTAGGCTACGGTGGGTAAGCAAATTGAAAAGATAAGTCTTCAGTTGAGACCTGAATTACATCAAAGAATTGACAGAACGAGCTGAACTGAGCGGTGAATTCCAAATATACTGGCTGACTAGCTACTGAGCAGGCCTGAGAGCCCCTCACTGTTCGGGTATTGGGCACAGTATGAGTCATAGTGTCCATTTGTCTTGTGCAATATTTGTTCGTATGATGGGTGAGCATGGAACTCCGCCTCTACCGTACTTGGGTAGTGCCAGTCCCAAGCCTGGATAAAGGAGGAGGGCGACGTCAACGGCCTTTGACCCCATAAGTGTCCTACGAATATCCCATATGTGAAATTGAACTGATCTGCAAATATAAATTTATAAGTTTATATATATTATTGGTGAAGAAATAAATGAAGAAGAATCAATAAATCATTTGAGAGGCCTGCATTCTAGAAAGTCGCTTGGGTCTGACAAAATTTCTTCATTAATAAATTCAGTGAATGGTTATGGCAAATAAAATGCCCTTTAATAAGAAAAAACATCTTAAATGTTTTTGACTATTGAAGAAAATTAACCGCAGATGATATCGTCCTTTCAATTGATAATAATACACTGTCAAGAGAAAATTGCTACAGATACCTAGGGATAATTACTGGTGATAAAATAAGACGCAAATAACACATCAACCATGTCATTGTGTTCACTGAATGTGGCGAAAAGTGCTTACTTACTTACTGCATATGGCCCGAACATGGTTATAAAATGACATGGTGGAGTCAAACAGCAAACTTTTCGTCATCATCATCACCAATATCATTGTCGTCGTTGTCGTCATCACCATCATTGTACTTGTGATCTCCATCATCCTAATCATCATCGTAATCATCGTCGTCGTAGTCGATTAATTTTCTTCTATAGTCGACGTTGATAACCCTGACGAATGACAAGGACTGAGTTTGAAAGGGCATTTTGTCGAGTAATCGGGGTTGAAAGGAAGCTGGCTGTGTTCCGTTCAAATGGTCGGCGATGGCTGGTCCTTCAACCCCCAATCGATGACAAATTATGTTGCATTGGACGGATGAGGATAATTCGCACGACACAGTCACCCACAGTCAACTCAGACAGACAAGGGTTGTCTGATTGCCCTCTGTGAGAACTATGTCTATGGGGCGCTATTTATTCTGAATGTATTTTGGCTACAGACGACTGCCTAGTAGGTCCGGTTGTCACCAGACTAATCTATTCTGATCTCAGCTGATATAATATGATCCCTTATCTGATTTATTTTCATTTGATCTAATCTCAGATTAATTTAGCTGATCTACCCCAAAGCAGTTAAATTGAAACTTTTATCCTAGATATATATTTTAAGTTTCTAATCTTTTGTCTCCGGTTTTACAATGTCTAATCTAATATCGTATTATGATCCCTGGTGCCAATATCTAAAGCCTAATGTCTAAACTCATGTAAATAGAATCCAAATCTAAATTGGGAATGGGACATTGTCAGATTGAAACAAATCGGATGGACATTAATTTCCAAGAATGATCTAGATCAATTTTCGAAGGGTGACATCTATCAATTTTCGAAGTGTGATCTCGATCAACTGCTGACCACTTGGAAAGAAATTCCACCACGGTTGCCTTCAGACGATGCACTTATCTGAACTAGACCAACCCAGGTGCTGTCCGTAACTCAAGTCCCGCTGCCAGACATAGGGCAAAAAGAACTTATTGCTAAATGATAAACGTTGTCCGAGTATGGAACATCAGGCACTACAAGCGATCATCGGAACTATTTGCACCGAGACAGTCATGTAAACCTCGAAGTGCCACATCGATTGTCTGACTTTAATGTCTGTCCGGTTTCAGCCTTACATGACACGAAGCTCTAGTCTGCAAGGTCAACCATGATTTGAGAAAAAGGTTGCCATTTACTACCACTGAAATCAGAAGACTGATATTAGGAGGAAAACCAATTAAGACAAAATGCTATTATTCCTCCTGCTGACATTTTAACGCATAAATGTTTTATTATTAGGATGTTGTATGCATATTAAGTTTTCTTGTGTTCTTAAATACTTGTAAACCGATGTGCGATTAGCTATTGGTTAATAAAAAATATACTTACTTACTTACAACTGGAAAGGCGAAATGACGAACAGTTCCGTCCGTATCTTGTAATGCAGACATCTGAAACCTACAGGACATATATCACTTTTAGCAGCGAGGACCCTAAATTGCTGGTATTTTAAGTTTCATATCACAATCCTATTCTAGCTGCGATGAATAACCAGCACCAATGAAGAACCTATCTTGTGTTTAAGAAGACAACATTGCAAGCAGATTTGCAGTGGCCAAACAAATCGATGAGCTTTTTATAATGAACTTTTCGTTCTTAATGAACTTTAGCACCCCTTAGTTCAGCGTAGGCGAGGCTTTTTGAGATAAAAAGTCGCTATATTAAGTGTCTCGACACATACATTTATAAGGGTGGTAGTCATAGAAAAGTTCTTTATGTAATCGGGCAGAAGTGTCTGGTGAGGTCAAAAAGAGTTCACCATTCATGTATATACAATTGCGCTATGGCCACATTATAAAGATTCAGTATACCATACATACATACATACTGTATATGTACAGTATATGTACATAATATAATATATTATATTTGTATAGGCATCATGTATATGTATACGTATCCTGTGTTAGTGCCTACGCCTCTTGCTCTGCTATCGTTTTTGCCAATCTCATTGTTCTCCCTTCAAGCATTTGCCCGCTACAACATAGTGCGTGTTTAGTTCTCTCTCTGTCCTCTCTTTCTCTCTCTCTCTGTCTCTCTCTCTCTCTTCCTCTCTTCCTTATTCCCCTCTCTCTGTCTCTCCCTGTCTCTCTCTGTCTCTCTCTGTCTCTCTCTGTCTCTGTCTCTCTGTCTCTGTCTCTAACTATCTCACTCTCTCTCCCTCCCTCTCTCTCTCGCTCTTCCTCTCTTTCATTTTCATTTCCATCTTTTCCCTCCATCTCTTTTTCGGCCGCATTGTCTTCTTCTTGCCCGTGTGCGCCTCAGTCTCCTCCGTTTCCTCCGACGCCCCTAACTCTAGGTCGATATTTGTGCCGCTGGCATTTCTCTTCATTCGACCGCCTGTCTCAGTTCCTTTACTTTCGAGAAGGTTCGTCGTCTCTCAGAGGTACGATTCCAGCTGACGGATGCGGCCCAACCGACGACTCCCGTCCGACTAAGAAGCTGAATAAGGGACCCGTTAATAATTAATTGATCCCTGCCTGGACGGCCACGAGCACGGTCGAAAGTCTACCGGTCCCAGGGTATTTCAGTTCCTCCTTTTTGGAGGAGCCAGTGTGAGCAGTTTTAAAATTATCAGACATCTGCGCCTCAGTTGTTAACAACCTGACTCGATGGCTGTAGTGAACTTCTGGGCTTTTCAATACAATATCTGTTGTGTGTATGTGTAGACGCGTGGCTTTGGGGCGAATTGACAGTTGTGTGTACGGCTTCTGGGGTGGGGTTTGACTGTCTTTTCGGCTGCTGTTAATCTGTCGAAATGCCTCGTCGCTTGTTAATACTAATGTTGTAGGAGGACGAATACGACGCCGCATTTCTTATGCGTCGCTTTCACCTCACGCTATCAACAGGGCATTACGTCGTCATCGGGAAAAGCAGTGCGATTGCAGGTGCGTCTTAAGCCGGCGCTTAAACACTCGAGCGTCGGTCGGCGCTCGCACGAACGAGTAGACGGACAGGAACATCTTAAGATTAACTGGCTTTTGGGATGAATGGATAAATGGACAAAACAAAGCAATAACTCTTATATATATAATATAATATAATATATATAGTGTCCTCTTCTCACTCATGCCACTCCTAAGGTGGCATTCCTACACCAATAAATACTATATATACAAGTACACTGTATGTATGTATGCACGCATGTATGTGTGTATGTATATATGTATGCATCTATAAGGTCCATGTGCTATAAATTGCATTTACGCTTGTGTTGAAAAACACAACATGCCTTTGTGTATGCTAGGCCCATCCCGTGATATCTTTGTTAATACAGGATAGGAAATGTGGCTCACCGGAGATCTGCTTTTTTGCTTTTTAGTTCCCGCTTAAAAAACTATGAAAGGAAGTCTAAAATTCTAGGACTCATCAAAACAATTCGCTGAGCATTTGTGCGCCTAAATATTTGTTTTATTTTCAGCACAGGCCTTCAAAGAAACGGCGTAGGTTTCCTCCGCTGGTTCAAGATCAAAGAGAGCGCATTCGATTGAGAATCTGCCCACTGGACTGCAAGACTGCGCTGAATCCGTTATCTGACGACTCTTATCGATTGACACGAATAGAATCTCATCGAAGTCTACTGACGTCTTCGTGCCTCGAATTGGTGATCATTCCTTTCGTATTTTCGGTCCGGAACAATAGTTCCACTCTAGTTCAAGAGTTCAAGATGGTTTATATTTAAATAAATAGCTACAGGACTTATAGCTTCGAGTGACTATGCGGAGCACAGTTTTAAAAGGCTTGTTGTTATAAATTGCTGTTAATTGTTAAAGTTAGGCTATAATTGGAAGTACAATATTAATGAGATTTGTTGATATGTAGCACTTGCAATTTCTCGAAAAGAAACAAGCTGACCTAATCTTATAAAACTGTTTTAATGTAATCTCTAAAATCGAATCGAAAAATTTCCCAGTATAATTTGATCCATATTACACTGGTCTAATCAAAAATATTACCACTTAGACTACATTTGATGTCACTGTAATAATGTTCTTGGCATCAATCGATAGTTGGTCTTAACTGAAACGGACGAGGCATCAATTACCAGAATGAGATTTTGCAACGACGTCTTCTGCCAGTGATGTTAAGCACTATTCTGCAGTATGACCCCTTTGAACCAGATCAGCAAGTTAGACGAGCCTTCAAATTTACGGCAAACGAGGACTGAAGCCTCATCTGGCCAATTTTCACATCTGGGCCTCAAAAACAAACCAGGGACCTAAATCAATCCTGGTAAGAGAGACTCTGACAAAAGTAATCCCGATGCAAACAATCCTGACGAAAGCAGTTCTGTCACAAATAGCCCGACTTAAATTAGTGAATACGAAATCCGTCAGCTCGCGTCTCGCGTGCGATGATTCGACGATTTCATTTGGTAGCTATGGATTTATGCGCAAATGTTTCATAGCCGTGAGATAAACCATTTATTAGCATTTCCAGTAAACGTCAATCAAAGACGTTCATGCGAAGACACCTGTCGATATGAAATGAAGCATGACGAAATGAAATCAGGATTCAGGTCTGTTCGAACTGATATCAGAACACGCCACAATAACAAAAACAAATCTTCGTTTTAGTAGAACACCGAACACTTCCGAAAGGATTATTTCTTTTTCGGACAATTCGGTTACACTACACTGTGAAAATCCCTTGAAAGTTCACCAATTTGAAGGTCCATGGGGTCCACCAAAAACTGGTGGAACATTCCACTACTTGATAGGGTGGAGCCAAACCATCACATTCCACTACTTGATAGGGTGGAGCCAAACCATCAAATTCAGGTGGTAGATTATTCCACCACTGCAAACCTGAAATGCTGCACCATTTATAGGTAGAATGGCCAACCGTCTGAAAGATTGAATGCTCCGCCATTTTTAGGTGGAATGGTCCACCGTTCAAAAGGTGGAATACGCCTCCCGTTATTGGTGGAATCGTCCAGTGTTCAGAAGAAAGAATGCCCACGGCTACTGGTGAAATGGTCCACCGTTGAAACGGGCTTAAAGCTCTACCAGTTGGAATGGTCCACCGCTGACATGTAGAATGCTCCAGAAGAACATCAGTAGATGTGCACTGAACTCATTTCCCAAAGTTCTATTGCATCCGACTCCGCTGTACCCCCCCCCCCCCCCCCCCCCCCCCGTTAGCTAAAACATCTGAAATACAGGGCAAAGCCGGACCCACTGCGTGGAACAGTCTTCCTGAGAATGTGACGAATGCCCCATCGCTGGACACATTCAAGTCACGACTCAAGACACATCTTTTTTGGATATCTTATGACTGCAGTTGATTTTTGAACCCTTGTACAGCGCCCTTTTCTTCGACCTCGGCTGTGCTACGGCGCTATATAAATTGTCTTATTATTATTAAAGCTGTTAATGTTCAGAAAAAGACAATCGATCGGCGTATTAGGCTTCTTATTTTCTGTTATGGTGTCATGCAGCATTAGAATCGTTTATTTTTGATGGCAAAGCTTTCGCGATTCTCCAAAACTCGATTTGAATCCACGGACGCTGAGCAAATTCATCAATTAATATGAATTGTACAAATTGAGCATGCAGAATGCATTCATTCAATTCAACACAAGGAATACAGTAAGTCGTCAGCTACCTAGTATTTTTGGACATCTTGTGAATATATATATTAATGAGTTATAGGCCTATTATATATAAATGTATGAAACCTGGTGAATGCTTATAATTTATGCTCCATGCATGGGCATCTATGATAAATAGGCCTAAAGCGATTGATACTTAACGATCCGAATGGATTGGCGCTTATATAGCTTTAACTGCAGCCAATTGGTAAGCAGAAGCAGCAGCAGCAGCAGAAGCGGCATCGCTTAGGCGTTCTTGCTCTGCAAACTAATGAAGACATTTATATTGGCTCAGTATAAATTGCGGTCAGGCGATTGGTATGTATTGCTGCCAGTTCAATTTCAATCGGGCGAAATTAATCTGAAAACGGTGACAAGTCATAGCTTTAATCTCTGCTTCCCCGATCTATGCATCCATTCGAATGGGTCAACCAAATCATCTCCACACAGACCCAGATATAGGAGCCCAGACACATACAAAAAAACCAAATCATATAAGCATACATTAGTTCTTGGTCTCTATTCGAATGATTATAATAAGAGAGGCCGTTTAAGTAGCTCTTAACTCAGCATAACACACTATAATATAGCATAGCATAGCATAACATAGCACGACCTAACTAAGATTTAAATGTGTTAGAAGACTTATAAAAATAATAATAATAATAATTACACCAACGACAACAATTATAACAATAATAATAATAACAACAAAAGAATAATAATAATAACACCAGCGACAATAATAATAATGATAATGATGATGATAATGATGATGATAATGATAATGATGATGATGATAATAATAATAATAATAATAATAATAATAATAATAATAATAGTAGTAGTAGTAGTAGTAATAGTAATAATAATAAATCATTCATATGTTGGCTCGAGAACATAATTTTTCTGGCTTCACCAGATTTGTTAAATCAGAGAGAATTACAGAGTAGGTGATACGACTATACCTTTTCCAGATTACCTATCCGCCATATACATAGGCTGCCTGGTTGTATTTCTCCCTTAAGATTAGTTTCTCGTATAAAATCAGATATCGATGTGGTAAAATCGCTCCTGGTGCATCTAGCAAAAAGCACACTCATTGTGGCCTGTCGTCAAACACCTAGTATGGTTATTTTTGAATTACAAACACTTAAATGCATGCCACAGTATATTACGTGCTTTCTTGCCAGACAAAATATTCTTTGAGACTTTAGGCCACATAAGTGTCTGCTGCTAGCAGAAACTGTGCAGTGGCTTGCCACGAATTTCGAGTGCATGATATTTTCGCGTTTTACCAACAAGTGTCTGGAATCTATAATGGAGCTTTCGAGGGATTGTAATGTAAATGTAAGGTATTGTAATGTAAATGTAAATCTTCGTAATTTCTCAGCGCCACACTAAGCTGCGTCATGGAGACCAGCGGTGCTACATAAAAACCAATATGCAAGAGTCAGGTTTGAGATCAGCTCGTCATTTACACATATAAAGTGTACCATAATCTTAATTGTAGTTGCATATTTATTTAGCGCCTATTTAATTAAAATTCTCGGCACCTGTGCAGCAGTATGTACGTCTGTCTGTCCGCCTGCGTGTGGACATCTATATCTGCATTTCTGGATGCTCAATCTTCTTTAGGCAAGATGTGAAAACAGTCACATCCGGAGGATGTTGCAAATAAAGACGGCGAAATCTCCCGTAATCCCAGACAGTTGGTAGCCGGGTATTTTCCCGTATGTCAGCAAGTGCTTTCCGACATAACACGCAAACAGTAGTATTCGTGTACACTGATTAGGCATGATAAGAAAGACAGAGACACGACTTTTATGCGGTGCAAGTTATATATGGCCCTCTTTAAAATATGTTCTCCGAGTTGTATATGGTGCGATATATATATATATATATATATATATATATATATATATATATATATATATATATATATATATATATATATATATATATATATATATATGATGCGACTTATATGGGACGTCTTGGCGATGAGAGGATTAAAATGTTGTGACAAGCGCTGGATATGGCGTGGCTTTTATCGCCGCCTTATCGGACAAATTCGAACTGAAAGCCGCACGGCTTATAAGCTTTATTACTTCGGTGTCTTCTGCTTTTTCTGCCGACAAATGCGTGCTAACAAAACAGTCTGCTTCGTTGCTTGGTCTTAGACTACGGTCGTCAAACCCTACGACCGAATGCCTTCCTCCAGTAGGCTGTGTGCTTTCACTGAACTTTTTAC
The DNA here is from genome assembly GCA_964023275.1 of Norana najaformis. Classification (NCBI taxonomy): domain Eukaryota; kingdom Metazoa; phylum Annelida; class Clitellata; order Crassiclitellata; family Hormogastridae; genus Norana; species Norana najaformis. The sequence goes on from OZ029915.1 coordinate 44,087,945, forward strand.
GAGGCTTTTGAAAGTCGCTTTAAATGATCATCTGCACGCTACATGCCATGCGTAAATGCAGTTGTACATGTATCATATGGATGACTGTATGTTTGCGCATGTTTATGCGTATGTATGTACATATGTATGTGTATGAGTACATACGCGTATGTGCTAACGACTGGAGCGTGACCTGTCACAATTCACATGACGCAAAAATAAATTGTGCTTTTTCGTTGAGGCTGACCTCGGAGCATTTCTCAGTAGATATCTTTAAGAGGTACTATAATTAATTGACTGACTGACCGACCGACCGACTGACTGAGACTATAAATGACTAGGTTTGCCTGGTTCAGATGCAGTTTAGGACCACATTTCTGGATTTCAATTTACTGTTTACAATATATTGACAACTGTTCTTTCTAAAAGTCATATTACTTTACGCTACCCAAAATTTACATGTCATCGAAGTCAGCAGCAAACGTCTTGACTCTTCTTGACTTCCATCAAGGATGCGAGTAGTTTTCTTAGATTTAGGCTGTTAGGTTTATAAAGAGCCTAAAAACCTACGATAGTCCCAAATTAGCTTTTAGATTTATTGTTTCAAAGAAAATCGGACTTTTGTTATTAACTTTTAGGTTGTAACCAAAATGTAAATAATTATCGTCGCTGCGATGGCCATGCTGAAGCAGAACATGCTGTGCCACGTGTACCGTGACACTGAACTCTGAACCCAGAGTTCAACATTCTAACCAGCGCCTTAGTTGTTTACGTCGGTAGATCGTTTATCTTTCACGACGCGACATGTGTCACAACAAAGTTGATTAGCGTCGCCCTCCTCCTTTCTCCAGACGTGGGACTAGCACCAAGCGTTTGCGGCAGTGGCGAAGTTTCTGTTTACGTCGTCTGGAAAAAATAATGAAACCTATCACCTAAAAACCTATGTTTTCTTCTTTTCTAAAAGTAGTTTTTGCACCTCTGTCGCGTAGGCCTATACATCGGAATCCATGTACATGTATACGTTGTAGCATACATATCCACACACACAGGCTATCTCCCTATGATTCTTCTCTCAGCCGATGGACGTATGCCGTGTTAACAAATATCTTACTTACTTACTTATCTATTGTTCAACCATTGACCTCAAACTTTTGCTGACAGGACTATGAAGAATTATACATCTGTCTTGACATTTATGTAGCGCATATCAGAGCCTCTGCATGTTTACGAGAGACCTGTGGAAACTGCTGCTGCAAATTAAAGAGGCATCAGGTGGGAGATTGTCTTCGCTTGCAAGTCATTCTGATTGCATCCTGCAGCTCCGTCGAAAAAACGTTACCCACTGTGCACATAGATTACAGGCAACTCGCCATCAGCTGCCACAGAACTGCGTTCAGAACGCGAGAAGCACAAGCGCAGCCCATATGTTCAGATTAAGCTACTATCAGACAGCATGATTGACCGGCTTTTTACGGCTCTCCAAAGCCGATACGGGATTAAACTATATGAGAATAAGACATCACACAAGGCATATGGCGGCGATAATTATAGGGACGGTTAGGTGTCTTCAGCACGGCGGTGTCTCCAGCATGAACACAATAGAAGCCAGTGCTCAAAGGAAAACGCAAGACTTAACAGCAAGCCGTAACAGTATCACTAATGCTGTCACTTATATTATATTACGGCTACTCTAGGGCCGACTCAGAAGGGTCAGTGAGGCCATGGCCTCACCATCTGAACCCGTTCTAATTTAATCTAATCTTATCTAGTCTGATTAAATCTAGTCTATGGTAAACTAAGCTAAGCTACTGTATAGAATTCCACAGCGTAGTTACAACTAGCAGAAGTCAGTTTTGAGGGCAATGGCAGAATGCCGATTGCATTTGCCGGTAGCCGACTGGATGAAGCGCTCGGCTCGTAACGCAGAGACTACGGGTTCAAGCCTCTCCTGCGACGGTTACTGTATACGGACCTTGAGCAAGTCCTTCACTTAAACCTGCTCAGCGCCATCGATTGATGCTTAGTCATTAGATAATGGCGCTTAATAAGTGCATAAATAATAATACAAAAGCATGCGCATTTTACCTCAGGCAACACATATCGGAGAAGCTTCTTATTCAGGGGCTCTCGCAACCGTACGGGATTATTGACAGCAAGGGTACAGGATTACTGACAGCAAGTGAAGTCTGCAGAGCTCTAGGTTAGTTTTCGGGCGCCAGATGTTTTCATCCAGGGAGACCACGCAAGATCTTGCGACAGCAATTCGGCGATTAATCTCTTGTTTGCTGGAATCACTGGTTACTGTCTGGCCGCCGAGGTACTTTAATGAGACCCCTTTTGTAATTTATTATTGCCAGCATCGTCCTTTGCAGTTGTGTAATATTGCAAACTTGGGTCCCTTTCCAAAACGCAAACATCTACAGGCCTGTTATGTTTAGTCTGAATTTCAACAACGTTATCATAATTCTCTTCCTCTTGTAACGAACCTGGTAGACCTCTGTGGGGGGTGTCTCAAAAAACTCCAAAGATGAGCCTGTGGCAAAACTGACATTTCCACTGACCGTGGCCTTAGGTCTGAAGGCAACTCGCCTGACCGACGAGTCAGGGTCCGTGGTGGTCCCTATATGACGGGCGTAGACACTTTAGATTGACAAAAGATTTTAATCTGTGGCGTAACTTCTTCAAATTCAGTCATCCGATCTACAGCCTTACTTTACTGGGTTGCCCTATCAACACTTGGGACGCATTAAAACAGTAAACTGGTATTTCACCGCTTTTTACCTTCGAAAACAACTTAAAATTCGAATAACTTTCCAGAAAATACAGCTCTTCGACCACTACCAAAGATATCAACCAGAAGAAGGCCTGCTCTTCTCCCAAACACGTCATCACGTGACCGCAAAGTAAGTCAGTGGCTGCCATCTGCCAAACATGCATTTATGCTGCGCTACTACACTCTAATGGACTGACCTGTGACGGGACACGTTTATCACACTTTTCCCCTTATCTCACTTTCTGGTTCAATTCCAAACACCATCCACCATAGCCGTCACGACTCTCTCCCTGCCTGACTCTTGGATCTTGAACTGGAACCGAACTTTCCTGCCGATCGATTTTGTTTTGCCTGCAAATAAGCTGGTTCCCGCGACTTAGCTTTCGTTGGCCGCTGCAGAAATCTGGAGCTTAAGATTACATTAACTCCATCAGAATTCACCGTTCTTTTATTAAAATACTAACGTGGCTTGGAAACAGTTTCTCTAGTCGATCAGAGGGAGTTCAGAAGGTACATATTAAGGTCACATATGGTAGACACATAAAGCTCGTGTGGGAATGTTGTCATGCGGCCTCACGTGTCCTACATATGACGTTGTTGTTGGAAATCGTACTTATACATGTTACATAGGCTATACAACGCATGATTTATGCCTTCAATCGTCTTCCCTGATCTGGTCGCGACTTCTCTCGCTGGTCCTCGGACGCGGCATGCCAACTTAATCCTCATTCTTAACTCGAAACGGTCATTTATATATCGTCCAGCGTTTCTTCTTCCTCAACCGACCATCTTTTCGACTTTTAAAGGCAGTCCCTGCAGATTGTAGTCATGGCAACAAAACGGACGATAAATCTTCGCCTGGCATTAAGAATGAATGCCTTGGCAGAAGACTAGTCATATATCTTCTTCGGATATGAACGGCGCTTCGCAACGCACATACAACACCCTCTGTCATGGCGCGTTGGACAAGAGTAGCCTATATAGCTGTACGTCTGCTAATATCAGCAGACAAGTTTCAGACGTGAGCGGACTACGCCAGGCATGACTGGTCAAACAACGGATTAGACGTAGGTCTATACACCAAGCACGAGCCCTGGTCGCATACCACGAGTAGGTTTTTGTTTGAAGTTCGTTGGAATTTACTATTAAATCCAGTTTTTGAGCGTAATTAATTTAACAACTATAGGTTTATTGAACAACGAATATGTCGGAAGTGATGTTCACAAAAGAGAATTCATTTCCGTATCTCCACCTATTGCTGAAGAGTGTACACTATATAGTCTATATTACACAATTTTAACAAACTTAGTTAATGGTGATGTATTACTATGAGAGAGGTGTTTAAAGCAGATAGGAAAAGGTCGATTTGTCGATGTTGTTCGTTAAATTACCAAGCATGAAGAGTCAGTGTTGTTATAATAGTGTAATTGTTGTACGTAGTTCGATATGATAGACAAGTTATTTTGAACATGAAAAGGCTTGTTGTTCAAATGGAAGAATTAATTGAACAAGTGTTTTGCATTAATTACAGCCGTGATTTTGCTATATTTCATATCTGAAGAATGTCTCAAGATTGGTTGATACTTTTAATGGGTTCTCTCACCTAGGCTGGTGTCTGCAAATGTTATCATACTCAGGCATACATTCATGGCCAAGCCGTAGATGCACTCTCCTTGGTCGAGAAAATGTTTGGGACATCTTAGACACTTTCCATTTGGATGTCGTCTTACAGCCTTCGGCTCAATCCCTCTAAAAGCCTACTCATTTACTTTCTTATCTTGTCAAACTCCATGTTTGAGTTAGATCTGGATTCGTATCTGTCTAACAATCAATTTATTACATCTAAGACTTCAATTACAAAAGACCAAAGATTCAAAGAATTTCCAATCTGAATGTCAGAGTTAATTTATACAGTATTTAAGTTACCTTATTTATAGCCAGCAATTAAACTAGAAATATAACAGATTTACTTTCCCTCCCACCAGTGGCCCGGGAAGTGTTTAAAAGTTGTGTGAGCCAACGTACAGACTTAAGGTGGATAAAACTATACATTATATCCGATATAATCTATAGGAATATTTTTGTCATTTTTTGCAACAACTGGAAAAGAATATTACATAATATCAGAGTATATATCAATGTATTATTTTTTATAGTATTGATATTTGTTCAGTGGCATAAGAAGATATCTCCGTTGCCCAAAAAGTTGTGTAAACATGGTCCTGCTTCGGCGCCACAGAGTCAAAACTTGTGTGAGCACCCGCGCCGATGGCGCCATGGCTCCCGGGTCCCTGCCTCCCACGATGAAAGTAGATTCGTTCCAGTTTTGTTCTCAGTCCAAAGGGTAGGGAATGTCCATGAAACTGATGTACATGTCGCAGTGCGCTTTTCCCAAGTTCAACGTCCACAACACAACTAAGATGAACTTCGAGCAGACGAAGACACAGAACTGTTCGTAAATCGTAATTGCATTTATTTATTTAGCACCTATCATAGTTCCGTCGCTCTTTCGGATTTACGCGAAAAAATTCACAGTTCAACGACCCCTTTTGTCGATAAATCCAACGATCGCTCCCCAAATCTCGATACTAGAAGACAACGAGTCGACATAACTAACGGCTAGCCATCAAATCACAAACTCTCCAAGCGACTCGGAGCCTAACATAGGAGTCCATAACGGTCTGATCCCGTTAACAGCCAACGCAGAACTAAAGATAAAGCAGGTTCTAGCCTCTTACATACTTCCAGCATACTTGTGAGAACAAAACTGGAGAGAATAACAGAATGTTCGGTGGAAGAATTTGATCTTTCTGTCGAATCACTTTGCGACGAGCTACTCTGACTGGGGGGGAGACCCAGTGATTGTGAATAAGTTATGGTACATCACTGACAATGATCTGGCATCAGTTTTTCCCAATTTAATGACTGCACTTCGAATATATGTAACTCTGCCTGTTTCTGTTGCCTCTGGTGAGTGCAGTTTCTCCAAACTGAAATTAATTAGAACTTACATGCTCATTTCTCAACTCAGACTCAATGGCCTTCCAACAATTTTTATCAAGTCCTATCTTGTGGAAAAGCTAGATTTGAAAGAAACTGTCAAATATTTTGCTGCAAGAAAAGCCAGAAAAGTGTGACCCTTTAAGTGATAAAGATTCATTTTTACACTGATGTTCCCGTTCCCTCATAATTATATAAATATAATGAACACCAGGCTATGTATGTACAATTTGAGTTTTCAGTTTTTTGTAGACGCTTTTCTATTAGTGTTTGATCTTCTTACACGAAAATGGATAATTTTTTTGTAAAAATTAGGCCTGCACCGTGTTTACATGTTAGACCTATACCCCTGAGTTTTACCAGAGAAAATGGACAAACAGTATTATACTAGTCTTTACCATCTTTTATTCTTTTACTATCTAAGGGTGCCGAGTTTGGTACCTGCCTAGGGCGCCAACTGACCTTGAACTGGCCCTGTATGTGCATACATACATACATGCATATACACTGCCATACTTGTTACATACTTGTGATAACAAAATTGGACAGAAGAACAGAATGTTCAGTGGAAGACCACACCAAGAAAACTATTTAGTGCTGGTTGACGTGCATGCATGGTTGACTGGAAAAATTAAAATGTAATAAATGATGACTGCATTTATTATATTTCAGCGTAATTTTGAAAGAATCAAGAGAAGCTTTCAAGGATTGCTTGACGCTAGGGCAGCTAGCCTTGAAAGCGACATCAAACCCACTAAGGGCACGGTGATTAAGAGTGTGCGTTGTAAGTATTTTCATGATAATCCATGATATCCGTGGCTGGTGTAAAAGTACATTTACTTTAATTATGACAATGATGATGATGACGGTGATAATAATAGTAAGGCACAATCAACGATCGTGCATCATCGGACAATTGCGACATTTTGTGGTGCGGGAAAGCTGCATTCACCAAGTTCAGTCTTCACTGAATAAATAGGTCATAGAAGTGACCCTACTGCATTTATTATCTTTCAGCGTATCTATGAAAAAATTAAGAGAAGCTTCCAAAGGCTGTTAGACCTGAGGCAAGATAGCCCTCAGGGCGATGTCAAGCCTACAAAAGGCACCGTTATTAAAAGCCTACAGTGTAAGTATTTTCATGATAATCCATGATATCCGTGGCTGGTGTAAAAGTACATTTACTTTAATTATGACAATGATGATGATGACGGTGATAATAATAGTAAGGCACAATCAACGATCGTGCATCATCGGACAATTGCGACATTTTGTGGAGCGGGAAAGCTGCATTCACCAAGTTCAGTCTTCACTGAATAAATAGGTCATAGAAGTGACCCTACTGCATTTATTATCTTTCAGCGTATCTATGAAAAAATTAAGAGAAGCTTCCAAAGGCTGTTAGACCTGAGGCAAGATAGCCCTCAAGGCGATGTCAAGCCTACAAAAGGCACCGTTATTAAAAGCCTACAGTGTAAGTATTTTCATGATAATCCATGATATCCGTGGCTGGTGTAAAAGTACATTTACTTTAATTATGACAATGATGATGATGACGGTGATAATAATAGTAAGGAACAATCAACGATCGTGCATCATCGGACAATTGCGACATTTTGTGGAGCGGGAAAGCTGCATTCACCAAGTTCAGTCTTCACTGAATAAATAGGTCATAGAAGTGACCCTACTGCATTTATTATCTTTCAGCGTATCTATGAAAAAATTAAGAGAAGCTTCCAAAGGCTGTTAGACCTGAGGCAAGATAGCCCTCAGGGCGATGTCAAGCCTACAAAAGGCACCGTTATTAAAAGCCTACAGTGTAAGTATTTTCATGATAATCCATGATATCCGTGGCTGGTGTAAAAGTACATTTACTTTAATTATGACAATGATGATGATGACGGTGATAATAATAGTAAGGAACAATCAACGATCGTGCATCATCGGACAATTGCGACATTTTGTGGAGCGGGAAAGCTGCATTCACCAAGTTCAGTCTTCACTGAATAAATAGGTCATAGAAGTGACCCTACTGCATTTATTATCTTTCAGCGTATCTATGAAAAAATTAAGAGAAGCTTCCAAAGGCTGTTAGACCTGAGGCAAGATAGCCCTCAAGGCGATGTCAAGCCTACAAAAGGCACCGTTATTAAAAGCCTACAGTGTAAGTATTTTCATGATAATCCATGATATCCGTGGCTGGTGTAAAAGTACATTTACTTTAATTATGACAATGATGATGATGACGGTGATAATAATAGTAAGGAACAATCAACGATCGTGCATCATCGGACAATTGCGACATTTTGTGGAGCGGGAAAGCTGCATTCACCAAGTTCAGTCTTCACTGAATAAACAGGTCATAGAAGTGACCCTACTGCATTTATTATCTTTCAGCGTATCTATGAAAAAATTAAGAGAAGCTTCCAAAGGCTGTTAGACCTGAGGCAAGATAGCCCTCAAGGCGATGTCAAGCCTACAAAAGGCACCGTTATTAAAAGCCTACAGTGTAAGTATTTTCATGATAATCCATGATATCCGTGGCTGGTGTAAAAGTACATTTACTTTAATTATGACAATGATGATGATGACGGTGATAATAATAGTAAGGCACAATCAACGATCGTGCATCATCGGACAATTGCGACATTTTGTGGAGCGGGAAAGCTGCATTCACCAAGTTCAGTCTTCACTGAATAAATAGGTCATAGAAGTGACCCTACTGCATTTATTATCTTTCAGCGTATCTATGAAAAAATTAAGAGAAGCTTCCAAAGGCTGTTAGACCTGAGGCAAGATAGCCCTCAAGGCGATGTCAAGCCTACAAAAGGCACCGTTATTAAAAGCCTACAGTGTAAGTATTTTCATGATAATCCATGATATCCGTGGCTGGTGTAAAAGTACATTTACTTTAATTATGACAATGATGATGATGACGGTGATAATAATAGTAAGGCACAATCAACGATCGTGCATCATCGGACAATTGCGACATTTTGTGGAGCGGGAAAGCTGCATTCACCAAGTTCAGTCTTCACTGAATAAATAGGTCATAGAAGTGACCCTACTGCATTTATTATCTTTCAGCGTATCTATGAAAAAATTAAGAGAAGCTTCCAAAGGCTGTTAGACCTGAGGCAAGATAGCCCTCAAGGCGATGTCAAGCCTACAAAAGGCACCGTTATTAAAAGCCTACAGTGTAAGTATTTTCATGATAATCCATGATATCCGTGGCTGGTGTAAAAGTACATTTACTTTAATTATGACAATGATGATGATGACGGTGATAATAATAGTAAGGAACAATCAACGATCGTGCATCATCGGACAATTGCGACATTTTGTGGAGCGGGAAAGCTGCATTCACCAAGTTCAGTCTTCACTGAATAAATAGGTCATAGAAGTGACCCTACTGCATTTATTATCTTTCAGCGTATCTATGAAAAAATTAAGAGAAGCTTCCAAAGGCTGTTAGACCTGAGGCAAGATAGCCCTCAAGGCGATGTCAAGCCTACAAAAGGCACCGTTATTAAAAGCCTACAGTGTAAGTATTTTCATGATAATCCATGATATCCGTGGCTGGTGTAAAAGTACATTTACTTTAATTATGACAATGATGATGATGACGGTGATAATAATAGTAAGGAACAATCAACGATCGTGCATCATCGGACAATTGCGACATTTTGTGGAGCGGGAAAGCTGCATTCACCAAGTTCAGTCTTCACTGAATAAATAGGTCATAGAAGTGACCCTACTGCATTTATTATCTTTCAGCGTATCTATGAAAAAATTAAGAGAAGCTTCCAAAGGCTGTTAGACCTGAGGCAAGACAGCCCTCAGGGCGATGTCAAGCCTACAAAAGGCACCGTTATTAAAAGCCTACAGTGTAAGTATTTTCATGATAATCCATGATATCCGTGGCTGGTGTAAAAGTACATTTACTTTAATTATGACAATGATGATGATGACGGTGATAATAATAGTAAGGAACAATCAACGATCGTGCATCATCGGACAATTGCGACATTTTGTGGAGCGGGAAAGCTGCATTCACCAAGTTCAGTCTTCACTGAATAAATAGGTCATAGAAGTGACCCTACTGCATTTATTATCTTTCAGCGTATCTATGAAAAAATTAAGAGAAGCTTCCAAAGGCTGTTAGACCTGAGGCAAGATAGCCCTCAAGGCGATGTCAAGCCTACAAAAGGCACCGTTATTAAAAGCCTACAGTGTAAGTATTTTCATGATAATCCATGATATCCGTGGCTGGTGTAAAAGTACATTTACTTTAATTATGACAATGATGATGATGACGGTGATAATAATAGTAAGGCACAATCAACGATCGTGCATCATCGGACAATTGCGACATTTTGTGGAGCGGGAAAGCTGCATTCACCAAGTTCAGTCTTCACTGAATAAATAGGTCATAGAAGGTACCCTACTGCATTTATTATCTTTCAGCGTATCTATGAAAAAATTAAGAGAAGCTTCCAAAGGCTGTTAGACCTGAGGCAAGATAGCCCTCAAGGCGATGTCAAGCCTACAAAAGGCACCGTTATTAAAAGCCTACAGTGTAAGTATTTTCATGATAATCCATGATATCCGTGGCTGGTGTAAAAGTACATTTACTTTAATTATGACAATGATGATGATGACGGTGATAATAATAGTAAGGAACAATCAACGATCGTGCATCATCGGACAATTGCGACATTTTGTGGAGCGGGAAAGCTGCATTCACCAAGTTCAGTCTTCACTGAATAAATAGGTCATAGAAGTGACCCTACTGCATTTATTATCTTTCAGCGTATCTATGAAAAAATTAAGAGAAGCTTCCAAAGGCTGTTAGACCTGAGGCAAGACAGCCCTCAGGGCGATGTCAAGCCTACAAAAGGCACCGTTATTAAAAGCCTACAGTGTAAGTATTTTCATGATAATCCATGATATCCGTGGCTGGTGTAAAAGTACATTTACTTTAATTATGACAATGATGATGATGACGGTGATAATAATAGTAAGGAACAATCAACGATCGTGCATCATCGGACAATTGCGACATTTTGTGGAGCGGGAAAGCTGCATTCACCAAGTTCAGTCTTCACTGAATAAATAGGTCATAGAAGTGACCCTCTGTGGAAAGCATTTGTCTAAGAGGCTTTCTGTTGAGACAAGACCTGGCAGATATATACAATAAACTACTGTATGCTCAAAGCATTCATCATGCTTAAAAACGCTAAGCTGAAAGCCAGTGGTCGGAATGCATTTTAAAACTGTTAAGGTTTTCATATCATTCTTTTCATGAAACATATAATGCCATGAAAGCTTTTACTGTTTTTGTCATTATCTCTAATGATGGAATAATAATTTAGGACATCAAAAAGTACCCATTAAAACTGATGCAAAATCAAACAATGGCTCAAACAATAGAATGAGTTGAACCATACAGATATATGAAAATACGACTGCATTTGATACTGCACCTTTCCAAGTTCAGAAATGCCCACTAGATGTTGCTGAGCAATTGTGGAAGACTTGCTCCAGGTCCTTATACAGTAACTGACTGGGAAGGCTTGAAACGTATTTGCTGCATTACAAGCTAACAATTTTAACCATTTGGCAGCTGTGTACAGGAAAGGCTTCTTTATGCTGGAAATGGTACTATTTATACATATATTGTAGTAGAAACTACAACAGTTCAATGGATGATTACGATCGGTAATGGTGATGCTTACAAATCACTAGCTTTAAATTCTGTTATGCATTTACTGTTTCTTCGTTGCAGTAGACATTTGTCATTTCTTTGTAGCCGCCCAAGCTTCAACCATTGGAAAGGTGAGGGAAAGTTTCCCCAACAACGTACACATTTATGATGGAAGCAGCATCGACTTAGAGGAATTTATTGCCGTCTCAGAGAGAGTAAGTGATGCTGACACAATATACAGACCTTTTCTTTTGTATATTGTCTTATACTCATCTTGCTTTCCCATGCACTTAAAGTACTATGTATTCTACATACTTCAAAGTAATGTTTAGATTTAGTGCCCTGTGTTGTAGCCTCGGCACTAATCTCAGCTTTAGTGACACGTGTAAACACATGAACAGCATACACCACCATATTGAAAACGGTAGCAAGATAGAGTATCTGACAATTCTTATATATATGTGTGTTGTGCCACTGTCTAATGACAAGGCTCAATAGTTATCACTAACATGCAAGGACTTATGTGGAACCTGTCATCCGTTGTGCACACAATGAACGATTCCAGTGAGAAGGGGCGTTGATCACAAACAGAAGAAAACCGTTCGAAAACCCAAAATCATGGCGAACTCGAACGCTAAGTCCGTCACAACAGCAGTCCAAAAACAAAAGAGTTATCAAGAAGAGTTTGCTTCAAGACGCGATTTTAAGACAAAATGACAAGTAACAAAAAACGGCCGCCGAACATTCACATATACAGAGGCCCGGGAGCCATGGCGCCAAACCTCACATAAATTTCGGCTCTGTGACGCCGAGGCAGGAGCATGCTCACACAACATTTTTGGGCAACACACATATCTACCTATGTATTTGATTCTTGTTAAAGTAACTGACTTATTGTGCTATATAGACGCTTTTCATTTCATAAATATCTAGTATAATAAACTTTTCCAGTGGGAGTAAAAAAATGACAAAAATGAAGAACATATTCTTATAGAATATATTGGGTATAAAGTAAGATTTTATCCACCTTAGGTCTGTACTTGGCTCAGGCTGGCTCACACAACCTTTAAACATTTCCCAAGCCACTGCACATATACATTAAACATCATTTTAGACTTATGAAATGTAAACTATCAACAATAGTGATACAGGCTTTGAAACAATGAAAATAGTTGTACTCTACTATTGCATTTCCGCTATATTAAATAATTCTTTAAACTAATTTTTATTACTTTTTAAGGCTTTGCAAAACTGACCAAGTTTGCTGTTGATAAAGAATCTCGACAAAATCTGTCCTAGAGAGACGGATGACGTCCAGTTTCACTATAGGTTCCTGGAGCACGCCACTGAATACATGAATGTGCTCTGGCAAATCCAAATTAAACTCTTCAATGTCATGTTCATTTTCAGAATCTTCTATAATTTCTTTACTGGTTTCTGTTGACCGAACAGACTAATTTTCTTCAGTAATGTATTCTTCCCCGTTACCTTCGTCTTCCTTTTGCTTAACAGCATTCTTGGCTTGTAGCAATCAGATGGCCTTCAACATGTTAGCATCATTATCACAGACTATAAGGAGGTACGTACCTGCTCTGGTTTGATATCTCATTATTGAAGGTTATTTTGCAAGCATGCTGCTTGATTTTCTTCTGCATGGGGATGCTAGAGTTCTGTAAAGTTCAGAAAAACATGTTTAGGTTGTCCTATATCATAGAAACATGCTAATATTCCAAGAACAGACGCTGTAAATCCTTTTTTCCCCATCCATCCAGGCATACTGTAATTCTTCTGGCCTGAAACAGCATGAACTTCAACTTGACAGACGTAGTGTCATACTGTTCTTTCATGAGTCTTTTTACCTTTTCAGAACCTATAGAACAAATATAAAGAAAAAACATTACTGCAATTCGATAATACTTCAATAATTTATGCAAGGCATGATTTATGTTTTGCAAAATCATAAACCTTCAAAATTAAACCTTCTTTGATGTGTGTTTTGGTTTTGTAATGGCATGTTGACACATAAAGGTCACCTTGTGCCAGTTAGGCAATTAAAATTTTAACTAGTATGAAAGAAGTTCCTGACCTTTTGTCAGCACTTTTGGAGTTAAGTTAAAGGTTAGGGTTACAATTTTGAGTACTCAATAATGTTCTTGCATATTTGCAGTCCAGCATTTTACCTACAGCCTAAAACTTACCTGGTAAAATGAATTTGTGGTCCAGTGTTTTAATCATTTCCCGAAAAAGAGGCTGATCCAGGAGCACTAGAGGATAGCCGGTACCAAGAAACAATTCCAAGACGGATTTCTGACGCTGTTGGTGTTCCTTCGACTTCATTGGCCACGAAATTAAACGCCGTTGAATGCAGTCACCAAGAGCCTGCACCTTCAAAAGTACTGGCGTATGATCTATTATGCGTTTAATGCCACGTGTAGCTTCTGTTTTGTTCCTGGCTTTTGATCAATATATTTCGTAGGAATCTTTGTACATCCGCTGCAGATGAGCTAACAGATTGCTGAAATTTTTGCCAGCAAGCGTTGTCCCACGAACAACGCTGGTTACTTTGTCCGTTACCATACACATCGTTTAACCCGAATTTTCGTCGTAAATAAATAAAACTCCCAAACTGGGCTGTCTTTTTCTCTTCCAGCAAACTGTCGTGTAAATAAAATTTATCCAACGCTAAGCGCGCTAACTTTCAAAAATCAACGGTCGAAAACCCAAGGACGTATAATACACTAAATATAGATTCCTTGTCGAAAACCGCAAGTTGAATCAAAGATTACAGATCGTTCATACCAAGACACCATAGCCGAATATTACCGGCCGTATTGACGAATGAGTCTCACTTACATAGACTGCATAGCGCAAACATTATGATAGTGCAACAATTTCCGCTCTGAAATTAATTCCTGTTTCTATTCCTATTTCTGGTCTCTGTAGCATATTTAAGTTCTCGTTCTGTTCTCCTTCTCAAAATAATTTCTAATTTTCGTTCTTATTCCACGCTGCCACGCTGTCTCTGCCTGCTTCTTGGAACTTGACCTGAATCCGAACCCTTTTGCCTATCGATTTTGTTTTGACTGAGCGCCTGTGAATAAGTTGGTCCCCGTGACGTAGCTTTCTTTGGGCGCTGTAGAAATCTCAGGAATACGATTACGATTATTCTCGTTAATGGAAATTGATAATTTTACTTCTAATTCTTATTTCCATTAATGAAAATATCACGGTCTCCACCCAACCGTGACCCGATAAAACAGAGATTAAATCAGAATTAGAGAATAGCCGATATGCCAGAGTCCGGATAGGGTTACCCAAATAGAATAGGAGTCGACACAGTAGATAACGACTCAATTATGCTTCTCACAACACACAGCTCAAATATCTAACTAAAGCACGGAATCGCGCTTCCTCATACGTAGGTCGGGACGAAGGTGTGTGCGCAAATAGCGAAGGTTAGAGAGATAGACAGACGGACGGACGAACGGACGGACGGACGGACGGACGGACGGACGGACGGACGGACAGACAGACAGACAGACAGACAGACAGACAGACAGACAGACAGACAGACAGCTCCGGGTGTAGTACTAGGGTGAAGTCACCTCACCCCGCCAAGTTATGCAGTCCTCTGAACCATGTTAAACCCTAGTTGTGTTAGGTTATGCTCAACTGTGTGCGATAAGGGCAGAGGTTCAAATCTGGGCCAGGACAAAGATATATCAATACTTTCATTCCAGTGGTCATATAGCGAACTCAGCTACAAAATGAGTAAATCGGCTGTTCACTGTCGGTGAGATTTTCAGACAGCAAGGGAGAAGACTGGCCATAATTATTGTGATTATTAGGAAGATCATAATTTATCTGAATTTTGTCCTCTACTGTGTACTTGGGTTTTTGGAAAATATGAAATTTTACACTGCATGTTGAAGAAGAATAAAACAACAATATCAGTACTGATCATGAACACTTGTTTCACACAGACAATTCAGATATTGGAATAAATTATGTCCGAACAAATAAAAACATAACTCAGTCAGATTAATAAATAAGAAACAAACTAGTTCTGATAATAGCACATTGTTAATTACAGCTTACTGCTAAATACTGCATCACAATAAATAAAAGCAGATGAAATGGTTCTTGCAAATTACATGTATGAATAGAAATTTGCCAAAATTCTCTCGCATGAGAACATCAGTCAAGTCGAAGCCATATGGCAAGATGTCGCCGAGTGCCCTCATCAATCAGATTACCACAAATTAATTAATTAAGCAGCCTTTTTTAATCCAATCATGAATGTGTTGCTAACTTGCATAATGATCAAACGACCCAAGGTATTCCAAGGCAGCACGATAACAGAATCCATACTGGTCCTACAACAGAACAAACAAATATTTCCTGTTACTCTCAGTAGATTTTCCCTACATAAGGTAATGGAAGCTTATACATGTACAATGCTTATTTATTTCACTTACATACAACCCATAGTTTCTTTTAACAGCTAGGTGTTCTGTTCAAGGAATATGACAGCAGGTTCGAACAAACAATAGGTTGGTGGTTGGAGAGGCAATGATGATATGATATACAACTTCCTAGAGGATAGATGGTGCTAATTCAAATCACTCAAACCCCCTATCCATTTAGCCTAGTGACAATAGTAACACAGAAGTTAGGCTTAACTTCAAAAGATGATCACTGAAAGTAAATCACAAATTCAGCATTTTTTTCAGCTCTTTAAAAGGTGCCATATTAAGTGTCTTGATACAAATGTACATATACTACAAGCAAAGGAAGCCAGCAAGAAAGAAACTGTATGCTACACGGTTAATGAAATTGCAAGATGAGTGTTCTGCTTGTCATTGATGCTTTATTAACATATAAATTAATTGCAAAATGTACATCTCTGAAATATTTTGGCACTGCACAAAAGCCACATCACGTAGATCAGCTTATACACCATCGCTATATCAAATCAAGTCTGAAAGAGCCAGGTTGTTTGTTCAGTTTTGGCTCCAAATCAGAATCCGAGGGGTCAAGCAGAGGAGGTGACAAAGTGCTTTGGTGGAAATCATTGGTGATCAACATCATTATACTAGTTATCATAAATTATCCACTCAGAATCAGCATAATACAGCCCAAAATAAGCAGCAGATATGCCGAACATAATCACAGATACATAGCTTACTTCATTCTGGACCATCGCTGGACGTTGTGTACGCAGCAACTTAATGGTTTGGAACAAGTCAACAAGTCCTTCGTATCTCATTCTCTCCAGAACAATACTCAGTGCTATGAAGACACCAGTGCGACCAACTCCAACACTGAAAATGACAAATGAATCCAGTTAAAAGAACATACAAGTTCTGCATAACATACAAGTTCTGCATAACATACAAGTTCTGCATAACATACAAGTTCTGCATAACATACAAGTTCTGCATAACATACAAGTTCTGCATAACATACAAGTTCTGCATAACATACAAGTTCTGCATAACATACAAGTTCTGCATAACATACAAGTTCTGCAGAATACACAAGTTCTGCTTTCATTTATTGTGCTGCAATGTTCAGCAGAAAACTTAAACACTGTGCTAATATTAGGACTATTCTGTGTCTCATTTATGATTTTGACTGAGTTTTCATTTGTTCAGGACATAATTTATTTAAAATTATTTACTTAAAATTATTTTTTATAAACTTTTATTATGGAGGTAACTGTATGCTCAAATAATCAGGAAATAATAAGCTTAGAATACCATGAGCTTAATTTGAGAAATCCTTGTATTATAGAAACAAAATGTTTCCAAAGCAAGACACAGTATCTTGAAAATCAGCAAAAAGTTAATAAAATTAAGTTAAAATAATAAAACAGAACAAGCTTTGATTGTAGGTGAATCCAACCTGCAGTGTACAATGATTGGTCCATCTTGACCAAACTGTTCCTTTGTCTTCTGAACATGTCCGATGAATTCAATGAAACCTTCTCCAGAGCTAGGAACACCTTGATCCGGCCAATCTGTGAACTGAAATTGCCTCACAATGCGTGACTGGCCATCCTGAAAGCAAGATTTCATACTAGATAACAGCTAGCTTAGATACTACTGCAGAACTGCAGGTAAATATGTATATAGACATTTATGCAACACACTGTATGAATCCGTCCAAGACACTGTGAACATAATGTCAAAAGATTTAGATAAGATATAAAGGAAACTTCAGGTAGGGTAATTATTAGTCTTCAGGTAAAAAGTCAATAGATAAGAGAAAAATAAAACCAACAAGTTGTTTTACCCTCGCATCTGTAACTTTAAATTCCCGGAGTATGTACAGCGGCATGTTGTACTGTGCCACGGGATCCACAACAAAATACTGGTACCTTGCAGATCGTTCTTCAGGCCAATACTGATGACACTTTTCCTTTTCAAAAACACCAAAATAACATTTTAATTTTGAACTAAAAATTACTTAGAACTGAGTGTCAGTCATCAACTTAAAAGAACTCAGTACAGGCCTGACAGTCAGACTCTGGAAACCTAGTCTCACTCATAAATTAGAATTAAAGTGTTGATAAATCATCAGCCAATAAACAACTTACTTTACTCAAATAAAATACAGGTTATAATAATTAGCATCTGGAATTAGTTTGCTCTGTATTAAGAAATCTAAAAATCAATCCAATTAAACACAGTCTGATATGAACTAACATAATCCAGTCAAATCATATCCATCCAACACAATCTAACACATTAGCATACCAAAGTCTTATCTAAACCCAACCAACTTCAAGGTTGGGGCTGACTTGGCTTGAATAGTTCTAAACTAAACCAATCTACACTGATCCAATCCAGTGACTAGTTTAGTCTAACTTAATGATTTCTTTCGAACCTATAATGTGAATTAAATATTTTAGAAAACTGACACAGATCTCGTTATTCGTAAACTGCCTCAATTAACTGCGGTGTCACTATCTGCAGAGACTTACACGATTCAGTTCCTTCAATCTGGTCATCATCACAATTATGGTACAGTTGTGTTCCCACAGCATTCGCCAAAAGTCCTCTGTTGTCTCTGCAAGTGGACCCTGTGTCGCTATGAACGCCCTTCGAAATCGATAGCCCTATAAACCAATATCTATTTAATATAACTCAATTTAGAGATCTTTCTCCAAACCATCTATTAATTAGTAACTTCTAATGTGCCAGTGTTTAATGCACAAGGTATGAGACATTTAACTACTGTATAATATATGTTTCAAAATACAAATACAAATTTCATTAAATGAATACAATTTCACCAACACAATATAGAAAAGTATATGTAGAAAATGTTTTTTAAGCTTATTATTTCTTTCTTCTGGTACAGATTCTGTTTCCACTTCTAACACACCAAAGCTCCTCATAACACGTTCCATTACACCATGAATTCTAGAGCACTTGTAAAAAATAAATATAAGATCTGCTGAGCAACCTAAATAAAACACTATATCCACTTGTTAAATAAATGTTCAGAGAAGCAGTTTATTAAATACAATAGAAGCTTTTAGAATAAAATATTAAAAAATTAATTAATTAACAGGAAAAAAGTTAATTACATAGAAAGCACATGCACCGTATTAGCAAAATGTTGACATACATCAACAAAGTTGGCATTTATGTAATCAGATCCATCCACGCCTCTGATTGGTTGCAGACAGACTCTTGTCGACTCAACTAAAACATGACAGGCAAAGATTAATTAGTGCCTTTTTTTGGCAGTTTCCTTTCATTAATTGACAGACTGATTGAATAGCTTCACATCTTACTTTATATTTTCACATATTTCTGCCTGCCTCTTTCTCAGCCTGACTGTCCAATTTCTTCTCTCTCCGTCTCTCTCTCTCTCTATCTCTTTGTCTGTCTGTCTGTCTATCTAACTATCAATCTATCTATCTCTCTAAATACAGACATATATATGCATATATAAGTTCACAAAGATAGAAATAGTAAATAAAAAAGTATAAAATGTAGTAAATAAAGGAGTAGTAAACAATCTCCCTTCAGTAATGTTACTTAAAATCTCAATCGCCTCACTTTCCAAAAATGTTTTTTCAAGAGATTGAGTAAACTTGATTAACTCAAATAATGAATATGAGCACTTATATTTATTGCCCGGTACAACATAGTTAATCTGATGCACAAGCAATCTATTTATAGGACTTGGTTTTAATTGCATTGTAATTGGTGCCACAGAATGATACAGAGATACGTAACAAATCAGGTTCAGCCAATAAATAGATAAAACAACAGATCAGGGTGATTGCAGCATCAACGTAGCATTGGTCAAGTGAATTTGCATTGCAGAATGTCAGCAAAAACATCAGTCCTGAGAACTCACATGGCAGAATGTTGACCAGTCGATTCTTGTATTTGTTGGCAGGCAGGTTAGCACTCGTAAATGAAGACGGACTTATTCGCGTGATGTTCAACTTCTGCAATTCACAAACTGAATATCAACCTCATTTGTCATATATACTAATGACTATAATTAATTACGATAATCTTATGAATAACACCAAGTAGCTGTATATGAAGTACTGGTAATCAAGCAAGAGCATGCACAAGCTAATAACGAGAGATAAATTACAATTACCACTACTAGTACTAATCTATATTGGAACAGAACTTTCAAAACTACTTGAGAGAGACAAGTTATGTCTTCAATCAAATGAATCAGGTTTCTTAATGTAAATTAAAACATAACTTTAGAAGATACAGACTACTTTGATCACTTCTTAGGATCGTAATTATAAACTCAAAATTTCTAAAGCGCTACTTAAAAGATAAGTGCCCGGCACCAGCTTATTCACGAGCACTGCGTCAAGTCAGTGGGGTTGTCGAAAGATGCCCTGTCAAGAACCATGTCTGGTTGCCAGAAGACCAGAGAGAGAAGCTGTTCGGGTAGGTTGCATTTAAGCTGAAAGAAATGGGAAGGAAATCCTTGACCTTGAACTCGAGCTCCATCCCTGATATAGTTTCTCCTGGCTCAATTTGCGTGAGACGCTGAACGTGAGCATACAGGTTGTCTGCCTGCACTTCGGTATTTCCTGACTCAATTGCCTCGAGGACTGCATCATAGATGAACACATACTGGTCTTCTGTTTGAACCATGTAATTGCGTTGCGCACGTAAACAGGTCACATGACCATAGACGTCTAACGTCTTTTCGTGTTGAATTCTTTCCAGCATGGCATCTATGACGATGAACGCACCAGTTCTTCCCACTCCCGCACTGTCAATGCAACAGAGTTTTTCCTATAGTCTGAGGCTGCATTTTATTAAAAATTAAAAGACAGGCATTCGTCGTAAAACCACATGGTGAAACTCATCATAAAACTGCAAATTCAAAATTCTTTGTGAAGTTATTAGGACTGTACCAACCATAGGATATATGTGACAGCTGACAGTGTGCAAACACTTTGTATTATGAGTACATTGGTGATACAGTAGAAATAGAGTATATCAGTAACTGGACTTACAGTACACTAGCTCTTCAACTGCATTGAAATAATTAATGTCCACACCACAATCAAATCACCTTTAATAAATAGTCAACATACCAGTTAATCATTGTGCTACCAATCATCCGGCTTTCCTTAACTAGCCCTACCTAAGCCAGCACCGGAAAAGATATAGATATATTATTTTTACACTTAATCTATAGAATCTCCACAGAGGAACCAGATGTACTAGTGAAATGATCTGAGCCTCTGAGAGATGTTTTTTAAAGATGCTACATAAATATCCAAATAAATAAATACATGTTTTGTCTATGCGAATAAGTTAAAGAAATTTCTACCTGCAGTGCACAACAACCGGCCCAGAATCAGGTGGTGTAAATGTTTTTACTCTGCGAATAAAGTTCAGCAGTGGTGAAGGATGATCTGGTACACCGTGGTCTGGCCAGGCGGTAAACTGGAACTGTCGTACTTCTCTTTTTTCTATGCTATTAATCTGTACCATGAAAAGGACACATATTCAACTTACAAAATGCTAATAACAACCAAAAAATTATATACATATACAAAAATACATGATAAATGAATTTTCAAAAATTTATGTTTCACTGACAAAAAAGAATAAAGTAGAGTAGTGGAAGAGACTACACAATCTGCAGAAAACAGAGCCAAGTAAAAACAAATACAGTTAACACACACATTTCAATTTCACAAAATTTTATGTCTGAAGTTCTGTTTAAAATTTCATTGAAAGATTTTCCTAAGTTTAGTGCAGAAAAAGTTACAAATTTACCGATCCTATTTGGAAGGTCCGCATTGTAAATGTAGCCAACTCTAAAACTTCTGTGATCGTGACTTGGATTATGCTATAGACTTCTGTTCCTCGATTTGGCCAGTACTGATCACATTTCACCTAAAGAAATTGGCACAAATAAAGCACAAAGAGCAGTCAATATACCAGATAATGAAATTCTCACAAAAACATATGCAGAATAGCTCTGTAAAACACAAGAGATTACTACTCTGACCTGCACTAAATCACAAAACAACAGTGTGAAAACACAAGAATAACAACAATAAAGAAATTCTACTCCTAACCTAATTTTTGCGCTCCAAAGGGATCATTTCCACCTCATGGAAAAATTAAATAAATCAATAACAACAAAAAGGGTTAAGTTTTTGTTAATTTATATCAAACTTAAATACTCACTGGCCTTAATTTTAAAGACTGACCCCATGAAAGAACTCTAAAGATGATTAATTAAATGTATGTCTTAAAAATTTTCGTTTTACAATTAAGACAACTTACACGAGTTCGTTCCTCCAACTTGGTCATCATCACAATTGTTGAAGTTCGCTGTTCCCAAACCATGCGCCAGAAATCCCCAAATGTCTCGGGAAGTGGGCCCTGGTAAAAAAATGCCCTTTTAAAACTTGGTTAATGCTTTTTAATTTCTTGGATTTTTAAAAGAGGAAGCTTCCACCTGATGATGCAAATCAACTGGGTGTTAAAGCCAGTCTTAATGATTTTAAACAATGACCATCTCTGAGGTTTGTAGAAAATGTAACAGCATTTCGTGTGCTTACACTACATGGTAACAATTAATGCGAAACTATTTCTTGTAGCAATCAAAATATTAGACAGGGCATTAATATAAGAATATTACACATGCCAATATGGTAATAGCTAAAAAGGGTAAAGCACTTATACACATGGCAGTGCAAATTGAAATATTGCAATCTGCATTTAAGCCCAGTGATTAAATATGAGTAGAGTCACACTGTTTGGTAATTAACTGAATGAAAATATAATGAGCTGCTTGTATATCAAGGCCAGCGAAAGCTTTAATTCATCAAAAGGAAAATGTGCTAAGCTGCTCACATTTCTAGGCCAGTGATAGACCTACCTGAGTGGCAATGTAAGCATTGTGTTTGCAGTAACCATCCATGTAGTTGGCATTAATGTAATCTGCGCCCGGAATGTCGTCCAGCATCTGAAGAACTACTCGTGAATGGTCGTAAGTGATGACATTTGCATAACGGTTCTTGCTCTTGTTGATTTCCTTGCTTGAGACGTCCCACGTGAACTGCTGGCCTGGTTCAATCGACTCAAATTCCCGGGAGAAACCTTCTCCGTCGTTGTTCTTGAGACGTTCTATGATGTCCGCCAAATCAGAAACTGGTATCGGTGGATGGCTGGCCATACCTGTCATTGTAAAAACTTGTTGTAATGCTGAATGTGAAGCCAATGTAAGGAATTTGCATATTTATAATACACATTAGCACAAACCAAAACAAAAGTCGCCAACATGCCCAGCTGGATTTTGCAGAGATGCTCATTCCTCGTGGAAAATCTTAGCAAGCAACGGATGTCTCCTGCATTACAAAACAAGCATTTAACCACTCCGTAGCTACCAATTCACGCATTTCGAATCACGAAATGTATATAAAACTGCTACTGAATAAGAGGTCGTGAATACCTAACCTGGTGTCTGGAAGTCCAACCTGCGCTGTTCAACTGGGTCATGAGGATGTGGAACAACTTCTCCAGGCATCAAAAGAACTTTCATTGGTTTCATTGGAAGCTGGTCTTTCTTGCAGGACCTGCGCCTTAAAACAAATTACAAGTAACACAATGTAACCAAGTACTTTAGATCAGATCACATTTGCCTGACAGAGACCCTTCCTCAGCAAACATCACTACGGTATTTTAGCACTAGTTTGTTCTCAGTGCTTCCTGAAATCCCTATATTTATTTTCAATTTCAAAATAACAGCATTGCTTCCTCTATCCTTCTTCTTCCTACTCCTTTCCCTGCATCTCCACTCTCTCTCCCTCTCTCATCAGCTATGAGCTATGCAACTGCCAAAAATGTTCTTATGTTATTAGCCAGACCACTGCCAGACCAAAAACGGACACAACTCTGCATATTATTATATAGATATACTGTATTTACCTTACCACATTCAACTTCCAGAGCCTTACCTCACTGTTGTAAATGACATGATACTTAATCATGAGAGTGTAATTTGTAAAGATAAGTACCTAATAAAGACTATCAACAGCACAACCAGCAGAATTAGAACAATCGCAATGCAGATGGGGGCGACAAAATAGAGCAGTTCGATCCCTGCTGGACCTGACTCGTAGGCGATGACTTCAGGCTTCACATCAACAAATATTGCCTCTGAATAGGGGCTCGATGTGTACTTCTACAACAACAATGAAACAGCAAGGGCAAATTTTTCAATTAATGGGTCAATTAATTGATTTCTGCAAATATCCACTAATTATTGGTAAGGTCATTATTTTTAAATGACCTTACCAGAATTCAGTAATTCAAAAAGACTGGCTAACAGAAGAAATGGATTCAATGATTTTATCTGCCTTGCATAAGTTGGAATTTACTGACAGATGGATTGCTTTTTTATTTAGAGATTGACTGCTTTAAAGGTTGGTTGAAAAATATTATTTACTCTTTAAAAACACAAGTAAAATATGGTCAACAAGCATCACCACTGACAGTTGAAACTAATCACAAGCATTACATTTCTTCTTTATTTCAATATACAACTTCGGTCTAGAAGAACATATACACATAAATCAAGAATATGGTTGTGACTACTCTGGATATAAATGTCAGCAGACAACACAATTACAAACCTAGGGCTACTATTTGTTCTCTCCTAAGGCTACATGAATGAGGCCATCAGCTTACATTTTCAGCAGTGTAGCCTCGCACAAATATCCTGAAAGCATGTCCTCGAGTTAACGGCTTGTTAAAAAATCTGCTGTTTCCTGCAGAAGAACCTTCTCCGACCTTGAACGTTTTTGGAAGGAAATCAAATCTGGCTGCTACCCATGATGACTGAGTTGAAAAGTTTCCCATTTTTAGAAGCTAAAGTTAAAATGCAAAGAAATGCTTTTCACAGTATTTAAATTATAATCCAATATTTCAGTAAAATTCACATCAGCAAATATTTTTTGCAGGAAGCCTGATTGGTTGAGTATTCTCCCTTACATTCGGATGGTGCATACTCAAGCTTCCCCTTACTAAGATGGCAGTAGCTGTGTATGAACCTCAAACAAGTCTTACATACACAACTGCTTAGTGCTATATCAACAGTGTTACTATATAAACAATAATAATAATATAAACATCATCTAAAAGCCATTAAAATGCACTATTGCTCTGTGCCAAAATCTCCATGTGCTGAATGTATTAACCTATGACTCTGTTTCTGTGCTATTCGTATTGTATGGCTACTCCGACAGATTGACAGAGAATCTACTGGTAATCTAATCTCATCTCCACGTATTAGTGCTATTATCAAAACTGATGAATAATAATGGATGGTCAAAGGAAAGCAGAAGACTCTAAGATAGTTAAATAAATGTAAATATACATGTTTTTCTATAGCAACAATATACATTTTTCAGTGAATTTATCAGGTGAGATCCTTCACCAACGCTGTCTGTTTGAATGGGCGCCATGCCAATTAAGGTCCTCGTGTATGGACCATGCTAGCCCAAGATTAAAATCTTTTAAATTTAGCCACCATCACTATGCAAACCTCATACACAGAGTAAGAACCGTGAGCCCCAAGCATCCGACAGCTATTTTTGACAGACTCTCTAAGCAATGTTAAACTACAGATTTACAGCAATTAAATTACCTCATTTATTAAAAAACTGTCTGGTACTCTGCGACCTGCTTCCTCCGAAGGCACAACAATAACATAGTAGTAGAGGATAGGACCATTCTTCTCCGATGCAGGGTACAGCTGCACAAGCACACTGGACTCTGATGTAAACCTCTGGAACACTGGTGCTTGAATTTCTGGTGGAACTGTTGATAAATTGTTTAACAGCATTTGCTTTTACTTGAAGAAAAATTTAAACAAGTCACTAAAAAGTCAAAAGCATTCAAGTAAATCTACCCAAGCACTTAGTATGCATGACATTACACTCAAAAAATAGCAATCCATAAAAGTCCTACAGTTTTGTTGACAGTGGAGTTACTTTCCCTAAAATACTTATCTAGTAAGCAAGTAACTTTACTTTCAATATGTCAACACCATACATCAAATGGGTTTAACTGTAGATCTGCCAAACAAATTTCCATCAGATGCAACTATGCAGCACAAATTAAAGGCCAGTAAAACCAGAATATAATTCTAATCTCATTTATTCTTATAGCTGTGTTATCATTGCACAAGGCATTAAGCGCCCAGTTGATAAAAGAAGGCAAGCGATTGTGGGTAACACAAGTTAAAACAGATGACTTTTTACTTTACACCTGAATGACATAAAAGAACTGCTAGAATGGGCACAACTGAACAGCAGCTTCCAAAGCTTTAACCAGCCACTGAGAAAGCCACAAAGCTAAACACCATTTTGGCATGAGTCAGTGTCAGACGTCAAGTACAATATTTTAAAGAAATAATATCATTCTGGTTAATGCTTACCATCAACTCCCGTTTCAGCAAGTATCGTGTTAACTGCACCCCAAGTGTCATCTAGAAATTTGGTGCTGATGTTGAATCTGTACCATGTATATGGCTCCAAATTATCAACATAGACACTCGTCTGGTCATTGGGAACAACCTTCTGACCTGCAGACTCCAGCTGCTGCTCCATTCCATCACTCTCTCGATATCTTTTTGTTCCGTAGTATTCAATCTATTGTACATGGAAGCCAGTGCATGAGAAGGAAGCCAAAAGCACCACAACAGAAACACAACAAAAGACAGTAATGATTATGAATGGAAAGAACTCTTTGACTGACCAGAAGAAGAAGAGAACAAGGAAAAGAACAAGGAGGAGGAGGAGGACGAGGAAAAGGAGAAGAAGGAAGAGGAAGAGGAAGAGGAGGAGTAGAAGGACAAACAGCAGGAGAAAGAGGAAGAGGAAGAGAAAGAAGAGCAACCCTTCAGCTAAATCCATGACGAAATGGGGAAGAAGCGTCAGCAAATTCATTTTCTTATCCACTGTTAAACTCCATCTCATCTGATGTATCAATGAAGCACCACTAGTTTACTGCATCATCTAATGGCTAATAACTGTATATCATTAAGATGAGAAGTTACACTGGCTTAAATCAGGCAAAGTGAACTGAGATAGGTATTATGTTACCTTGTAGAACGACACTTCACTCTTCTTAGGCACAGACCATTCCAACAGAATAGAGTGAGCATTATGCTTTCTCACAATAATATCTCGAACATGGTCTACAGCAACAACAATGTATCATCCAGTTTCAGAGGCAATAATCTAAGTCTTGTTTCAATGCATAAATGTCCTGGATGTATCACAGAAACACTAATAACAGTAGCAACACTGATAAGAAACAATCATTATGACAACATATGCAACATACAATAACACGGGTGTTAATAATAATTAAACTGTCATTAATTACTGACAAAACATCTGGCAGTATCTTCAAGTTCCACTGCTGAAACAGGCATCAATACAAACAAACCATCTACCAGGTTAAGGTAAATATCGATGCTCTAGGCAGCCCACAAGCATTTGCCTTCAACTGATCTGACTATAGCCAACTTCAACCACAAGGTTGGCCACCATCTCTCAACACTGAAGAATCTCCTCCTACAGTGACTCTTCACCAGAATTCGTCACCACGGTAATGTCGCTTTAAAAAAACTTTCAGTCACTCCTAAGGGTAGTGCCTGATACAGTGTTCCCGATATTTATTATTATTGTTGTTTTTCAGTATATTTTAAGTGTCGTTACCTAGTGACTAATTATCAGTCAACAGTGCTAAGCCACTGTGCATGAAGGATATGCTCAACGTTACAATAGGAGGCTTGAACCCACACACTACTGGCCTGGTTAGCAACATTGGTTAAAGCAGACATAAAGGTGCCTCTGCGTGCGAGGATGCCAGTTCGCATACTGGTAGCGACTATATTTCAGAGATTTAAATCACAGGTTAGCACGGTCTGTACACGGTGACTTTACATGGCATGATGCCTCTTCAAAAGGGCAGAAGGACATCACCTGAAAATTTATTCAAAAATGAGCAGGGTCAAAGCCATATGGTTGCTATAGAAAAAAATTTACATTTACACGCTACAAGGCAAATGCTCAAATCAATCAGTTTGAGAGCCATCCTTATACAGAAATAAGAACCACAGTAACAAAAGTAACAATCAACAATCGCATGATTGGTTCGAATGCTCACCTTCTTTACTGTTATCACTTCTATGACAATAATGTTTATATGATAACATACTAATAATAAGCTGATAATATCTAACCTTGTAGAACGAAGTTATCTATAACAACTTTTGAGAAGTCGCTTAGTCGGCCGTCTGTAAGTTTCGTCCGGATGCGAACGGCATAAACAGACTGAGGCTGAAGGTTCAGTAAGTCCGCCATCAGCTGAGCACCGACCTCGAGGAACTGCCAGCGGTCCATGTCAGGAGTGGCAAACATGCTGTAGAAGACCTGGTAGCCAGCCACACCGGGAGTTGTCGAGGCATCCCAGCTCACCCGCAGCACGGAAGATGACAGTCGCTTCAGTGCAATATTACTAGGTGGAAGCACCACACCTGAAACAAAGAATTAGTAATATAGATATAATGAAACAACTTCTGTGGTAACAATACATCCTGGTGTATGTGCCAGGTTCATAACAAGAAATACATGGCATGGTGGCCTGTTGTGTGGCAAGATGTTCTATTCAGTAGCATACTGGGCCCTTAATTTGATGATTGTGGGTTTCAGCCTGCTCAGGAGACTCTGTATAATGATACTAAAAAAGTGGTTTATGTACGGGTTTTATGCACATCAAATTCTGATTTACTGACTTTGGGTGCATAATAAGTGAAATAAACAATTAATTAAAATAAATACAGGCAGAATTAAATAACAATACTTCTCAATGGCTAAGACCATCCCCAGTGGGACACAGTTTCCTAGTCATTGGACTTCCCTCGCTACTTCCAGCCACAAATCGTATGCTCGAAACATTAGTACCAGCCATGCACACAGAACACTGACCTTGGCCAAGAGTGAATATCTCTAAAGGACTGCTCCATGGACCAGCACCAAGGCTGGTGTATGCTCGTGTCTGGAAAAGGTACCCTGTGCCCGGAGTTAATCCTTCAATCACAATCCACGTGTCTGTCGTGTTCGTGGTCCAGTCATCGACAAAGTTCATCTCCTGGTGGTACATGATCTCATAGAGGACGATCTCTCCATTTCTGTGTTGCAGTTCAGGTGGATTCCATCCGAGCCGGACTCCAGTTGACGTTATGCTGGCCCCAGATACGTTGAGTGGAGCCCCAGCTGGGACTGTTATCAAAAAAGACAATCAACATCTCTTGATTAAAGGTCAGTCTGTGCCACCAAGCTAGAAAGCAGTTTAGGTTTTAATGTCTTAATACTGAAACAATCACTTGTCATCACAGAACAAAGAACATATTTTACACCACATAAAATGATACACAGTTCATCTACAGAAATTTAAACTAATCTATTCTAGAAGCTTATGACCTCTATAGTGCCTCTGCATAATGCACAAGACATCAACCATACAATCATGTATATTCTACATTAGTGCTTCTGACCATGCTTCCAATAATTACTGATTAATCATTAACTTACTAAAGTTTAACTTGTTATTTACTGACCTCTCAACATTGCGTTTGCAGACTTGACTTGATTGAGTACCAGTGAATTAGCTTCTTTCTCCAACACTGTTCTACTGTGGCACTTAGAAGTCATAAGATTTTACACAATATGATCATAAATTACACTTTACTAGAATACATAATATGAACTTGAGGAAAACAAAGTAAAAATAAGTGACTTAAAGCTCACATACTCAAGTACTTGTAACAGAACATCACAAATGAGTATGCAAACAATGTATGAAATGAAATGATCGTTTAACTAACTTCCATCGGGAGTTGTCAATTTCTCAGAAGACGGTTCTCCATAGTCGACAGAATTTTTGGCAGAAACTCGAAACTCGTATTCAACCCCACGTTCTGGTAAAATATAAAAATTCAAAAGTCTGCTGTAAACAAACACCTTGGATATCAGACTTGTTGTTTTTAAGCACACATTTAATAAAGACATGGTTCTTTACCATCTACTTGTTTTTTTATTCTATTTATTTATTATGCATTTATTATGCATTTATTTATTATGCATTTATTATGCATTTATTATGCAATTATTATGCATGCAAGGTCAGTAAATCTGAGTATGAGGCACAAAGCAATTGTGAGTGAAGGACTTGATCAAGGTCCCTACACAGTAACAGTCAAAGGGCAGGCTCAAACCTGTACTCCATGTACTCTCTGCGTGCTCTATCCAATCGGCTACTGTGCCCCATCCATTTCTGTAATTCATGGTCTTATTTAACGAACACATTAATTTAATTTGAGACACCTTAGATCTCGGACCCACTGTTTTTTAAGCACAGATTTAATAAAGACACAGTTCTTTATCATTTACTTGTTTCTTTAATTAATTCCCTTCTTTCCAAAGGCATTAACTTACTGAAACTTACCATTAACAAGAGTTGCATCAATACAAGCATATTTAAAAGATGATTTATACCAAGGCTTTTAAATAAAAGAAGCATAATTTCTCCAAAACAAAACTTCAAATCACCACCAGTTTTATGCAGTAAACTAAAGATTTATTGGAGCTCAGAAACTGGTTGCCATCTCCATACCTACCAAGAAGATAAACTTATATTTCTTTGGATACATTCATAAAAATGATAACAAGCATCAATCATAATATTCATATAGATCTGCTAAACAGTAATAACCGACACTTCACCTAGGAAACCAGTAGTAAATTTATAGACGGCTGGATCGAGTCTCTGTTCTTCAAATAATCCACTTTTACTTGGTCCGTATTGCACACGGTAGCCGAGCACAAGAGATGGATCGGTTCTTGGGGCTTGCCACTGCATTGAAACCACAGGTGGATCGTCCTGAACCAATGACAACTGGAGGTTTCGTGGAGAACTAAGTACTGAACGAAAGACACACATAAAGGTTCAGATAAATCCAGAATGCATCTAGTGAATTTTAAAACTGCTCATAACCATCATACAAGCACTTAACAAAACACAAGATACCTGATCTAGCGTACATAACAGTCAGTGAATACTTGTTTTTGTAAAATTTACAACTTATCCATCTTTCTCTTTCTGTCGCTGTCTGTCTCTCTCTATCTATCTTTCTACCTATCTCTCTGTGTCTCTGTCTCTGGGGGTAAACTCAACTGAGCATAGCTGTACTGACAAAATAGAGGCTGACGTTCAAGATTTCAGATCCTTCTTCAATACTCTAGTCTTTGTGGCCTGCAGGTCGACTGCAATGTGGTCTTTTCCAGTCTGGTAAGCATTTAATCAGTTCTTTGATGTTATTAAGGTCTAAATTCAAAACTCTTCTCTTTTTGACTCGCTTACCTGATATAACCTGCTTTCCAGTTTCCTTGAACTACTACATTCTGACTTGACTTCTTTAATGGTCTACATCTGTCAATTGATCGAGATTTTACTTTGAAATGACCTATGACAGATATCTTGTACAGAACTATAATGGCACTACAGAAGTCCTTCAGATTACAGTACATTATAATAGATAAGATCAGACCTGATTAGGTTAAGTAAATAAGTAATTAGATCAGATTAGGCTTGAGAAGCATGCCTTCAACATTATTACTCAGTACATCATTGTCTTAAACGTAACCATGCTCAGGCTGTCAGTAAGTGACATTGACTTAGTCACAGATAATGATACTCATGCTGTTTAACTTCATATTCCCAAAAATATACCTGCTTCTTTAGTGCGGACTTTGCGTGGCCGGCTGCGTTCTCCATCTCCCTTGCGAGTGTAGGCTGCCACCTGCACCTGGTACTCAGTGTCTGTATGAAGCATTGGCAGAATGGTTTCGGTCATTTTTCCTAGAAAAATTACCCATAAATCATTGAGCTGAATAGTAACGAAATGTAATGTAGAGAACACAATTTATCCAGAGTAGTGTTTACAGAATAGTTTAACGCCTACGATGGACATATGGCATGTTAACAAATGCATTACTTATTTACTTATTTACTTATTTACTGCTAACCTACTTCAAGAGCACTTCATACAGTGAAGAAAGGCAAAATCTTCAGAAGATCTGAAAACAGAATGAGACAATTGCAAAAGTTAAGGGAAAAGTGTTAATTTAATTGTTACTTATTATGCACAGTGAATCTAAGGCACACACATAAATGTTCACTGGGGCCAAGACGAAAATAGCTCTTCTTCAGGAAAACTCCACCATGACACAGCAAATTACACAAATCAATCAAATTAAACAAAACAAAATGCAAATATTAATAGTCAAAATGGACAACAAGAAACAGCAAAAGACATGTCAATCGCAAACCAAATTTCGACTGACCGTCCATAATGTCCTGCATGTGGGTTGATCCAATGGGCTCCTCATTGTCATCAAGCCGAGTGTAGTAGATCTGATATCCTCGAATGATACCGTTGTGTTCCTTCTCCAGTGGAGGGCGCCACTGGACGCTAATAGCAGTCGAGTTAATAGCCTCCAGCTTCACTTTTCGAGGTTCACCCGGAACTTGGGTAAACAGAGAAAATACATTAAAGCAAATGAATAAATTATAAGATCTGGCTAATGTATGTATGCATGACAATTAATATAGCACCTTTTAGTACTTATCCAAACTGTAGCATTCACTAGCATAAGCAGTGTTAGAGTTCATAAAGAACAACAGTTCATCTGTAAGTAAGTAATGATCAGATGACTGGAAAAGTCATCACTGGCAAGTTCTCACAAACCTGAAGAGCCAACCAAAAAATTGTAATCGTAAGCTTGTGATTTCTACAGCACTCAAAGAAAGCTAATTTGTGGAAACCAACTTTTTCACAGGTGCTCAGTCAAAAAAATCGAAAGGCAGGAAGGGTTTGGTTCCAGCTCAAGTTCCAAGAGTCAGGCAGGCAAACGGTCAGATGCATACAGCAGCTGGTGTTTGGAAGGAGAGTGACAAAATAGATAAGTGGAGGAGGTGGAATCAGGATGAGATTTGTGGCAGAGGAGTGTCATCCAGAAGAGACTTTTGGTCCACGTAACATATAATGACACATTATTTTTCTTCCGAATGCTTCCAACTGTCACAGATTCATAATTTCTCTATGAATATGAATCACTCATATACACAACTGCTGTGAGCTGATTATTTGATACTCAGTAACGTAATGAAAAGTGAATCTGTGAAATTTCTTGTTGACACGGACTAACTGCATCAGGGAGAGATTAAAAGCACTAAATCAACCAATTCTACATAAATCTTAAATCAATTCAATTAGATGCCCTCTCTCGAAAACTTGAAAACAATATCACCAAGGCTCGAAATTTTGAAGCTGCTTATGAAATTTTTTAAATAGGTTGACCAAACAAAACTAAACCTCAAAATAAATAGATCTTTGAAAATGATTCAACGATCACACCAAAATCCAGAAAACCATCCTACCATCTTCTGCCGTCTGCACCATGATGACATCGGAGAGTGGACCATCACCTTTCGCAGTGTAGGCAAGAACTTGAACGCTGTAGAGAGTCCACTTGCGTAGGCCTCGCACAATGTACGATGATTCGGAAGAGGGAAGCGTTGCCACGTCGACCGAGGGATCTGTGCTAGCCTCGTTGCCCTTTGCCTCAGAATAGTGAACCCTGTAGCCAATAATCTGTCCATTCTGATCACGCTTTGGTGGTGCATTCCACGTCACCTTGAAACTCGTAGAATCAACTGCCTCTCCGTGCACCATCTGCGGCGGGGCGCTAGGAGCTTCACAAAGTAAACAAGAAGACAGTGTAAAAAGTTGAAAGCAGGCTTAATAGTCAAGTTTTCTTTAAGAGCTGTTGTGAAATCTTCAAAAACTATAAATTAACTAAATGATTTGTAATTACTGGCAGACAATTCAATGCTTCAGTGCAGCTGCTTTCTTTAGCACATTCTTCGTGCCAGAACTCGATGAGTAGCGGGTGTTCCAGATGTTTTACCTCTTCTCCAATAAGTTCTAATCCCAAGGAATCATATGTACCTCCGGGGAAAAAATTAGTATTTTGATTACCTAACTGACTGCCTAATTAGTTGAGTAATGTCCTAAAGGTAATGTAATGTAAATGGACATTTATTTAGTGCCACTTCAAGGAAACTGCTCAGTAGAACTCTAGACCTAATAAGCCAATCCACCATCAAACAAGATGGTTTTCAACCTATGCAAGACATGGCAGCTGAATGGTTTGAGTGCTCACCTTGCAACTCTAAGTGTGAAGTTTCGACCCAACCCGATAAATCTACTGTCCAGGGACCTTGTGCAAGTTCTTTACGCATAGTTGGTCATCACCATCATTTGATGCTGTGCCACAAGGTAGGGGTGCTTAATAAACACAGCAAAGCATGCACCTGCATAATTAATTAAATGACTGAATAAACAATTCATTGATCCCTCAAACGTGCAATCACCTTCAGTTAACTGATTAACAGATTGAAGTAAGTAAGTAATGCATTTGTTAACATGCCATATGCCCCTCAACTGCTCAATTAGTCACCTCAAAGAACTTACCAGCCTCCAGTGTCTGAATAACTACAGGAGAGGAATGCGATCCTTCCCCACGAGATGACCGACCAGCGATCCTGATCGTGTATCCTGTGTTTGGAGTCAGATCTTCCAGCAGGTACGAGTGTTTCGGAGGGGAAACGGTAATATGAACATTCTGCCGGTCAGAATCATTGTAGTAGATTTCATAGCTTTCCAGACTGGCAGCAGAAGTCTGTGGTGCCTCCCACGTCAGCTGAATGGTTGACGCCGATGTTGCTCTTCCAACGACATTTGTAGGCTGCCCAGGTACTATCAATCAAAATTCAGCCAAGTGTCAAATTAAAGTAACATTCGGTAACAGTTTTGTAGTTTAAAAGAAAACTAATTTTAAAAATCATAGAATTCGACTGTGTGCTTCATCAGCATAAAAAGCATTAAGTCAATGGAAGCAGCTTTCTCATTTTCTTGGTCCTAATCTCCATATCTTAAAGAAGGAATAACAGACAAGAGAAAGAAGAGATCAAAGGAAGGAGCATTTTCAATCAGTGTTGGAAGTGAGTCATTTATTCCTGAGAGGTGTAGGTATGAAGGACTTCTAGCGGCTGTGGTCACAAACAAGTGAGTGAACACACAAGTCTAGAATATGATCCATACTATTTGGTTGGTAGAAGCACAAGTACAACATTTGTACAAAATGTAAAATCAGTTCCAAAAGCTAAGCCAAGTCATCATCAAAGAATGAATTTTCGGTTTTGGATTTTGATTTTTTAAATTATGGTTTAAGGCTGTCTGAATACAATATATACCACAGTACAGTACAGTACAATGTATAACACAGTATCATACAATGTGTACCTTAGTACCATACAATGTGCACCACAGTACTGTACAGTGTGTAACACAGTACCATACACTGTGCAAAACAGTACCATTCAATGCGCAACACAGTACCGTACAATGTGTAACACAGCACCGTATAATGTGCTGGTCATCAACCAAAGCCAACTCACTGCACTTTCTGGAGTGGTTGTACTGTAGTTTCCATGCATGAATGTACACTATAAGCCCGGAAACTTTGATGTGCATGAGCGGCTACAGTTTCCACCTATGATTGGATACTACAAGTCTGGAAATTTATGGTTGATGTATGAATGGATGTTCCTGAATTACAACAACAGTTACACTGGAAAGTTCAACGAATTTTGGTGGTTCCTGGGGTCCACCAACATTTGTCTTAACTTCCACCATTTGATAAGGTGGAGCCAAACCATCAACTGCAGCTGGTGGAATAGTCCACCACTGCAAACATGGAATGTTCCATTGATGGAATGATCCATCTTCAGAAGATGGAATGCTCCACCAGTTATTGGTGGAATGCTCCACCATTCAAAAGATGGAATGGTCCACCAGTTATCAGTGCAATGGTCCATCACTGAAAAGCTCCAGTAGCACTTCAGTAGATGTGCACTGAAGTCTGTTCCTGAAGTTCTGTTACATGCAACTACTTTTAATACAATCAATCGAGACATCATCCCATTTATACATTGGCAGATTTTTCCACCCCTACCATAGCCATTCCACAGACAATTGGAATTGTCCAACACAGGACACCCTTTTATTTTTACAGTGTACCACCATCGTTTTAAAGCAACCTAATCTAATAACTGAAATAACAGGGTACTGGTTTGGATACATTAGGTATCATTTGACACCGACTCAACTGTCAGCCCTGAAACTATCAGTTTCAAGAAGATCAGATTTCCAATACCCGACATTGTAATACTTGCAGAAAGAATTGAAGCTAATCATATCTCGTCAAAAGCAGTCAAACAATCCAATAAGAACTGACAGGCACAACTTAGCCAAATGCCAAAGTGTGATGTGATCAAATGCATCTTTAATGACAATCTAACAACTTTAGAAAGTAAAACTGAGCTCTGGAAATCATGAAACCAAGCTACAAGCTTAAAAACAGCACCCGAAAAGAGATTAAGAAAGTAAAGTCTTCTAAAAACCAAAGGCAGCAGCAGAACTATTCTCGAACACCCCAAGCCATCAAAATTGTTCTTCATTTCAGTTTTTAAATACACGATTCATAACAAACTGTCACCCTGCAGACATCTGATCTCAAAAAGATAATGCAAGCTAAAACCTCAAATGCAAAATGCGTGGTATATTAAAATATGTGTAAGGTTTATTTTTGTGTTTTTTAAGTTATCATGCTTTTTGGTTAATAAAGTTTATATATAAACATATTACCATGCTTTTGGTAAATAAAGTTGATATTTATATGTGTAAATATACATATATATGATTATTATGACCATCGTTTCTTCAAAAGTCCTCCTTCAAATCAAAAGACTTCTAATTTCAAGTTGAACTCAACTGAATACGGAAACTTACACAGCACCGTTATAAAAATTGTCCAGAAAGTAGTCAGTTGACAGAAAGAAAGGAATTTGCAATTGCTTAAAAAATAGCAAAATATTCCTTAAACCAAGACAAGCTGTAAAAACATAAAAGAATTTTGAAAAGAGAAAACCGTGAATTTCTCCAAAATTAAACAAAACATATAAAAAACTGATGAATTTAATTTAAAAGATCATAAAAACAAGGCTGTCAGACTCTTGTAAATGCAACACAAACAGATTTTCTACGTTACTAGTTGTTATACTTACAAGTGTGGATTTCCACTTTCTCATAGACTGTTAGTTGATTTAAGAAACAAAAATTAGGACTGTGAACATCTGGGCAAATATCAGGAGAAGTTTCTTATAAGAGATTAGCGTACCAGACATTAAGCTATATTTACAGGCAAATGATACTGTTGAGAGATTAACAAGACAGAACTCATTTTACTAAACCTTTTACTAAATAAGCAGTCAGTAAACTGGCACATGTATGGGGTGTTAGGAGTCACAGACATAGATCCTATATATATATATATATATATATATATATATATATATATATATATATATATATATATATATATATATAGGTTGGCAATATGTTAGAGAAAGCTGTGTTGCAAATATATACAGCAGGCGATGCCTTTGAGGGGTTCATGAAGACGCTGTATACAACAAGAAATCTCTCTCTCTTTCTATATATATATATATATATATATATATATATATATATATATATATATATATATATATATATATATAGAAATCTCTCTCTCTTTCTATATATATATATATATAGAAATCTCTCTCTCTTTCTATATATATATATATATATATATATATATATATATATATATATATATATATATATATATATAGAAAGAGAGAGAGATTTCTTGTTGCATATAGCGTCTTCATGAACCCCTCAAAGGCATCGCTTGCTGTATATATTTGCAACACAGCTTTCTCTAACGTATTGCCAATCTAGAGTCTCGTGTATCAAGATGTTTTTCAATTTCAAGAGAGAAATGTATTTTTAGCCGAAGCTTAAAAATTATTTTTATCTTATCATTTCATAATACATTTATTAAATACGTGTATATAGTGTAAAAACACAGTGCATAAACTGTCATATCACAGCATATATTAAATACAAGAAATGTATCACACAAAAAGAAAACATGGTGCGTGCTTTAAAGGTTAGCAGTTCGTCAACCGCAGATTCAGAACCAAGACGATTTTTGCAAGCGTCTGACAATTCTCAAGTATCTGACTGAACAAACAACATCCAAGTCAGGAAATTTAATAACAAAGTCTCAGGTCGATAGATCTGCAAGCATACCTGCAAGATCTTTACAAATAGTCACGATAAACAATGTCTGCAGGATCCACACTCACTGATGTTGCTCGTTTATTAACAGATGAGCAGCAAGGGCACTTAACAACCAAAAGATTAATATATCAATAACATTTAGTATTTATTAAAGTGGACGGTTAAGTGGACTGACCTTCCTGCTGAATCTTAACCTGGACAGGATCTGACAAGGGCCCTTCACCGGCGCTTGTGAATGCAAGAACAGCTATGGTGTACGTCTGGTTGATTGCCAAGTTACTGATGGTCACTAACTGACCACTGTCCACTGTCTGCAACGTCCAGGAAGTTGCTGGCAGATTTGGCATCATAGTAAAGTAGACTTTGTAGCCCTGCAAGCAGGCACATCAAACCAATAAACTAACTCAATTGCATAAACTTTGAAGTAGATGCACATGAGAGAGAGAGAGAGAGAGAGACAGAGAGAGAAAGAGACAGAGAGAGAAAGACAGACAGACAGAGACAGACAGAGACAGAGACAGACAGAGACAGAGAGAGAGAATGTTTGTTCAGATTCTTATAAATTTAATCAAATCCAAACTTAATTCAATCCAATTCGATCCAGTCCAAACGCTCATGTTACAATGCGCTCTAATAACAGTCCGAGAGTCAATTGCAGAACACACTGAAACAAACAACCGCAGACTGAGCAAATTTACATGAGAAAATTAAGCACACTGTAACTTTGTTACAGTGCTACCTAAGTTCAGTTACATTAAGGTCATGCTGTGAAGCTGAATTGCATTTGAGATCAACCGTATTATAATGAAAAACATTACAACAAGGTTTCAGCTTGCAGAAATGTCATAATATTTCAACATCATATCATAGGTAATTCAGACCACAATCAACATTTATTTCAGCATGTCATAACTTATCAAATGTATGTAATGATGTAGTTTATTAAAAATAAAACAAATTTAGTTCAGCATATCTGAATTTATAAAACATATCTAATAATGCAGTTAATGCAGCTAATTAAAACTTAAGAAACCTTGATGACTCCGTTTGAATTTTCTGGTTCTTCCCACTGAACAACTATAGAACTTGAAGTCAGCGGCCGTGCTCTGACGTTGCGAGGAGGACTGCTCGGGGCTAAACTCCAACAGAAAATTAAATGCCAAGGTAAGATAATGGTAAGACAAGGGTAAGATAAGGTAAGGGCAAGTTCGTTACTTGCACATTTAATCATGCCTCTATTAACAAAAGTTCTCAGAGGTATGGTTCTAGAATTGTGTTACAATGTTATATTGTAACAGAAGATTGTTATTATTGCTATTATTGTTTTTATTATTATTATTGTTATTGTTGTTGTTGTTATTGTTGTTATTGTAGTTATTATTGTTATTATTATTATTATTATTATTATTATTATTATTATTATTATACATTTATTAAGCACACAAAGTCAGTAAATCTGAATCTGAGGCATGAGGCAATTGTGACAAAGCCTTGCTCAAGGTGTCTACACAGTAACCGTTTTATATTATTAGATATTATTTTTAATGTTTTGGTTTATAATTCATTCAAATATAAATTGGAGATTTACTCCACTGCAAACAATGGTTTCAAACAAACAAAAAGAATTTATCAGATTTTTGAATTCAGTCTAATCTACGTATAATCAATCTACTCCTATGCATATATCTATAACAGCACCGAAACATTGTGATAGGAATCAGGCTATGGTCATTGGTAAGGAAAACAGATAAAATGGGTTAATGCAAATCTCACGGAAAATGAACTTTTTGGATGCTATCAAAACAAGATAAATCAGAAAAATGGCTGATCAAGTGGCTGATTTCTACAGAAGCCATTTACTAACCAAAGGAACCTTTGGTAGAAAATCACACTTAATATCAACACAGGCAGCTGATATGAAGGAGTAAAGCTGTCAGAAACGTGTTTCTAATAAATGATTTAATGTTCAATTTTTTACCCAAGTTTAGTGTAATTGTACTTAGCAACTTCTACTGTGTCAGCGTCTAATGCACAAGGCATTAACCAACTGTAATAGTTGTATGTTATTGCAGAGTTGTTATTGTACTGATTATAATTATCAGTAGATTAGTGTTAATTTATTATGAATAAGACTATTTATACAGCACTAAAGCAAGACTGCTAAATTTAAATGGCACTAGAAAGTTTTTGTTATTTTTGTTTCATTGCATTTGCATGCAGATGAAATTCTTGTCCTTAATGTGCCTCTTGAAGAGGCGCTATATCAATTTCTGATTACACTTACAATTACAAACATTTACACTAGCAAGGAATGCCTTTGACAGGTTCTTAGTAGGAGTTTAAGGAAACGTTAAGATACACACATTAACCAAACATAAAAAGGTGCTATAGAAATGATTTATATACATGTATAAACCAATTACAAACAGATGAAAACTAACCGGTCTCCCTCGTTGCTACTTCGACAGACGTGCCAGGCAAGCTGCGACCAATGCTGTTGACTGCTAAGACATGCACTTCGTAGATGCTGTTAGCAACAAGATGCATCAGATTATATTCTGTGCCAGTTATGTCTATCACTTCCTTGTAAGCTTCGTCTGTACTTTTACGCTTGTAACGTAAAACGTAAGATTCAACTGGTTCCGCATTAGCGCTCGTCCATTTCAGCCTCACAGAAGTAGAAGTAACATCAGAGGCTCGTAAACGCGTTGGAGGTTTTGGCAGTGCTACGCAAATAACATTAGAAACAACAGCAATGTAGCAACAACAACTTTAACACCAAGTATTTTTATAATAGAGAAATTTGCAGTTCAGTGCATAGCACCATAGCAGGAAAAAAACCTAAATAAAATGTAACTTTAAGCAAACAGTCAGATAGTCATATACACAGTGTTTCTTAGAGGTAATAAAAAGGTGCTAAATTAAGTGTCTTGATATGAACAATTAGCTTGAAATCATCACTCGATGACAATTAAGTGCAATCAGTGAAAGTCAAGGTACAATGCAGTCTAAGCAACAGCAAAAATTGTGCTTTCTATTTCTCAGCATTTTTTTGGACATTGAAGAAATACAGAGGCAACAATGAAGCCATCTGAAAATGAAACAGCTCTGACATACCCATGGCCACACACACCCCAAAGACATGATCATTAAAACATGTAAAACATTTTTCTGTGTTTTTATCAGCAACATAAAGCGCTGGCATTTCTTTAACACCCAGCAGAAAGGTCACTCTAGGGAATTTGCCAGTGCTGTAATTCGGACAGACTGAGCTGCTAAGCCTTTAGAAGAAAATTCACCAGACATATGGAAAACCACGTCCTAGAGGTAGATCAGGTTTCACATAGTTTTCAACATATACATGCACATTCATACGGATCACTTTGACAGCTATTGTTTATCCAAATTTATTTTAAATTATCCTGGTTCTGCAATTCCTCAAAAATGCCGACAAAATATAAGAAAAAATGCAATTCGTTCCTCAATGCTTGTCACTTAGATAGCATTCTTTTACTTCCACTACCTTTTTCTTTATAATGTTAAATTTTTCGCTACTTTTATTTGCTCTAATGTTCATATTCTTCCAATATTTTTCTCTTTCTAATACTCTCTTTCTTCTACTATCTGAAGAAATTTAGAATCAATACATATAATCTATTAAACATCTACTGCTCATAAAATAAAAATGTCTACATAATT
The DNA here is from genome assembly GCA_964023275.1 of Norana najaformis. Lineage (NCBI taxonomy): Eukaryota > Metazoa > Annelida > Clitellata > Crassiclitellata > Hormogastridae > Norana > Norana najaformis. Next base: position 44,129,959 of record OZ029915.1, read on the forward strand.
ACCTTTTACCCGGATTTCTGCAATGGCTTCCACACTTCCAAGGTCCGAGGCAGCAACACATGTATATGTCGCTGATTCCTTAATGTCCAACAGCCTGAGAACATTCTTTCCAATTGGGATGTTTTCCTCAGGGGTCAGGTCCACTGTGCCAAGGCGCCACTTGACAAAGGGCATCGGAGACCCAATGGCAACACAGGTCAGGTTGACTTCGCCACCAGGCATGACCTCTGTGTTCTCAGGGGGTATGGAGAACTGGGGTGGCAAACGACGCACTAGCAAAAAACAGACACATCAGACGTTACTGACCTATTCGAAACCAATGACTTTTGTAGCACCAGTGTAAAATTAAAATATGTATTGCATCAGATATGACATGGTTTGGCACTGTCGATAACAGTGGAGCAAATGCATGGAAGTAATGCAGTGCAAACCTGGTGAGTACTTGGAAGGGTGACCAGTCAATAGATGCCACCCCTTCAATCTCAGAACCACACTTTCGAAGTTTTTCGATGTTTACATAAATAGTTAAAAGGCCATAAAAGAAGTGTCAAACAGAGCTCTTACTGCAGGTTTAAAGAACCAAAATGGAAAAACAAATAAATGAATAAAAAGACAGTAGACAAGGCATAAACAAATTCAGAAATGCTTTTCAGACTATTAAATAAAATCGTGAGCTGTCATAGACACTCCTGAACAAAGAAAAAGAGGGACAAATATTGCAGCTCTACAATCATTTATTATCTTATACAGTATTTAGATTTGGCCCCCAGTCAAAGGTGCAAACGTATGAAGCAATCAGCCCCCTCCCCTTCTGCAATGAGCAAAACTCAATCAATGTTGAAAGCAAACGTGATGACGAATTGGAGAGTTCTTTGTCTTAACAAAGCAGACGTCAAAGGAAGCAGACGATCACCAGCAAGAACAATGGATTAACCCACCACCGGTCAGTGTGTCAAATCAATTGAGAAAAGAGAAACGCTTTTTCTGTGTCCGAACTGACACAGACATGACAGTGCAAACAACAAACATGCGCACTCGCGATGAGCGTAGTACGCCAGACACGGCACGTGAATCAATTAATCAAAAGCATCGTGCAAAAGTGAATCATACAGAGTCATTCAATCAAGCCATCCCTCAATGGGAATGCATGTGGTTAGCAGGAAATGAGTCACAGCTGTACCTGCAGCGTTGCTAATGAGCCTTGTCTCGCAAGCCTTGGGAAGCGTCTGAATGGCAGAGCTGAAAGCAGAAGACTGAAGAAGCAGAAGACAGACTCAGAGACCAAGCAAAACATTAAAAGCAAGCAACGTTAACAGATATCGAGTTAAAGGATGCTCTCTGTTGGAAAGCACGTCACATGCAGGCCGTTCCTAACATTTGCTTTTAATTAACCGCCTTTCGCTCGATTGCAATCCGCACACAGAATGGAAGCTCGGCTGAACTGCTTGCGCATGTCTCCCACACACATTTATTGTCATATATTTATTTAGCGCCTCTACTTAATGACAACACATCAATCCACTGGGCTAAACAATTGAGCAAAAAGAACTTCCTCTAGCTCTCGACAAAATGACGATCTCCGAGAACTTGAACCTAGACATCTAGCGATACAGGTAGCACTCGTCCAATCAGCCATTAGGTCCTATATTGGTTGCTCATCTGTGAGAAAAACACCAGATGGCGCCAGTGTACAGTGGGACTCAGTAATGGCTCGTTTATTATGCTCCTCTACCAGATATAGCCCAGGATGCCTTAGCGATGAATAACTTCTTTAGATTCAATAAATGAATATAATTACATCCTTGGAAGGGGTTAAAGGTTAGTTCAGCTAAGAAACAAACATTATTTATCGGTTGAACTGTCTACTACCCCTGTCATTAGCTCATTTTGAAGTTGTACTAAAAGTCATATAAGGCACCTTAAATGCAAGTTAAAGCAAATGCAATGTAATGTAATGAGACTACAATGCAATGTGTAACTCCCTGTAACAGACTCCCAAGCTGCCCTGTGCAGTCACTTAACGATGGACCCACGGTGCTTGTCAGTGCATGGGTCTGGGCCCAAAGTTTACCAGCCAGATTCATTCTGGGTTTGGCCCATGCGACCCATTTGATCAACTATGAGGATAGCCTGGAATTTTAGGTTTCACCACTGGCTGTGTACTTCGAGTCCAGGACACTGAAATTAGCAACGTAATTATGTCGCTAATCGCTAATTATGTCAAGTAATCATATTTTGCCTTGGTCAGTGAAGCAAAAGAATTGCCTGCTCTTAGTAACTCTTTGTTGTACTTCTTCTTTATCTCAGTTTTCCAAATAGCAAATTAACTACTTGCATAATACAACAAAATAATAGAAAAACAGGCACAGATTAATTAGCATCTGAAAATGATCGTTAACTGCCAAGCCACTGAGATAAGAGTGAAACTGGACAAGAAACCTTAAAGATTCCTTAAGAAATTGGATGTTGTTTATATATTATTCAAAACTGTCTCAAAATAAATCACACAATTTCATCCTTAAGATTCAAAACAATGGAAACTGATTGATCAGCTAAATGTATGTACACCTGTTTGTTTGTAAGCATATGTGCATATATGTATGTATGTATTTACTAGTATGCATGTATGTAAGTGTGTATTTATGCATGCATCTATCAGCGTTCTTTCTAAACTGCACACATGAACACATGCCCACAACTTTTGAAGATAGCATGCACAGCTATTTTCTTCTAGCAGACAAGTTTCAATAGTGTTAACGTTGCTTCAAAGTCAAATTTAGCTCATCATTACAGCTGCTGGCAAATTTAGCCTACTAAGTCCAGAGTTTTTGTGCCCATGTTATGAAACCGTACGCATGTCAGCTAGCACAGGTTGCGATGTGTGCTCCAAAAACAGTCAATTAATCTAGTCTACAAAAACATTTGACCACAGCACGGTGTGTGCAGTCTGTCGTCTGGACTGTAAGAAATCAACCTGGTTTACATGTACGATTGCCGCCAATCGCACAAAGGGGTCATCTATTCAGAACGTCCGCAATGGGGAAGGAAAGTCACTCAAACATGGACAATGGGAAGAGATTATGCCAAAAATACAGAGATCCGCATCTAAATTTGGTACATGCAGTTATTTCAGTACAACCTGTGCCTTAAACACCAGTTTCAGTAAGACAGCAGACATTTTGTATTTTGCTAGAGTCCCTTTGCTGGGTGCAGCAGTGCCAAATTACCCCACCGTACACAGTTAGCTCTGCAAGATCAACATCATAGCCTAATCTAAGTACTCTATCAGGGTGCAACATCTGCAAAGGGGATGGGAATGGTAATGCCAGATGCAGACAAGGGGAGAGAGGGTTCCAGAGTAGGTTTTTGTGGACGTCCTTCCTCGTTGACCCCAAAGAAAACGAGAGACAATCCAACAACACAAGCCTGAGTTTGACTCGTCATTAGTCTTTTTCTTTTTATACAATGCAATTTCATGGGCTTATAGTTTAGGTCTAACAGATGTGAAATCTTGCACGGATCAGAGCACAGGTCCCAAATGTTACTGGCCACTTGGCACACCCCTTTGAGCACATGGTGAATAGAAGTTAGAGGAATCACAGGCATCTCTGTTTGCATGTATATATATACATATCTGGTTATTTATATAGCACCTTTTCGAACATCTCTAAGGCATCGAAGCCAACTATCTAAGAGACATAAAGGGGCATGATTTGAAGAATGTTGTTTCCATGTTCCAGTTCTCATGGACTCCTCTAACCCCAGCCGTAGGAGTGCAAAGGAAAGCATTAGACATAACAATCCATTCTTCGTCAGTGGGTAAGCATTCGGGAAGCTTGTAAATTTCACAACTGCTACAGAAATTTTGTCCATTTGGAATTTTTGTGCACCTTGAACGTAGAGATTTGCTGAGTTTGAATACACGACTCCAGCTGAATTCTTGGCAGCACATTCATATTTGCCGTCGTCGGACTCTCTGGCCTTTGCTATCTCCAAAGAACCTGAACAATACAGATACTTTGTCAAAGCCGCTATTGTTAGAGAGATTTATAATCACTAAATTTTTATTTAACTACCATCAGAATAGTGCTTCTATTCTACATTGAAATCTTGAAGGGGAGCTATATTAATGCTCTCAATGAATTAAAGAATGAATGAATTAAGCACACAAAATGAGTGAATTCGTTTTCTTTCAAATTAAATTTGCTGTTTTTTTTCCTAATCAGGAGTTGCTGCTCTGCTTGTTCATATCATCGTCCTCATCCTCATCATCCTCATCTTCATCATCATCCTCATCATCATCCTCATCATCATCCTCATCATCATCCTCAACACCATCCTCATCATCCTCATCATCATCATCATCCTCATCCTCATCCTCATCCTCATCATCATCACTGTCAGCATTCATCAGTCAGCATATATCAGTTATTTTAAAACATATTAATAAATGAAACTTCAAATAAAACTGGGAAACTGAAAAGGAGAATTATGTAAAAAGAAGACTACTTATTCTGGTGCTCACCATTAAGTCTGCCATATACCAGAATCGATTAATACCTCGAAAGAACTCGGCAATTTGTTACAAGCACCCTCTGCTGGATTTATTCCTTCTGGTGGTGCTACAAGACTATTACTACTTGACTGCTTCTTAAGAATGGTTTCTGCATTTGAGAAAAACTCATCTAAGAACAATTCAGGCAGAATAAATCAACTTTTTCTTTTCTTCGTTGCTAAAAATACAGATTACAAGGCCACTAGACTTGGTGTAAGACCAATACATTTCAGTCGTGACACCATCTCCCTTGAGTGGTATTTCCTTTGTGATTCCAAAAGGAGTTACAAGCACCTTCATCCTCAACTCAAAGACTGATCACTCTTGCTGGTCCCAGGCCATGAAAAATTCTGAATATCTTGAAAAGGTGCTATACAATTCAAATATTACATTAATATATTCTGCCACAGGCCACCCCTTATCTAATTACTAGATATGGAAAACTCAAGTGGCATGATGGTCTATTGGTAACATGCTTGGTCAATGATCAGGTTGCAGGTTCGACCCCGTGTAACGACCCTGGGCTTGTTGTTTGCACACACTGTGCCTCTGTCAACAAGTAGCTGAATTTGGTAACGTAAGCTGGGAAGTAAACGACAAGTCCTGCAATGCACTGGCCCCATATCCAGGACCTTAAGATTAGTCCACTGCCGGCTCAAGGGCTTAAAGAAAAGGATATGAGCACCTCCCATATGTCTCACTTGTGGGATATAGGGTACTTTACTTTTACCTTACTGTGAAAAACTCAGAAGATCAGGCACCTACCACTGGGTTGGATTCTGAGGCGTGCGTCCTGACTGGACAAAGGAATAAAGTCCTTGAACCACTGGATCGTCGGAGTGGGCATTCCAGCTGCTGAGCATCGCATCACGATATTCTGATCCTTGTCTGCTGCTCTCATGACTGGTCCTTCGATAACGCGTGGATATCCAGGAGGAGCTGAATGAAAAATAACTCCCTTATCCAATTTGCACCAGTTTAACTTAATTCACCAATTCCTCATTTACATACTAGCTCAGCCAACGGAACAGATGCACCGATCGCGAGCAGCAAGCCAATAAAGACGTCCTACCGTTCCAAAATGTTCCAACAAACATTCATCCCCACATTAGATTCAGAATACTGAATTTGCACATCAAGCAATAAGGCTTTAAATGAATGAATTGTTGCTTTTAATCCATATTTTTATAAAACAAACAAATAAATAAATTTACAGTGAGGATTGGCCATTCTAGGAAAATGCTCATTGTTTCCAAAATCCTGAGCGATCCTCTCTATCTTGAATAAAAAACCGAAAATAATCATAGATAACGCATAACGAGTAAACTTACATAAATACATAAATAAATAAAAAGAGAGTAGACAAGGCCTAAGCAACTTCACAAATGCTTTCAGAATATTAAACAAAATTGTGAGCTGTAATAAACATCACTGAATGAGTGCAAATGCTTTCCTTCAAAGCATTTCTCCTTGCTGCACCACAGGTTTTTACCGAAAATTTTTCAAACATTCCCAAGAGATCAATCAATTCTCCAGCAGTCAGCTTCCCAATGAATATTCATGCTATCCAATCGCATATCCCAAGAGCGACCTGTACAAAAGTTTATTACATGAAACTTGAGTTCGATGCATAGTACAGGCGCAAGAGCAGAGCTGACTGCGCAAACTTTCAGTTTTTAAAGCCTTTAGAAAAATCCACTCTAATCTAAAGTATCCATAACACTTGTGTTTGAATGTACCTCAAAATTTGTATGAAATAGTTTGCAGGAGATCTCTTTCTGTTTGCAAGACATTCAGAAATCCATGCTAATCTAATCTGATTTAACCATAAAACTTGTATGCTAACATATTTATTTACCTAGAAATTTGTATGACACAGTTTGTGGAGCAGTCTTTCAATTTGCAACATAGATGTAAAAACGTTTTTTCTTAAAATTCACTTTCTTAATTTTTAATTTTTTTGGGAACATTTATTATTATTTGCAAGGACAGTATATTATGTATCTCATAATGAGCTGTTCTCCTTTCTGTGAGTGACTATGATTACTAAAAGTTAGACACCTTCAACAAAGGTGAATAAGCTGGTTCCCGCAACTTAGCTTTTGTTGGGCACTGTAAAAATCTCAAGCTTATGATTACGATTCCTTTCTAATCTAATCTAACCAAAATTACTTGTATTTATAAATGGAAACTACTATAGCATCTGTTAAGGACCTTAAAAAGGTAATGGAATATGGCAACCTAACATCCAAAAAATTGCATCTGAAATAAGCTGAAAAAGTTTCTTTAGCACCATCAGCCATCTGGTGGATCAGTTCTACTTCTATAGGCCTACTGCCACAGTCGGGTATTGCAATCAACATCAGTGTTGTTCTGGAATGGCCAATCCTCACTACAACTTTTTTGTGGGAAGTCTGGATTCCGATAAACTGCTGTTTTCCATCAACTACTGTTGATCTCTGTATTTTAGCTTTTTGCACGGAAGAAATACAGTATACAAACTGAAAGCACAACCAGAAGTTCTCTTTATGCAATATGTTCGAGGAATTTATTGATATATTGGTAAAGTTCATTCAACCCCTATTCAAGAATCCCCTCTCAATGAGAAGACCTACCAAGCTGCCTTGTATCATCTTGTGTGATTGTATCTCCTTTCCTCATCTTATCTCATACATGGCAAACAATACTGACTGAATGTAATTTAGGTCACCTATCAGTAAAGTATCCAAGACATTCATCCATCATCTCTAATATTCTTTATCTTATGCAACAAATGAAAAACACCACGAGCTCTTATACAGCATAACTACAACTTTTTTACAACAGGCAATCCACATTTTCATCACTTGACAAAACACAGATATCTGTGTTCCACTGATGGCTGGTTTAGCACAGCCAGTCCTTCTCCGGGTCTATTATTATAACTCCAGGGTCTACTCAATTCTTAATCTCATTTCAATCAGCTTGTTTCCATGAAAACAAGGGAGGATCTACGAAGGACCAGAAAGCCATGCCCCCTTCCCCTCGTCTTCCACGCTGTGAATGCAATACATTCAGGAAGACATGAACTTGGGTTAGAATACAGTTTTTTGAATACACTGATTTGGAAATGATGAAGTATAAACAAAAATGAGGAGATCAGAAACAACAGAGAAGATAGAAAGCATAAAGGGCAGTCACACTTTATTTCATTTTGGAATTGAGTTAAATAAGAGCTACCTGCAGTACTACATAATCCAAATGTAAATCTCCAAAATTCCTCAGCCACCACCACATAAAAACCATGTCCGGGAAATCAGCTTAGTCACCAGTGCTATATCAAAACAAGTCCACAAGAGCCAGGTTGGTCAGTTTCAGAGTGTGCTATCTACCAGGTGGTAAGAAACCCCCATAAGGGTCAAGCCAGGCAGACAACATGGTGCTATGGTAGAAATTGCAGGTGATGGTGGTCATGGAGTGGTAATAGCTAGAAAAGTTTGGTTTTCAGTCTTGAGTGGAAGGCTGCAGGGGAGAGGGGGCCCGTACTGACAGGCGAGAAAGGGGGATGGGCAAACTGGCTGAGGTCTTTCCTCAGCTGTATTGTTCCAAAAAGCTGGTGCCAAGTAGGTGAAGGTGCAGTTGCAGATTTTGAGAGCAGAGTAGAAAGCGAGATAGAAAAAGGTAAAAGGACTTCAAGACCATTAAGAAGATTACAAGCATAATGCAGAGACTAACCATGAAACAAGATAGACTTACTGGTCTTGCATTGAATAAGGTATCGAATCTCTTGGAAATCAGGCAAAGACTTACTGCTCTTGTGACTGAATATGAGCTAGAAAGGTCTTTGAACTTTGAGGATATAATTAATTATTAATTATTACTAGGATATTAATTACTTTGCAAAATGAAATCCAGAAAAGTCGCTTTCTAGATCATGGCTTGTCACATGCAAAATTTATTTGCTGGTAAAACTGCTTTGCAACAGGAGTTATACTTTAAATTCATTTTAAAAGTTACCCAATAAGAATTCGTTAGTTAGCCAGTTAAGTAGTAACTTCAATCACCCAACGGTGGATAAACAATTTGATAAAGGTAAGTCTTTAGTTGAGAACAAACAAACACAAGCAACTGAGCAGAATGAATGGATGCAGGAAGAGATTTCCAAAATCTAGGTACAGCAACTGAAATAGCTCGCCCAGCAAGAACAGTTCTATTTTTGGCACAACCAAAGAAAAACAATTAGATGAACTGGTTGAATAATGATGGGTCTTGGAAATGAGGACTGATTTTAAGTATTGTGGTGGCCCAGAGTTTAATGTTTTATAAATTATAAGCCCCGATTTAAACAAATCCTGGGCTGAACAGGAAGCCACTGCATAGGTTTAAGTACAGAGGTTATATGCTCATATTTTGATGCATTAGTTATGGCAGGTAGTTAAGAATGTAATCCTATGCTAGTGGCATGCACAAGTAGCAGTATACATACTTACATACTTGTTTACATACTTACATACTTGTTTACATGCAGATATTAGTAAACAACTGTGTTTTTGGTACATTAGATTTAATAATTCAGTTTAATTATGAGATCCTCAATTCCTCTGACTGGATTTATTTCAGTGGGCCTTCCAAATAGTGTCTCTATCGTAGTTTTTTATAAAATGTTGTCAACTTTCATTAGGTTGGGCAACACAATGTGTATTTTGCTGCAAAATATGGGCTAGAATACAATGTAAAAACTGAAAAATAATGCAAGAAAAATATCCCAAATGATGTATTTTGCAAAATAAACTTCTCAACATCAGGGGCAAAGCCCTCTGACACCCAACTCAGGGCTCCACCACAAGGCCCCTGTTTGGCTCATTCTCTCCATATGGCCCCCATATCTAAAATCCTGGATCCGCCCTTGCATGGAAATAAATCACTACTTCAAGAAAAACATTTGTAAACTGTGGACAATTGAAGTAAGCAGTTGCTTCATTTGCCTTATACATGTAAACAGAAGCAGAACCAATCAAATAAAAACTGATTTACTTCTAGTGCTGCATGCAGAATGTCTCTACCGAAAGTAATTTAGCCTTCCATACCCACTGGAAGAATGGACCGAACGGAAAACATCTGAAAAGAATTTGGCCAGGTGGAAGAGACTAACAGATATTTCAAAGTATGTACAGTCATCAGAGTCATAAGCAAAGCATTTGGCAGAAGAAATTTTTGGCCACCCATATTGGCATCCGACAATAAACAGTAGAAGTGAACAACCCTTTTCAGCATTGGCGATATGTCCACTGAATTACATATTACTCCCCTGGGGATGACCTGCACCCCTTAATAGACTTCAATATCATTAAGCGAGCGAGCAGTCCATTCCAGAGTACTGCTGAAGGCCCTGTGTAAGTGTTCAGTTACACTGCATTACAAATATAACTCTAGCTTAGTGACCATACTTACCTACTTTGTGGGCTAAACAACCAGATGCGGCTTTAGCACATGATGTGTAACTGTAAACACTGGTTTTGAGAGCTATGTTAAAACTGTCAAATCATCTATTTTCTCACGGTTCTCATGCCGAGAGTGCCCTAATTAGTCTGTTCAAAAAAGGCACTACATAAATTGACAAATACAATACCTACTGATTAAGATTCTCATTTGTTTTCTGCTGTAGCCCAGATTTATTTAGTTGATTTTGTACATATATTAATGAAGAGTTAAAATAAACAAAATAAAAATAAACAATTACTCAGCAGCTGAAATAATCAATCAAGTGGCTTTAAACATGGGTTTGTACAAGAAGTCCTTAAAAATTATGGAAATATGTCAACTTTAAACCATGCAGTTTCATCTCAACCGATTTACAGCTGACTTACTATCCAGACCTCAGCTGTAGCTTGACTGAATCTAATCTCTTAATTTCTTAATTAATTGCTTAATTTGCTGGTATGTAAAAAACAGTTCATTTAGGTCAATTCACTGAATCCAGCTGATTAGCAGTAAGCAAATTAAAAATAAAAGACTGTCTTTGATAAAATCATGAGGTCTTGAAAAGTCAATTTCAAGCCCTCATTTTAAAATGGAGAATCAGATAAAGCATGTTTCAATACTTTAGGCTCGTAAGTAAAAAACCTCAAACTTTATTGCCTTAATCTCTGCTTGACTGACCCTACATTAAGCCAAATTTTTCTCCAAATCTATTATTTTCTTTTAGCCCAATAGCATTTTGCAATTTTAGAATCAAAAGAAATTCTGAAAGTGGCTGGAATCTCGGAAAAAGAAAAATATTAAGTGCTGTCATGCAGTCATATGTTGCCATGTTGTCACACTGACTATACAGTCCACAGCTGTCAAAAATTAGAGGTGACAGACCGAAGTATGGATATACCAACTTAACCAAACCAGCTGTATCCAAAGTATGGATATACCAACTTAACCAAACCAGCTGTATCCGAAGTATGGATATACCAACTTAACCAAACCAGCTGTATCCGAAGTATGGATATACCAACTTAACCAAACCAGCTGTATCCGAAGTATGGATATACCAACTTAACCAAACCAGCTGTATCCGAAGTATGGATATACCAACTTAACCAAACCAGCTGTATCCGAAGTATGGATATACCAACTTAACCAAACCAGCTGTATCCGAAGTATGGATATACCAACTTAACCAAACCAGCTGTATCCGAAGTATGGATATACCAACTTAACCAAACCAGCTGTATCCGAAGTATGGATATACCAACTTAACCAAACCAGCTGTATCCGAAGTATGGATATACCAACTTAACCAAACCAGCTGTATCCGAAGTATGGATATACCAACTTAACCAAACCAGCTGTATCCGAAGTATGGATATACCAACTTAACCAAACCAGCTGTATCAGCTGACGACTGATGTCAGATCTCATTGTGTGATATCACCTCCAGAGTACTGTTCAATCATAACGGTTGCATTCAACAAATGTTGCACATAGGCTTTGATCTCACAACCTGGTTGATATGCAACGATCCAGAGATCATTCGGAACTGAATTGAATCCTATGCGCAGACTGCATGGCCGGTGGAGTAGCTAAGGCGGAATTAGCGGTACACCACCCCAGGCGGCACTGCGCAAAAAGCGGCAAAGAGGGTGACAAAATGAAATACTTTAAGACATATTTTTATCATCTACACCCAAAATTTCAAAAGATAATGACATCCTAAGTCGCATAGAACAAAAGACTGTGCCGATTAAAAACATGAGACTCATTAGGTCTCCTGTACACATTGTAGGGCTATCAAGTTTCAGCTCTGGATTTGCACTGACCCAGTCTCACTCTCTCTCTCTCTCTCTCTCTCTCTCTCTCTCTCTCTCTCTCTCTCTCTCTCTCTCTCTCTCTCTCTCTCTCTCTCTTTCTCTGAAAGCCTCTGCTCCCAGCATCATATATTATCAGTCACTGTTGTCAAAGTAGCCATCTCTCCTCTCTACCAAACAATCTCTCCATTTCTCTGCTGTCTATATTTCTCTATTTTGCAAGATAAAATACTGCACGTGTCAGATCAAAACTTCATCCCTCTCTGGATGAATAAAGAATAAAATTGGTTTTTCAATGACCAAATGTATGCCCGTTACTGTCAGGTTAAGGCATGAAGTCCTAGGAAATTCAGTGTGGCAATAACACAGACAGTGGCATTGAGTCGTAAAGTTGTGGAACATATGTAGTGTGTAATATCCAATTTTTGTATTCACTGTTCATTACTTAGTGTGTATTGCTTGCGTTTACAGAAAATGAAGTGAGAGAAACTAAGCAGAGTTCAGTTTAGGAAATTGTTGGGGGGGGACAGAGGCAACTGCCATCACTCGCCCAGGCGCCTGTGTGCCACTGTGTGCAGCCTTGACACATCCAGTTTATGGGTCAGACTCTTCTCCAACCCTGGCAGCAGAGCACACATCGTATGGCAACCACTCCCGCTAATGTCTCTATGAGCAGATAACGCACAGTAAGTGGCCTTTTTGGTCGCTGTCGCTAAAACACAGCTACTATCTCTGCAGAAAACTGTACGAGCTAACAAAAGAAGAGCATCAGGCTTTGCTCGGCAGACATGAAGTGCCTTCGTTTGGCCAAAGCTGATAAAGGCCGTCTGTCGTACATTTGTCTGCGAGTGTCTCTGAGCAAATGCAATCTTTACTAACCGCTGTTTCCCAGGCTCAAAACTCTTGCCTTTTCTCCTTCCAGACTTTGAGAAATTTCTTTCTGAACTGAAGACCACACTTTCCAACAACTGCTGCAAATCCCTTTGGGCTGATCTGATAAATAGCATCACCTAAACGTTGCCTAAACTTATATAAAAATATATATATAGTAAAAGTATAGATATATAACAGTGCATATAACATTAAAGACTGCTGATTGACCAGAGGATTGTGACTTTTCCAGAAAATGTTCTTTCAGTTAAAATACAGTTGTCAATTTTTTCATGATTTTCTCAATTACCAAAATTAACTGAATTTTGTCTGTGGCTGTCAGACTGGAGCATACAGTTAAAGGCAGGTCTACTGTCTTGAAGAATATGCTGTTTTCCTCATCTCTCTTTTTTGTACTACCACTGTTTGGTAAAGTAAAGCTGAAAATATGTTTATAATAGTAAATAATAACAATCAATGAAGCAGCTTTGCAAGGAAACTTTACAGTCAGACACAATCAAAGACCGACCTCTACAGAACAACGCTAATGTGCTGTTTCAAACACAGAGGAATCCTTTCTACCTCAACTCAAAAAACTAATAATTGTCAAAATTAAAACCATGCAAGACGCTGTGCTACGATCTTGCTCTATTAAATCTAACTCAAATCGACAGTGAAAATCACTGTAATACATAAAGCAAATCATTGGCTTAGAAGCAAAATTGGGTATGTCCATTATTCATTTATTTATTTATTTAAAGCACTTGTAACATGTGCAATGTCAGTATACCTGAATCTCAGGCGTGGATTATGTGACTTTGCAGTTAAGAAGAAGGTGAGCACCCCCTTATGGTACCCATGGGTATGAAGTATTAGTGATTTCATCCTTCTCGGCATATGAGGGTGGGCAGCCAGTCCTCTCCCTCACTGCCTGATCTTCCCAATGACAGTTCACAGTCACTGTACTCATTATATACCTGAGTTCACTATGGGCACAAGCAAAACAGAAATATCAATACATCTTTCTGCCCTGGTAGGGGTCTCAACCCTTGATCTCTCAGTTGACATCCAGCACCAACTATTAAACTATCATTCACCCCTTTTTCTTTTAGCCATTAAACTGACAACACATATCAGCATGTAATTACACAGAACTTTTGATACATAGGTTATCGGTATATTCATATATATATATATATATATATCTGGCGTGTGTGTGTGTGTGTGTATGTGTTATTGCAGACATAAAAAACTTATATTCTATATATATGGTGTGTGTGTGTGTTATTGCAGACATAAAAAACTTATATTCTATACATCTTAAAGCCTTTTCTAGACACTGCCAATAATATAACATAAGTATTTAAGCATCAAAACTCAACTTTAACATAAACTTCTGTTCCAAGGTTAAGTATTTTATCACAGTTCTATTACAGAATTTCTCCATTCACTATTTTAAGTTAAACTTCAAACTTTTTTGATGCATAGATTAGGTTTTGAAGCAGGCTTATAGGAAATCATTTCAAGTGTTCTATCATAATACAAATCTTGGCATGTCTCAATATTTTCCCATTCCAAAAGAAAGGGAATTGCTGAGTTCTAGTAAATGCGTGCCTCGCGTTTCTTGCACCAAATTCAGTGAAAAAATGCAGCAGCATCCAAGCTAAGGCAAGAAATAATAAATCAGGTAAATTATGAAGATATAAAAAATTAAACATTTGCCTTAAAGAGAATTACTTGAGTCATAATCATTCACTTCATCTTTTCAAACCCATCACTTCCTCCATTTAGTAACTTCTGTTACTGGAAGGCCCTTGATTTATCGATGTTTTCGTGAATGTCGTCAGATGCAGAGTCGCAGAAATCAAACGTATTTACTAAATCACATATTTCTGAACGCAATCTTATTGCGGCCACCATGCACCCATTTATGATCAATAAATACTGCAATATTCACAATATCAAACTGCAGGATCTAAAAAGCACCTCAGATTCAACTACTGCAGCCAACTACTAAAACTGCCCACATAAACAACTTCAAAATTGAAGATATACTAATAAAATCTCAGATATTTCCTCATAGCTGCGCTTTATTGGTTAGTTAGAATGCTTAAGTGCATTAGAAGCTATTAATTATTAATTAATTATTTATTTATTTATTAAGCATAGTGGTTGAATAGCCAGCCACCATCATAGCCAGACCAGGCCACTCTTAAAGTTGCATGTATGTCTACAAACATCAGACAATAATGTAGCCATATGGCTCACATACATATCTAATCTAATCTAATCTAATCACTTCTATAGCAATGTTATCGTAATGCCCATGGCATCAGTGGATGGTCTGTTCAAATGAAATCATAATCAAAAATCATAATCCGTAGGAAACGCCCCTTCAGCATTTGACAGGTTAGACATAAACTGTCAGTCATTGTCAGAGTCAAGCATAGTCATTGTGGCCTACAGCCAGACAAAGTGGCCTTTTCAAGTAATTACACAAAATTTCTGACAGCAGGCTAGAATGAATGTGCTCCGACACGAGACACTTTATGTCTGCAAGCGTCTTGGCAGACATTACACGTTATTTAAGTGCACATGTCATTTCTGTGTACATACTATTTATGTTTACATGTTATCTGTGTACATATTATTTATGAGTATATGTTATTCAAGTGTACATGTTATTTATGTGTATAAGTTATTCACATGTGCATGTTACTTAGGTGCACATGTTATTTATGTGTACATGCTATTTATGTGTAAATGTTACTGTTGTGTTCATGTTATTTATGTTTTGGCTGTAATTGTAATAATATGTTATTATACAGACTTAAAAATACATATTTAGCCAATAAGTGTAAATGAGGCTTTCCCAAGTGAAAGTGTCTTTAAAGTAAAGCTCCATTTAATGTCCAATAGTCTGCTAAACACGCACTTCGACATTTGCGGCTTTTCCAAATCTGTCATCAATCACGAAATTATTACTGGAAAACTGCCCATACTTCCTCCACACATGTCCCGTGAAATGTTTGTCCATCACAGAACCCAGATAATAAGAAGCTGCTTTGCAACTAGCCTCCGATCGGCACACCAAATTCCACCATCATTATCCGCTCCGCACTGCATCATCCGATTTCGTATACAACTGAACGTCAAGTTAAGTCTAAATGATAACACTCATAACCAACCAAGCAATAAATGTCAAAATGAAATTCATCCATGCGATGTCAGCCATCCTCTTAGACAGCGTTACAGCAATCATGATGGGCAGATTGCTCCCCGATACGGCAAATCCAGAGCAGTCGTTATTCTCCGGAAAGTTATACCCATTTAGGGCGACCATCCCGATGCATGTAGCGCTTCGATAAGTGATATCGGAGCAGTGGGAAATTAACAGCGGATCAAAAACCAACATAAGCCAACGAACATCAAACACTGTAACAAACGATGCAAAATGCTCATCCAAAACGCTTATCAAATTGCTCCTCTCTCCCACCCTGACATTAAACAATATTTGTACAAACCACCAGCGCAAGATTACCTAATATATTTACACATATAGTACACACTGCCACTCCGGCTTGCAAAATACACATTACTTGCATGCATGACAAATCTACTCATCAGCACTATTAGTTTTTCTTACGAATACATTGTATCTCATTTCCTGCTAACATACATAATGTACCCTTGATCTCTGTCCTCATGTAACTGAACACACAGACACAAAAATAATATTACAGAATAGCAGTAATAAAGTATATTATTTTTTGGCCATTGTACGACTCATTAATAATCGGCTGCGGTTTTTGCTTAAAGCAAGTGCAACCGACTAAGTGTTTCTTTCTTACAGTTAGATAAATGATGTCAGCAATGGAAAAGAAACTGAGAGAAAAGACAGAGCAGATCTGGTAAACCAGGGTATATCTGAACAAGTCAACAAAGGAAGTGGTACATGTTGTTCCTAGCAAATGTGATTATGACAGCAACATAATGATAACTGCATTTCAGAATGGTAGATTCTGATGATTACAGCAACATCATGCTCCATAATATGATGATAAATATGATGATCAAGGTGATGATGCTGATGATGCTGTCAATGGTTTAGATAATAAGAGCTAGTTATATAACGTTCACTGCTTTGAATCTGATTTTTATCTTGATTGCAATGATGAGAACAGAACCATGGTTCCTAGTACACACTGAGTGTACTCTAAGTATACTCCAAATGAAAGACACGTGCCCCATGTTCTTTCATTGCTTCAAGTACACTCCGTGCATATGCGGTGCAGACATGGCTATCATCCAAAGAATCAAGAATAACTACGTAAGCAGACATCAATTAATATCAAAAATAAAGGCTACAAGCTGAATTCTAAATTTCTTTCTCTGCTCACCATCTTGCTGGCTTGGATAGACTTCAAGTTTAGCCCGTGCAGAAACGCCTCCACCGACACCATTATCCACATAACATTCCAGCTGACCATCATCTTTCCGCGATTTAACCGGTTCAATCCTAAGCACAGAACCTCCTCCACTTGGTGTTGTTATGATGAGGTATCGTGGGCGACTTCCCGTGATTCTTTTGCCAGACTTTCGCCAGTGCACTTCAGGCTGCGGATTTCCTGAGGCCTGGCAGAAGAAACTGGCGATGCCATTTTCTACCACTTTCTGGTCTGCTGGTGCAGTGGTTATTTCTGGAACACCTACAGCAAGTTAAAGATGACTTGTACCTCAGACTTTGTAGGACTGTGACTTCAAAGCACCTTACAACTTACAACACACCAGAGGGAAATCAACAGCAAAAACTTGGGGACCACACAGCAATTACCAGCATATAAGTCTGGATATGACCCAGTGAAAAAACATGTCAAGGTGGTAAAGATTGAAAACATTCAAAACACTTATAATAAAACCAGTAACACTCATATTTGCTTAACACGTGGTAGAGTCGTGCATCCCAAGGCTACCAACTTAATAAGTGGAAGTCACTAACGCGCACTATATGGATTAGCTGGTAAATAATCTATAATAATGACGTCTCATATGTCAGACTCTCTCATTTGAATACGACTGGGCAGCACATGTGAAAATTCTTGTACAGGCATATTTCTGTTTCCTCTTTCTTTTGATTGTCAACACTGGTGAGACATTTCATGCATATTCACATTTTCATGCTATTATTACAGATTTATTTAATTTTTTCGTAAATTCTATAATCTTAGCATAGGCCTAGCATTAGAAATGAATGATAGCAAGCGTCAACATTCCTACTCTGTGCAAGAAAAACTATCTGCTGCAGATTGCGTACGTTGTGGAGAAACTCAGGACAATGTTTCGAAAGATCTTGGGGTTAATGAATCTACACTCCGAGGCTGGCTGAAAAACGAAGCCAATTTTGTATAAAATATTGATTCTAGTGTAAGACTTGAGCAAACATGTTTGCACTATTCCAATAAACCGGAAATAAACAAAGCTATGTGAACGTGGTTTATTCAAGAGAGGCAAAATGGAACACTGTTACATGGCCTAATTCTTCTGCTTATTCAGAAACTTGCACACTGAATTTTCAGCTTAAAGGGAATGTTCAGTTTGGGTCCAAATCCAAAAGTCTGGCTGGTTAAAAAAAGGTAGATGGCAATGGTGGAATGTGCTTTCAGTGCAGAAACTAGAAAAATAAGTGGAACAGGATGAGCTGCTTTAGTGACAACATACATTTTTTACAAAACAGACAACCATTTTTCCTCCAAAAACTACAGCACAGTTAACATTTGTAACCAGTTGGACATGAGGAAATATGCAATTAGAGCAGTTAGTGGCTTTCCAAAATTCAGCAGAAAGGCAGAAAAACATCAGACCGTCAAGAAACTTAATGGACAACCTGGAACCAAAGAAGAAAGTCCGTCTGCAGGGTATAAAATATGTTTACATTTTGCCTAATCAGTTTCCGTTCAATAACTGTACATGCAAGCAAGTATAGCATTACTGCACTTGCATCTAAAAAATAGCATAACAGCAGTGAGAAAAAGTTTCACATTATATCTCACTAGAATATTAATGGACTCTAAACACAAATTTCTCTCATTTAGCCAGTTACAGGTTGCCTCCGATGGGCTCTAAAAGAGGATCCAACCTAAAGGCTTTGAAAACAGAAAGCGCCTTAAAAATACACATAGCTGTAATCAACTGTCATTTCAAAGTGAAACGAATCAGTAGTTATTGCCTAGACAAAACCAGTCACATTCCGATGGGCTGGGAGAGCAGAAGGAAAGTTATGGTGGGTGAACAATTTAGAGAAGATGATTATTTAAGTCTGGACCTGTCTGATACCAAAGAAATGACAGAGCAGATGGAAATGGGGAGCGAATTACAAAACTTTGGACCAGCCACAAGAAAGCTCAGAAGCCTAGCACAGGTCTTGATGCAAGGTAAATAGTGAGGCAACTACACCAATGTCTCTGATAAAAATATAATTACACTTAATGGCAATTGCCTAGATTGCTAATTAGCCTTTCATTTATCCAGCCGGAGTTTTAATCTCAGAACTTTGTCTGTTTTTGGCGATTTCTGATGAGCCACTAAGTCCTTAACAAAGCTGATCCAGTTATTACATTGCTCTTTTCACTTCTGCACTTAAGCCAAACAATGCTTGAACTCCATGACCTCAGAGGACTAAGTACTATACGAGGAATGTAATAAATATACGAGGAATGTAATAAATATACGAGGAATGTAATAAATATACGAGGAATGTAATAAATATACGAGGAATGTAATAAATATATGAGGAATGTAATAAATAGCAACTGACTTCGATCATTTTTTCACCTTTTTACACTTTATTATTACGTTACCTTATTTTATTTTAATACATTACGTTACCTTCTTACGTTTTATTATACCTCTTAAAAGCTGCTGTGAATTTTAAAATTGTATTCCAAGAAAAGTTATGCAGAAACTGTCTGGAAATGTTTCACCAACTAACTGACAAACAGATGAGGCTATTCAAGTATTATTATACAGGCAGTGGTGGTCAAGGATCTCACTGAAAACTGAGCAGAGTTGAGGTCAAATGGTCACTACAGAAAAATATGTACATTTTCATTTACATTATTTATTTACCTTATATTTACGTTATTATAGCTCCTCCCTCTGACTTTTTCTACCTTGTGATAAAGCGCTATTTGAATTGATGCCCTGAGGGCCACACGCTGCTGTGCAGGCAATTAGATGACAGCTATTTTATGTTTTTTCCCCTTTCATTCGTTTTATTCATCACAACCAGCAGTGCTAATTGTCCAGGACTGGTCATAAGTCAAAAAACCTAATCGGAGGGCATCTCGCATGAATCACAGTCGGCCGCTGAAGGCCACGTGGTCTCCGTCCCCATCCTTCAGACCTTCAGACCAGGACAAGGGGAGGGCACTAATGAAACAAAGGACTACAGGTGCAATTCTGTGTCGTCTGCCCTGCACCAGCAGACAATAGGATCACGTCTCATACATTGTGATACAGAACAACATTATATCCAGTTATTGGCCAACTTCGTCTGACAGATTTTTTTAGAAATACTGCTCAGCGAAGCTGAACAATATAACGGTAGATTAGCGTTTTATTTGGCATCTGTGAAAATTAAAATTAACAAAAGACCACAGCTGCTTTCATAGACATAAAAAGAAATGGCAAAATGCCAATTCAAAATAAATTTCTGTCATACTAGTTTCTTCATATGGCAAATAGCATTTCTTTAACATCAGCTGCTTCACGATCATACAAAAAAATTTGAAAACCCAAAATCCATGAGATCAAAGAATATCAATAGGGAGTTAATAAAAATAACACAAGCCATTATGTACCTTTGACTTACTACAGAACCTACATAATCTATGCATTAATTATGATGAATTACTTACAGTGTCTATTTAGACTGACTATTTAATAGCAAGTAGAATATTTTTAACTCGTACAGCACAGGCTACACATTCTTTATCGTAACTGTACAAAATACAGCTGTTATAAGTCCACCCAAAAAATACAAGAGTTGTTCTTATGAAAATTCAGCCTTGAAGATATTGATCTTGCAGATCCTAGAATATTACACAATATTTCACGAGGCTGGGAGCAAAATTTAACATAAGAAGCCAGATCTTGTTTCACAGTTAATTTATTTTATTTTTGCATGCTCTGCAGAAATCAGCTCAGCTACGTCCAGGGTCCACTTATACACAAATCTGTTCAAAATAATTTGTGCATCTTCCAAAGTTAGCAATCACTTTCTAAATTCATTGGACCCCAAACTTCTAGTGACACAGAACTGATAAAAATAAATTAGGTGAGAAATAAGAGCTGGGTGTCCTACAGATGTGAAATAAGAGAGGTTTGTCCTACAGACTTCTTTACTTCGCACCTGTCTACTATCTAGAAGACCAGACCTCCCAGAAGCCTAGTTTCCTAGTCAGCCAACACAACTTCTAAGTTTAAAACATGACAGTACTAACCCCAACAACATAAACAAGGATGAACTGGAAGAAATAGGAAGAATTTGAATTTATGAACCACTTGGGTAACAAACACCAAAGATCGGATTGTTTCTGATACTTCTTAAGAACACATAAAGACCTCACTGTATATATAGGTGTACATATACATGAGTATATATGTGTGTATATATGTATCTATATGTATGTATGTAAATATATTATATTTTATATATATACATATACGAGAGAGAGAGAGAGAGAGAGAGAGAGAGAGAGAGAGACAGAAAGAGAGAGAGAGAGAGAGAGAGAGAGCACACATCCTGCCATGGCCAGAAAAGCAAGAGAAAGAAAACTCATCAAAATTAAATATTACGACACACAATTTTATATCAAGCTGCTGCAATAAGTGAAAAACGTTCCAACAGAAAACTCATGCGTAATAAGAATGTGCACTCAACTCTTTTTTGGAATGGCAACTCATCCTTCGCATAAAGCCCAGAAATACAGTGAAAAGATGAAAATCAATTAACCAAAAAAATAACAATACATGCAATCATAAGACTGAAAACAGAAGAGCACCCCTCTAAGCCAACCCTGAGGGGCAGCCATGGACAAGAAGTGCTAATGACTCCATTTTCTTTTTCAGCTGACCAATTCAGTCCCTCGACATCTGATCTTCCCACCAACAATGTAAGTCAATGTACTTATCTTTTAGCTGAATTTATTAGCTGGTGTTAATAAAATAGAAATCTTGGAAAATCTTTCTGTGAGGGATATAAACCGCCAAACTAAATAAGTAAGTAAGTATGTAAGTGATCTTTGTTAGCAAAAGACAAGCATCCATAGTTTCCAACAAAAATGCATATAAAACACTAACAAGTAGGACATGCAGGCTGACAGTCAAGCATACTAACCAACAGACTAAAACACTAAAGGCAACATGATACTGCTTTTAATTACGTCCTTCTGAAAATCTGTCTCCATACTGTTCATTCAATATGAGTTCAACTGAATTCAACGATAAAATTTCCAATGCCTGGCTAGCTGCCATTCAGTGTTTTTAGGTTGTTCAATTCCACAATACTTTTGAAAAAACTGTATAACATGATCTAATCTCTCAACAAACACAGAAAACAGTGACTATTTTGGATATAAAGACAAGAAGAAACCCATAGTGCTCATGATCTGCAGATGATTAAGGCAGCCAATCCAAGAGACTCTCACAGTTGTGTTCTATAAAGTTCAATGCAGAAATCAAAATGTCTTCAACACAACGGTTGTAGTGAAACTCCTTATGATGGGACAGAGAAGCAGACAGTAATGTAAACATAATTTCTAAAGTTAACTCCTGATGAGCTAACCACTGACCACTTGACCATGTAACCCAGTGCATTGTAATTGGACATGGGGATATCACTACTTCAAGGCAACTCCTTTGAAGGAGGCTCTTTGGTGGCGATTGATGAACAGATAAACAACAGTTGCCAAAGTAAACAAATGCCTTACCTCCTAAACAGACCAACATCAATGATGACCAGAGAATGAGACACGATGGCCAGAAGCCAGATGACATCATCCTTCAGTGTTCACCAGATGCTTTTCAGCAAATGCCTTTCAACAGAAAACAGAACTACAACAGTAAGTTGTATTGTTTACAGGTGAACATCATAACTTTAGACTGTCCCTGTAGGAGCCCAGTTTTCACCAGAATAGTAATTCTTAATCTTCAAGGAAACTCTAGAAAGTATGAGTTAGGTTCTTCAATTAAACTGCAAAATCTAGAATTAGCTAAACAGAGGGTTAAGGCACAATACAAGCACATACATGCATCACACAATTGTTCATCATAGTTCTCTCTGCCTGTCCATCTGTCTCTCTATCTGTCCGTCCGTGGGTTATTCACCAGGGTTTGTACTTGTCTGTGTGTCTGTCTGTGTGTCTGTCTGTGTGTCTGTCTGTGTCTGTCTGTGTGTCTGTCTGTGTGTCTGTCTGTGTGTCTGTCTGTGTGTCTGTCTGTGTGTCTGTCTGTGTGTCTGTCTGCCTGACTTTCTGTCTGTCTGTCTGTCTGCCTGCCAGCCAGCCAGCCTGACTCTCAGTCTGCATCTGTGTTAATTCTTCCTTTCTCTTTGCATGCTTATCTGTTAGGGGGTCTGCCTATCTTGGAGATGCTGCATGTGCCAGTGTAGAACGATCTGCTTATCTGCAGGATATTACTAGATGGTCTGGAATCCTCTGAGATAAGACCAGCTTCTAGTGGAAACAAAAATCAAAAACCAATCTATCTGCCTCATTCTAATTAACAACAGACCACCCAGTGGGCACTAGAACACTCCATCCTAACAAAACCTCTCTCTCTGTGTGCTTCCTGTCTGTCTGTCTGTCTCTCTGTCCCTGTCTCTTTCTCTCTTTCTCTCCGTACACACCACATTTGATGGGCAATATTCCCTAGATCTGAATTTGAATAGAAGCCACAAGCACAGATGCAAGAAAGTTCACTTGGATAGGGGCACTGCCCCTTCTCCATCAGGAAAGGAACTGAAGAAGGAATATTACTTCACACAAGCAAATCAACAGAACCAGTCATAGGCAAGAGCTGTAGTTTACAATCAATAAATTCATTGCACTGTCCAACAGCTTGCCTGATGATACAATCAACTGTTCAGTTGTTCAGCAACAACTGTTATTTTTAATCATCAGTTTCAAGTCCGAGTTGAAGATAATGCAAGCGATGATAAAACCTACATAGTCCATATATCCCCTGAGGTTTCATCAGATAAGATCTTGAGGGAAGAAACTGATACACTACAGAAACAAGATTCTAGAGCTATTCTAACTAGTTGCTGGTTTCGTATGCACTGACTGTTTCCCAGGGTGGACAATGCCTTGTCCTAATAATTGCTTTCTTGTTTGGTCAATCACTTATTTAAATACCTGACGAATTAATTGAGACTGTTTCTTGAGAAAACTAGCTAAGCACCTAAACAGTGCGCTTGGATTTGAACTCTCAGCAAGAGGTGAAAGGCTGAATTAAAACCTCTGCATCTTACAATCATAATTCTAATAACTTGACGCCCAAACTAAGTGCAAGAAAAGAATCCGAAATTTCACAGCAGTGCTAAAAACAGAGTGTGGAGCACACGAACTGCTAAAATATAGTCAGTGAAATTCGCATCATAGTTGCAGTTTATGTAAAAACTGTGTTTGAAGGTTCATAGAAATCCACCTAATTCAACTGAACAGCAGATGGATAAGTAAATTAGTAAATCTTATTTTTCAAATGATTTCTGAGGTCTTACAGTTCTACTTATAAATACTGAACTCAAGGGTTCTTTTCATCTAAAGCAATTTTAGGAATCATTTAAAAACCAATGGGGCTTCAAACGGCAGTAACAGGCTGGTCTGATCAAGCTGACCTTGGCATCTGTTCAGAAGATGACTGAGGTAAAATTACTCTGACCAAAGAAGGGCCATCAGGATAGGGTTACCAATCAAGGATGCTTCTTCCAGGTCACTGTATATCTGGCAAATTGGAAACAGATAAAGCCAGCTGAAGGTCGGCCAATTTCTGGAGCCAGACACAAGGCACAAC
Source organism: Norana najaformis (assembly GCA_964023275.1). Taxonomy (NCBI): domain Eukaryota; kingdom Metazoa; phylum Annelida; class Clitellata; order Crassiclitellata; family Hormogastridae; genus Norana; species Norana najaformis. The sequence continues at coordinate 44,154,730 of OZ029915.1, forward strand.
AGAGCAAAGTGTTATTTCAACTCTCAAGCACTTGTAATAATACAAAGACGTTGACGTTGGTGGTCAGCCATGTCCAGTCCAATCAATCCACACCAACGTTTGATTGACCAGCGAATCAACACCTGCCCAGTCATGGACGTCTGTAACCTCTTTATACGCATACCCAACAGCCAAGTGGTTAGGGTGCTGTAATGTCAATCGAGGGGTCAGAGGTTCAATTCCCCGACAGGGCAAAAATTTGTTTCAAGATATCTGCTCTACTTGCGCCTCATAGCAAACTCAGCTATAATGAGTACACTGACAGTACACTGCCAGTGGGAATATCAGGCGACGAGGGAGAGTATTGGCCACCACCCTCATACCCCAAGGCCAAGAAAACTGAAGTCAGAAACACTTCATGGCTGCCTCTAGACTAGCGTAATGGACTGCTCCTCTTCTACGTATATAGATATATTTGCCTACTTACACAGAGTGTTTTAAGAACCTCATTGGGAATGATGTAGGCATCACCCCCAGTTTATAATCATCTTTTAAGTGAAAGCCCATCTAAACCCCATTTCACTGACACCTCATAATGGCCCCAGCTGGAGGGAGCATGTAAGAAACGCAGTAGTAAGAGAAAATGGTAATGGCCTCCATCAAAGAAAGCTCCACAGAATTCTTGGCTTTTACTGAAGAAATCCTGTCACAACATTTGAGTGACAAGGCTTTGAAATGAATGTGATGGTTACTTTCACAGCCATGACTGATCAGCTTTACAGAACTTATGTCCCAAATTCATGGCCTTAATCAATAAGCATTTACACCCATGACAAAAACTGATACACAACCACACACACACACACACAAACATGCAGACATATACCATACATTTGCACTCCATCCAGCACACATTTCATAATGTTGCGTAAAGTAATTGAAATTTTAATGTGTTATTGTAACAGAACATTTTCATGCTACCTCTTACACATAAGCACGTTTTAACACATAGGCCTATGCATCATTCTTCATCCTCAATGCAACCCATCGTAATCGTAACTCCGAGATTTCTACAGCGCCCAACGAAAGCCGCACCACGGGGAGCAGCTTATTCACAGGCGCTCAGTCAAAACAAAATCGATAGGCAAAAGGGTTCGGTTCCAGGTTCCAGACCCACAGTCTAGGAAACCAGAAAGTGGTCATCTGTCACAGTCTAGTGGATAAGAATCCGTTGGCCGGACTCTGGTGACTTTTCTGATTATCTGAGCACTGCTTGCAAAATGAACTTTCTGTTGTTCTGAATAACAGTCGTTTAGGCCAGAGCACCGAGCATCTCTGATTAGTTTTTCTTGCGAGGGCTCCACATAAATTTACATACATGAATAAACTCACAAATACGCAGTCAACTACGTATTACTTACTTAATGAACTTCCTACCGACCTTCCTACTTATCTTATTTCCTACTTTCTACTTCCAGAAACCCAAGTGCATATGTGCACACAATCATGCAGAAAAGCAACTGTACATATGCACACAACTCAGTAGGTAGAGTGGATGGTCAGCGCCAAGAAACTCCGACTTGGATGAATCAGGTCCTTTGGAGAAGATGAATGATAGGCAAAATGAGAAACTGATGCAATGAATACTTTGGATTTCTTCTTAGAGTTAGACGGTCACAATGACAATTTGTGCAGCCGGACTTTTTGATGCAGAAGCGAAAGCATTTATTAAAGTCAGCCAGAAACGAGACACTGATGAAGACAAGTGAGGACCTTCGACTCTTTCTCTCTCTGTCCAACGAGTCACTTGAAATAAAAAATCTATTTAGTGCAGAGTGACAATGCATTGGAAAACTACACCATGCCAAGTAACAAAGAATGTTACTTAGATTTCTTATTTCAAATGAGTTATTTGAAATAAGAAATCTATTTAGTGCAGAGTGACAATGCATTGGAAAACTACACCATGCCAAGTAACAAAGCATGTTACTTAGATTTCTTATTTCAAATGAGTTATTTGAAATAAGAAATCTATTTAGTGCAGAGTGACAATGCATTGGAAAACTACACCATGCCAAGTAACAAAGAATGTTACTTAGATTTCTTATTTCAAATGAGTTATTTGAAATAAGAAATCTATTTAGTGCAGAGTGACAATGCATTGGAAAACTACACCATGCCAAGTAACAAAGCATGTTACTTAGATTTCTTATTTCAAATGAGTTATTTGAAATAAGAAATCTATTTAGTGCAGAGTGACAATGCATTGGAAAACTACACCATGCCAAGTAACAAAGAATGTTACTTAGATTTCTTATTTCAAATGAGTTATTTGAAATAAGAAATCTATTTAGTGCAGAGTGACAATGCATTGGAAAACTACACCATGCCAAGTAACAAAGAATGGGCTGAAGGAAAAAGATTTAGAGTATCCCAAGGCCCTGCCTTACACAATTCCTCTCCTTTTTTCATGTTCAGTTGACCAAAGCTCCGTCCCTTCTAAGGTTTCACATCAAAGGAAACCTAGTAATGCAGAACAAAATGGTACTTTGCATTAACTGTGACAGGTGGGCAAAGGTGTTCAATCAAGGTTCTTGCCCCTCCTCTACAATTTAAGCTAATGACATCTCAAGTTAAGACACCGATACATACAATGGACCTGCCATATGGCACTTCCCCTTGGCAGAGGGTGGTACTAAAGTAATTTGTTAAAGGCCAGTAATCACAAGAGTTGACTGCCTTCAGTAGGTGCCTTGTTGGGGGCTCGTAAGGGCTAACCAAGACAAAAGAGGTCCAGTATAAGGCTCCAATATCCCCAAATACCCTGTCTGAAGTATTCAAGTGAGAGGAACTGGAAAAGGTCATTAAATCCAGACCCCTTTATACAAGGTGAAAGTCATCTTCGTTATGCCACAAGTCGTTAAACTGGGTCCATATATTACCATCACTCCAATTAACCCTTCACCAGCACTTGAAATACCTCCTCACAATTTCCTTCATTTAGACCCTATCCTGTGAACAATGCCTTGTACATTAGAACAGAACAAAACTGAAAATCCTATTTTCAAGGCCCACAGAAGTACTTTGAAGTTCATGGAAAACACACTAGAAACTCATATAACACTCTTCATTATAACACGAATTCTAATACAATATGGTTAGAACGAGGACTCCAAACTTATTTCACCTTTACAAAACAAACTCATTACAACATGACTTTGTTACGAGAGTTCTTGATATTGCTACCAAAGACGGCACTGTAGTGAGTTTCTTGTCTATTTGTGACAAATGGTTTGTTTGGAAGCACAATTGGTCAGTAAATCCTACAGCTGGGGGTCGAGTCTGTGAAAGGGAACAACCTTGAACCAGTTATTCTATTCCCTGGCATTTGTCTCCGTCACCAAGCAGCATAATTTAGTAGCAGAGGTAATCGGCAATTGCCTGCATCCAAGCCTGGGATTCATCCCTGGCAAGCTGAAGACCCAAGAGAAGTAAACGATTGCTTTCCCTGCATGCCAACATGAGGTACACATGCCAGGCTTCATCTTCCAGAGAAAAACAGTTCCACTGGTCAACATAGAAATCGTTACTGACTGGAAAAGGCCCTAATGTGTAGCATCTTGGTGTGCTGAACACGAATACAACCATAAAAAAATTTTATTGGCTCTCGTTTTGAAAATATTTCATATAGTTCATTTTTTATGTTTCACCATGTAAATTTATGCAGTAGGACTGCGACAATATCCTAAATAAGTCTAGAATGATGTAATATTCCACCTCATTGCATAATCCCATCATGGACACATCATGCACAGTTGATTACGTCATTTTCTGATGCAATGTAAAACTACAGCCAGTCGGCTGCTGACGTAAGATGACGTCAGCAGTGTACTATATAAAGCGAGTCGGAACGGTTGAGCATTTACAATATTACAGACTTTGTGCGAGACAGTTTAAGTTACTGTTTTATAAAACTATTATTACTTTATCCATTTAGATACAATACAGAACAGTAATGCCTCGGAAGTGCGTAAATACTGTGGACAACTTTTGTTACATTTGTGGGGAAGTGACATTTGCCAACCAGAAGAAAAGTATCACTTATCAAGTCAAGAAGGCATATCATGCTTACTTCGAATGCAAGGTTGGTGACCAAGACAAGCCATGGGCCCCGCATATATGCTGTGCTACATGTACAACACAGCTTTCACAGTGGTTGAATGGCAAAAGACCATCAATGCCGTTTGCAGTTCCCATGGTGTGGAGAGAGCAAAGCAACCACGTAGATGACTGTTACTTCTGCTTGGTTCCTCCTCTTTCCGGTGGAATAACGAAGCAAAAGAAGTCGACAATAGTCTACCCAAACATTCCGTCAGCATTGAGACCAGTTCCACATGGTGATGGACTTCCTATTCCAGAACCTCCAGCAGAATATATTTTCCTTGATTCATCTGATGAGGACAAGGGTGAGCCGACATGTTCTTCTCCTGGTCCGTCAGCGTGCAGTGATCCCGATTTTTACTGTGGTGCATCATCAACCCCACACAGAATAACACAGGAAGAACTAAATGACGTTGTTCGTGATTTGGACTTATCCAAAAACAAGGCAGAATTGCTAGGATCAAGACTCCAACAATGGAATCTTCTAGAAGAAGATGTCACAATTACTTCATATAGAAAGCGCCATCAGCAGTTGGAACCTTTCTTTATGAAGGAAGGTAATCTGGTATTCTGTTCCAATATTGACGACCTCATGAATGCCTTACAGATCACTCATGACCCACAAGAATGGAGACTCTTTGTAGACTCTTCAACACTGAGTCTTAAGGCTGTGCTTTTGCACAATGGAAACCGTCTTCCATCTATTCCATTAGCGCATGCTGTCCACATGAAAGAGACATACGATAACCTAAAACAGCTACTGCATTCCATTGACTATATAACAGGTACAAATGGCACCTGTGTGGTGATTTGAAGGTAGTTGCCATTTTAATGGGACTGCAGCAAGGATATACAAAATATATGTGTTTCTTGTGTGAGTGGGATAGCCGAGCAAGAGAGTTGCACTACGTGCGGAAGGAATGGACTCCCAGACAAAACATGGCAGTTGGACAGAAGAATATCCAGCACCCAGCTCTGGTCGAGGCTCACAAAATCCTACTACCACCCCTTCACATCAAACTAGGTTTGGTGAAGAACTTCGTGAAAGCCATGGACCGCACTTCGCCAGCTTTCCGATACCTGCATGAAAAATTCCCTCGACTCAGCGAGGCAAAGATTAAAGAGGGAGTTTTTGTGGGTCCTCAGATTAGAGAACTCTTCAAAGATGACCGCTTCAACAACTTGCTGGAGGGTGATGCGAAACAAGCATGGAATGCTTTTCGTCTAGTGTCTACAGACTTTCTGGGGAATGTTAGGGCAGAAAACTACAAGGAACTAGTAGAAGACATGCTCAAGCAGTACCAGAAATTTCGCTGCAATATGTCTCTGAAGATGCATTTCCTTCATTCCCATCTGGATTTCTTCCCTGACAACTGTGGTATGGTTAGTGACGAACATGGCGAACGTTTTCATCAAGATATCGCAACAATGGAGCAAAGGTACCAGGGAAAATGGTCCACTACAATGTTGGCTGACTACTGCTGGACACTCCGCAGAGATGCTCCCGAACAGCTGTACAAGAGACAGGCAAAAAAATCTAAGAACTAGTCTATGACCTGGTTTTTACAAATATTAACTGTAAGTGTATCACTATTGGCATGCATTGTGCGATATAAAATTACTTCATTTCAGATTACAAAAAAACTAGAGCCAATTCGGCATTTTCACTGTCATATTCGTGTTCAGCACATACAAATTGATAAGAACTGACTAATTTCATTTCAGTAACATGACTTTTGTAAAAATTTGTTGTCCAGTGTTCTCAGCCACACTGCAGCCGAGTTACACAGGACAAAAATACAGAAAGTGGGATGGTAGGATCAGTTACTGCAGAGCCCAATTAACCTAAATGGAACATCATTATATATAATATTTTATCAACACACATATACGCACTCACGCACACACACACACACAAACACACGTATCTATATAAGACGAAGAAGCAGAACTTTTCTGAAGCTAAACCCAAGGGGCAGCCATGGGTATGAAGCATTGTGAGTTAATTTTTCTTAGCCTCTGTAATGGAACCGAGAAGACGATGATGCAAAATACGGCCATAAATAGAGGACATTAAATAAGTATAGGAACAATTAATTATATAAACAATTAATTAACCAATTAATTAATTACACATCAGAGCTGGTGGCCAGTCTTCTTCCTCACCATCTGATCTTCCCACAGACAGTGTATTGTCAGTGTATTCATTTTATAGCTGAGTTTGTTTTGGGGGGTGGAAGTAAAGCAGAAATTTTTTAGACATCTATCTGCCCTGGCAGGTTTTGAACCCCTGGGTTGACAGTCCAGCATGCTAACCACTACACTATCGCCCACCTTTACATATTAAAATCATCTATTATATTCCATTTAAAGTACTGTTCAGAAACATATTCTAAGTGCTTGTTTAGTGTCTGCAATCATTTTCAGCCCCATATGTCAACTGCAGGATTAAGTTCATCATCATAAATAACAATTCTCATAGCTCTTCATTCTAGAATGTTAAACAACATTTGCACAAGGCAATTCCAGCACCAGTTCACGGGAGAGCATAAATCTGCACGAACGACTTGCCACACCAATCTTCTGCTCTTTCTCCCATTCACTGGGACGGTACACACAACGGCTTGACTCCGGAGGACCAACGAAGAGAGCACTAACAGCTAGGAGTAGCATAAATCAAACTCAAATCCCAGACCTCAGGAACAGAGATCACTAGGCAAAGCATTCATTCTGAGCAGCCTTTGCATTCCCTCAAGGAATCCGAGCTTGGGTCAGTCGTGTCCGGGATGACTTGTTCACCTGGCCAGCTTTGGACACCTGTGCTGTTTGTTTTAGTCTGACCACATCCGACCTGCAATGCTGACCTCTAAGCGCATCTGGTCATTCAGTTTAACCAGACCTCATACCTTAAAAGCTGTACCTATTCCCTTCCCTACACCATACCTCAAGCCTTTTATGTCAAGTTACCTGCAAACGTCAAATAGAATCCAAAACTCTATTCATGTAAAGTACATTCGAATGTAAAACAGTACAGACAGAGTAAGTATGCATGTACGTATAAATGCACATATGTATATATGTACATATGTGTGTATTCAGAGTCTTGTATAGCACATTTTCGAACCTTTCAAAGTTAAGGTAAGGCAAAGTCATGCAAGATAAGGCAAATTAAAGTAAGGCAATGTAAGGCAAGCTAAGTTAATTCATAATCATAATCACGAATTCATATAGCACCGCTTCAAGAGAAAGACATTTTCCTGACCTGACAATGCAAGACCACAATTCCTTAAGCATCTATTAACAAATAAAACTCAACTGCTGATACACTGAATGAAAAACTGTCTTTTGAAGCATAAACACGACAATAAAAAATTCACCAACAGAGTAGATACATAGAAGTGTGAAACACATTAGCAAAAAGCGACCATACTACTTAAGATAAGCATCAGTAACCACTGATTACAGTAAGTGCAGGCCGATTACCTTACTAATCAACTTACACCAAACTGATCCAATCCAATCCAACTGGCCAGTCGGATCATATCAGATTGGAGTGCATTCGCTTTTACACATCAGCCATAAGCCAGCATACCTCCGAAGATCAGTACCAGTAGCCACTGATTACCTTATTGGATACTTGACAGGACAGACTGGATGCTGGCCTTCTAATCAGTTTCTCCTGGTAGTAGAGACCAGTGGCACTATACATAGGGAATGTAGATTAGATTTAAATGCTGCAGAAATCTGTGTTATTTATAGTCATTCTGTTCTAACGAGTAAAACATGTTCTGGCACAGTCAACTGCTCACACTCAGGTCTTCCACTATCTCAAAAGCCAGATACACGACAAATAAGACATTTCCAAAGTATCTGACAAACACTATGTGCTCAGTGGATGACATATTCTTATTTATATCGTGTAAGGTTCACTTAACAACCTACTGAAATTGAAGCCATATGGTAGAATGAAACCTGAACATTAACCTCCTGTTTTATTTCATCTAATGTCTTCTATATTATGTCTCTTAGAAACCCAGAGCAGTCACGATTTTCTCACATTTTGTCAGTAAAGTTCTCTAAACGGATTCTATCATTTTCTTATCAGAACTTGCCCTTAAAATTAATAAGACTCCAAAGAAAACTAGTATTAGTTAAATACTCAGATGACTTCAGGCACAATTATACTTTTGAATTACATTGACACTTAGAAGTAATGTCTGCTTATAGCAGATACTAGCAATGCTAGAATGTTCATAAACTTAAGCTGTCTTCTGTTATGACACATTCGGCATTGATTGAGCTGTTTATTGATTTATCCACAACAGCTAAATGCAGGCAAATCTGAATTTTACAAATGAAACTTATATGCAATAATAGGACATTAGGACTTTAATTATATTGCCCACTGCCAGACATTTTTGTCTAATTACTATAAAATGCCCCATTACCCACTAATTATATGCAACGACTGTGTTTCACTACCAGGCAATTACACCTTTGAGTGTTCTGACTACATTACTGCCTGCATTTCCAGTCATTAAATTTTTAAAAGTGTGTTCAGAAGTGCATATGCCATCATAAAACAATATGGACCTACACTCGGTGCTTGTGAAAGGATCATAAAAGGAGCTATATAAGTGCCCTGATCACAAATAATCATATTATTTATTTAAAGGACTTATTATGCGTGCATTGTCAGAAAATCTGAATCAAAAGCTAGGGGCCAAGATGGAGTCAATCAGAAGCCAGGTTAAATAGTGAGTCTTAACAAGTGATTTGAAAAACGATAGGGAGTTTTCAAGCTGGGCATTTTGTGGTAGACGATTTACCTACATATACCTGCAAGTACTTCACCACCACGCTTCAGTTGCATGGCACTCACAGACAACAGGATACAGATCAATGTCACAATACATGTTTCACTCACCTCAAGTGATGTTCTAAACTAATCCAATTCCAAAGTCAATTCCGTCCACTTGAGAAACTCGCTTCCGCAGTCAGCCTTGTCATTCAGCAATCCAAAGTCTTTGAACAACTCATACTAATCCCCCATGCGCTGAAGGTTCAGGTTGTGTGGCCTACGAAAGTTAAGTATTTTAATCAGTTTTTCAAAAGTCTGAGTTTGTTGTTTTCTGATCTTGCTGCCAATTCAAACGAGTTCTCTTAAAGGCCATAATTCCAAAACTCCACCAAGTCTTCTTCGATCACCAGAAAAGCCACATCAGGAACAGATGATCTGGAAAGGATGTCGGAATAAACCGCTGCCAGGCCTAAAGCAAAACAGACAGACCATATCAAAACATGCCCTGCCAAGCAACTGAGGCTCCATCATCTGTGCAAGGCAGCCAGGTAGAGACTGAAAGGGCCAAGCAGCAGCCTCTCCAGAATTCCCAGGAGGCCAGACCCAGTTCACATCTGGAAGTAATGTTCAGATGGGTTATAATCATCTGGGGATGGAGCACTAAATTGAAAACCAGGCAACTGGAAACGGGGATCTGAGGAAACACGGTACTACTATTAATCCAACTGCTACTCCTTAGAAGATATCCCAAAACCTTTGGCCACTGGAATTTGTAGTGAGGCCAAAAATTGACCACAAATTTTTGTGCAGCAGGAAGTACATGGGTCATTTTCTAATAGCTTTTGTAAAAAGTTCAGTAATTCATCACTGAAGAATCTGCTAGAAATTAGTAGCAGATGCACACTAGACAAGCAGACATCAAATTTACAATAATGGTAGCACCAGAGTTCTAATGGCCATGCATCCAGCATGACTAAGAAGAAGGCAAAATCAGATGCCCATGGGACTTGGATTACACCAGATATCCAAAGGCACACAGCTGATACACTATCAGCTGATTAAACTTATATAGCACATAAATATCGCAAATGGTCTTTGGGATAAAAGCATTCAACTGTTCGCTATAAATGCTTATTTAATATATTACCTAATTTAACATATTTGACTAATTAGAAATTAAACACGGAACAACTCTTTGCTATTAGATATAAGAAAACAATCATACACATTATGATTAATATGTAAATTGCTTTAAAGTTGTACTAAAGGTGTCACTTTTATAAGTGAATGTTTTACTGTTGCTAATGCGTTAGTTACTAGTGCTTTATTTGAAAATATGTTTATGTCAATAAAAAAGGCTGTAATTAAAAATTAAAGAAGAACAGACCTTTAAGCTAACTGCGAAAATAGCCATGAGTGTGAAGTGTTAGCAACTTCATTTTTCTTAGCCTCTGCATATGAGGGCAGATGGCCAGCTCTCTCCCTTGCCATCTGATTTTCCCACTGATAGTGTATGGTTAGTGTGCTCAATATAGGCGAGTTGGCTAGGGGGCACAAGTGCAGCCAAAATCTCTAAATAAATTTCTGCCCTGACAGAGATTTGACCCCCGAACTTTTGATTGGCAGACCAGTACACTATCACACAACCCTGGCTGCAATTAAAACCAGAGTTAAAAGCACTGGCCAATAAAGCAAGCTAGGAAATAAATTACATTTAACCTATGACTTTATAGACAACAACTTAGCCACGAAAAACACTCATAAACAGCAACCAAGCAACAATACAACAAAGGTCTTACAGCCCTTTGGTTACAAGACTTCTAAGATGCTTAACGAGCTGCAACTGTGCACAGAACAGACCTCTACAGTACAATCAACAACTTAGACGTCGACTCCGAACTTCACAAAAAGCATCAGAAATAAAAGAATTCATTTTTCAAGTCCTCTGAAAGCACGGCCGATGTGTCATTTACAACGGCGACCGACGAGTAATGCGAGCCTTCGGCTTCAATCCAAACTCTAAAAGGCCGTTGGACGTGTAGCTCACCGATCGGCCGCCCAACCTTTGTTCCCGACTGGCTGGATTCATAGTCAGGTCAGACCTGCAACCGTAACTCAACAGCTCGATCTGTTGTTATGCAAAGCGGGGAGTCGCTAATGCAGAAAACTTGCCGGCCAAGCGAGAGCCTGACGACAAGGAAAGCTACTTAGATGGAACAACGCAACTGTTGCCGATCCAAGTCGGACTCTATAGATTTCTCTTTCCACGTTTCTCTAACGATCCTGCGCGATATTCTTCAAAGTTACGTCCGGCGTCTCGGAGCGACGCAAGCGTGGGACCCGGATACAATCGTCCAGTGACCAGACTGCTGGCTGCTTGCTCTAGACTTATCGTCCGATTAATTGCCAGAACTTGTACACAGACTGATATCAGTGGTGGTTCTGATCTCTCGTCTCCGGACCTCGGCCGAAAAATCACTGATAAATTCCATGTCCAATCTTAATTCGAAATGGCTGCCGCCGACCAATCGCCAAGAAAACACAACCTTGGGCTAATTCTGTTGCCGGAAAATATCTCTTAGCCGTTTTGTCTGTTTAACACTTAACATTTCCATCTCCAAATCCCACTGTCATATCTATTCATATCCTTTCACGCTATCACTTTATCTTCTCGCGGAGGCAGTGAAAGAAAGGTATGAATAACTAGTGATGTCAAAAGTAAGTCTGCATGCCTACAACTGTGCGAATATTTGCACTTTTGACCAATAATAGTGTTAAAGTTTCTGTCACAGTCATAGCACACAATCAGGCAAATTTACCTTGGCAGGGCACTTTGGTATTTCCCCCGGGGGAATAAACTGGAAACCCCTCTTCAGCTAATTAAAAATCACTAATTTAGATAGAGACACAATGAATAACACTCAGCTGTATATATCTGCCACATTCAGCTGTATATCTCTGTCACAATCGGTTGTATATCCCTGTCACATTCAGCTGTGTATCTCTATCACAAAGACAGTTAATTTAGATTCAAGTTGTAGTCAGGTGCCTCTTCAACATGTCATCATTACTCTCATCACTGTCATCATCATCATCAACATCATCATCACTATCATCATCATTATCATCAACATCATTGTCACCATTGACATTATCTACCATAAGGAAGGTTCACTTGTAAATTCTTTTAAAAATTCACCCATTGTCATTAAGAGCTTTTGACGGGTCATACGGACAACAAGAAACCCATGACTTCAATTCTTCACCGCCTCTCTGATTTCTTCCCTTAATAACTTTGGACAGCAGAGAAATTTGATACACACATGTATCCTCTAGCAGGATAGAGTATAATTTCAAGGCATCAACAGATGACTTGCTCTCTCTCTCTCTCTCGCTCTCTCTCTTTCTCTCGCTCTCTCTCTCTCTCTCTTGCCCATCCAGACAAGAGGATTCATGCACTTCAACGAACTCTGCTTCAAAATGACTTTTCTAAGGCCATCAAAGTGCAGCCGATTGGATTTCGTATCACGCTATCCGATTATCAGACGAGACATAACTAGATTTGCCATCGATATGAACGCTTACGTTAGACTCCCTTCAGAAACAATCTCTTCTTCAGCAGGCCTCAAAGACAAATTCAAACTGAAGCAACCATGTCTAAATACAGATCACAGCCAGTTCCAAAACTAAAATACCAAAGTCAAATAAATGACTTCGAAATGAACAGACCTAAAAAGTCAACATAGCAGTAACTGCTGAACTATTCAGTTGCATTGAGGCACTGCCTGGCACGGCGTCCAAATCTCACTCCAACCTTCTGAGTGTCTAACAGTGCGGCCATAACTCAAACTGTCTCATAATTGTGCGGATTTTGCAGTCAACATTCAAACACTGTTCTCTGAGTAGGAGGCCTACTACACGAAGGCAACGCCTGTTAGCCGTACAGTGACTGAACCCTTCACATAAAATACATGTTAAGTGGTTTAGAAGACTTTTGGTCAGTGTTAACTGTAAGAACCCCTGCATATCACAGTATGTATCTGGCTTTTTACGAACATTGCTAAACATGGTTACTTAACAGATCTAAATATGTTCAACTTAAAATAGTCTGAAAATATTTCTTAATTAAGCTGTCTGTGACAGAACCATGCACATTTTAAATGGAAGACCGCAAGAGTTAAGTCTCCAGTAGCTAACCACTCCTAATCCCTCTTAAAAGTTGGTAGCCACTAAGACAGTGCTATCATTCAAATCATCAGAAAAGTATACAACTCTCTCACACACAAGAATTTCTGCCTTTTACTACAGAACTTACGCCTGTGACAGTTCTTGCCAAGTCATCCTCATTTTGCTGACAGCAGCTTTGAGTGTACTGAATGATATTTTAGTAGCTTCTTTTTGACGCCCTGCTGCTGAGTGCACAACATAAAAACACCACAAATTGAACCTTGGCTGAAAACATCATCGCAAAAACAGCAGCAGCAGCAGCAGGTGATCTCTTCCCCATTCCAAACTCCAATTTCTCTTAAGTGCACAGCTAAACACTTGGTACTCCTACATCCCAAAAAGTAATACAGTATCTGCTAAAAGCTGACACTAATGTAACAAGACGTCAAAGCCATTATATTTCTAGTAATCGAGCACAGCTGGACACATCTGTGTCATTATCTTTTCAGTTGGCTTATCCCCATAGCCTACTTTTCTGTTTCCGCAGAGTGACTTTCTGGGTATTGACATGACTGTAGCTTGATTTTGGTGTGCCATCGATTGATGTCTCGTGCATTATACACCGGCGCCATAGAAGTTGCAAAATTACAATTACTGCAAATGGTTACATGACTATAGGCCAAGCCAGTTTTATACCACCAGACAATTTATACCAATCGGCATTCTAACCACGTTAGTGTCCTCTGTCAACAGACATAATTTTACCAGTGTGGGATATGCACTTTGATACGACCTTCCAGCTCCATACGTTCTCAGGCAGTTAGGGGTCGACCTGTTGTTGCAGATGAAGACTTCACTAACAACTTTCATTAAGTCCTAATGCCTAAATAGCCTAGGGGAAGTTTTTTCTCCAATTCTGAATAAGGGTGTCATATTCATTATACCACAAGCTGGCACGGTGTCTCACGTTTCGGTCCTGCACCTCTGTGGATGGGGTTTAAATTCCAACCCTGCATGTCATGTGAAATTCCTTACCCCTAAAGAAAGGTTGTGTGCGTCCACGCATGCGCACAGGGTGAAAAGCTTCATGTGGAGTGTAACATTAAGGATCTGAGAGATGGACTGTTGGAAAAACAGAAGTTGGGTTTCTGTAATATTTGAAATGTGGGTATGGAGAAAACAAGCCAAAATCAGCTGGAAAGATCATAAAACAAATGAGGATGTACTGCTCTTGGGAATGGAATAGAGAACACTGGTGATTACAATTAAGACAAGACAAATGAACTGGGTCGGTCACATATTTCATGGGAATTCGCTACTGAAGACAGTGCTTGAAGGAAGCTGTAGGAAGGCCAAGAACTATATGTTGTTTGACTGGATGATGGATAAAGGAAGCAGACAGGGCTACAAATAAGTTAAGGAAAGGCACAGAACAGAGAAGAATGGTGTCATTGTAATCCTGGACCTTCCTGATGGCAGAAGAAGAGCAAGAGGAAGAACAAAAACAAGAAGAACAACATGAAGAACAAGAACAACAGGAAACTTGTATTTCTATCTATGACGATTTCGGTTATGTTATGTTAGCTCGTATTTTGGTTCCCTCAGTCTTGCAAAGTACTTAGCAACTGTGTCAATACTAGGCCTAATAATAACACATAATGACAAACCAGTCTACCAGCAGTTAACAACTTGATATCGGAAGTCATCTAATCTGTCAAAATCAATCATTACCTTTTTATTCATCAACACAGTTGACCCCAAGTCCCAAAATCGAAGCAGACAGTAATGTATTATTATTGAATACTGCCAGAGCAGTAAGCTATGGTGCATTCCAGATCTCATTGTTTAAAACTAGCCATTAGCAATGATGGTGCTGCTGGCGAAAATAGCCACTGCATGGCTAATATATGTTACGTAGGGTGACTGCTGCTATGGAAACAGAAAGTTGTTATTGTGTTTTGAAATGAGACACTAATGAGACACTAATTTGAAATGCTCAACAGCAGACTACAGTTACACTGATGAATTAACTATCCTTATTGTAAGCTTATTTTTGGCATATTCTATAACTGGTACCGATGGGCAGTACTGCGATTTTTTTCAACTTGTTGTAAACATCAGATCTCCAAACTCGTTCACGAGACCTCAACAGGGGACACTGAGACGAGACCCGAGACACCCTGCCCCGAGACCAAGACCAGACCTGAGACTGCGGCCAATCTCTCTGAGACAAGACCTTAGGTAGGTCTTGAGACCGCCTCGAGATTGAGTCTCTGAGACCATACCTGATAGGATTCTAACAACACCCATAAGTTTCCTCCTTGTGGTTCCCATAACCTACAGCTACACAACTGAAAATACTACATATGGTTAATGAGTTAATTACAAGGGATCTGGCAAACTCATTTATTTATGATCCCCCATCCAATGGGGGCTGACATCTCAGCTACTATTTATCAGGGGTCAGAGGACTCCGGCCTGAATCCATTAACGATGTGTCGCAACTGGTCAATACTCAGCATTGCCAATCTGAGGGGAAAGCAGAAAAGGCAACATCTGAATAAAGGCAAAATAATCAAGTCGGGGACAAGAAAATGATTCTGCTGTAAGATAGTTCAGTCGGAATGTCGTATCTGAAAGGTCCCAAGAACTTAACAATCTTACTACCACACAAGACTCCTTTGAAAAACACAACTGACTGAAACCTACAGTGGGCAATACTTAGAAACGTCATTCTACACTTAGTCTAAATCAAGATGACTCATGACTCTAGATATATATTTTGTATAAATTCCATATTATGTATACACAGGTTTACAACTATACATAATTATTAATATTATATATTGTATACAATAAATGTGTGGTTATGCAGTAGCAGATCGTTTTGTAACATAGAGTGTGTGGGTTGAGCCTCCTCCTCCAAGACAGTCACTGAGTAAGTATGTGTGTACGTATTAGGCTATTTATATAGCACCTTTTACGAATCTCACAACCTCGAACAAGTATTTTACATACAGTTGCTCAGCATCAACAACTGATGCTTTTAGTTTGGTAAAAGAATGTTTGAAGTGGCTGGTCCAGCTGAGTGGAACCCTTTACCTGAATCTATTCGAAGATGCTCTTCAATAGATAATTTTAAATTAAAACTTAAGACTCATTTATTCTCTCAGTACTATAACTAATTATGTTGTAACCCATCCTTTGAGTAAGACATTGTTTTATTAAGGCGCGTTATAAATATAAGTTGTAATGTATTGTACTGTATTGCTGTTAGCTAGTGATGTTTGATAAATACAGAAATAATAATATACAAGGATACTAAACCACCCATCAAAAAAGCAAAGATTCAAATAAGTGTATTAAAAAGATCTGCACACATCAGAAAACAGATTAACCTAATTTAACTTTGGCTCTGCACTGAAATCAAACTGAGTTTGTTCTCATTGAGTTTGAACAATTTTTTCAAGTTATGAAATTTAATTAACAATTTAGCTGTTTCCTCCAGTTCATGCAAAAGCCCACGCATGGGTCATCATGTCAGCAGTTCAAACCACGCTGTTCTATTCAACTTCCCATAAAACCAAGCAGAAGGTAAACCTCTGTCTGCAATTGTAAAAGCTCTTATTCATAAACCCAAGCTGTGTTCTTAATTTAAACTCCTGCCAGTTGCCATAAATCAGACAAGTTTAATCCCAAGCTCTGACTGGTTAAAGATGCACCAAAATTCTTTGTGTTTTTATCGTAACTGGGAAATAAAGTGCATGCTAACTAAACGGCAACAGTTATTCAAGGCTCACATAAAGAGAATGCTAACTGAATAGCAACAGTTATTCAAGGCATTGCAGACACCACTGTTATACCCCGAGTATTAGTGATTCAGGTATTCTCTTCACATTCAGGATATCAAGGAGGAAAAAAAGCAGTCCATTAAACCAGGCCAGAGTGGCAGCCATGGGTATAAAGTGCTGACGACTTCAGTTTTCTTAGCCTCACATATGAGTTCAGGTGCCCAGCCCTCTCCATTGCCGCCTGATTTTCCCACTGACAGTGTATGGACAGTACACTCGTTATAACAGATTTCACCAGGGGGCACATGTGGAGCCTAAATCTCTAAGCAAATTTCAGCCCTGGTGATATCGTGGAAGACCATTTGAAAACATCTTCGTGCAGGGCCTCATATTTGCCTCACAAACACCTAAAAAGTTTCTAAGCTATCCATTTACATAGACATGAAGACAAGTGTCGTTTTGGTTATTATTTAGCCATGTTCAGCTGATGGCTACATTTTTTATCTTCAGCAAATTGCAAGTTTTTCAGTTGGTAACAACTGGCCACTTTTAACCTCAGTTGAAGTATCACTGTGGTCAGTAATATTTTGATGTTTTTACAAGTCTTGTTTGGCCTCATTGTGCGACAGTTGGTTTGAGTCCAAGCCTTGTTACAGCATGCCTAGAGTTCAAGCCACTCCTCAGACGATTACTGTGTTGGGATTGTAAGCAAGCCTTTTCCACACTCAGTTACTCAGCCTCATAGATTGAGGCATAGTCATTAGATAGTGGTGCTTAATGAATACAGACTGAATACAGAATTAATAATAACAACAACAACAACAATATGCTGCCTCCATTCATGGAGGCCACGTTTATAAAAGGCCATCAAATGACCGCATTTAATTCAAACTACTGTTCTCTAGTGCTCAACTTCTGCTCCTTTACATATATTTAAACAATGCAAAAATTATTCAATATAGATAGGAATAAAGTATCAAAAGACATTGTTCTGATGACTAATCATTAAGCACATGTGTTCGTATTTCTAGTTATTGATGGGGATCAAGTGACTGGAATTTTTTACTGCTGCCAAAGGATGAGTCAGGATCCTAAGCAGCCATTTGTGAATGCATTCTCAACGGAACAACAGATGAGGTCACAGAAAAAATTAACATCATAGCAGTTGGAGCAACAAATAGCATTAAGGAATCATGCCCCAGAACAACTGGATGTAGACCCGGATATCAGCACAACAGAATTTCAGCACAAAACAAAAACGCATGACTATAACCACGATATCCAACTCACTGCAACTACGGCCTTCCGACCTACACAGCTGATCCCCAGATCTAAGCGATCACCAACCATTAAAACGTTCCCAGAAGGCGCCACAAGCTTTTTGCCTGCTGCATAAGTGAAAATAACTGGATGGCCCAGTCATGCAAGGAATTGATTGAAACTGTTTCATTGATGCTGCCATCTACAGTACGATCACGAACAGCCAATTTTTTTCATCGGCAACACACAGCCAAAACCACATCCTAACAATTATGTCTTCAGTAAACCGAGTCCAGATCAATTATTTCGGACTCTTCGTCAATCTCGAGATTGCCAGTTATAAGCCCGTTTGCGGCAAACAATCGAAGTGCCAGACGTGAGTCATACGATGGCCTGTATTGAATGTCCACAGAAAGCTGGACGGGTAAGCAAAAACCTCCACTGTCTCTACGGCTGCGATGACAACGAAAGGACATGTCCTGGTGAGCTGCCAGCCAGGAGATTATCCCTCGGTATCAACGGCACACGTGACCGACCAGTCAACCCCATCGACCGGTTCAGTAGACGCTCACTGCGTCAAATGGCTGCGTCAACTTCATGGATCCGGACACCATTGCCTGCCGCATACAAGTCCACTGCACCGTGACGCGCTTAATTAATAATCCGATTCCATACACCTGAAGATTGCTGTGAAAAACTGCCTAAGGCAAGCTATTGCCGTGCAGATCATACCCAACTTCATCCTTTAATAGATCACAAAGTTATAGTCGTCGTACCACAAAAATATAATCATCATTAGTCACTGGCAGCGCAGACTAAACAAACCTAACCGGAAACTACTGACGCTTGCCAAATGGAAATTACAAATTAATCAGAATTCATTGAAAGAATAACAATGCTGTATCATTTTTCCACATCAAAATAAAAGGCTTTGTTAGAATGTAATTAATATAACAAATGCACTCATATAAATTCCTCAAATAAATGCAAATTCTTTGTCAATTCTCGGCATAGACTGAAAGATAAAACACAAGCTTCATCTAAGTCCAAGTCATGCAAACACTACTAAATTATCTTATAATCTTATCGAATTGTATTGACCATTGGATTAAAATGAGATAAACAACAAGATAAACAAGAAACATCCAAACTGCAAAATAACTGGAATACATGAGATAGTTAAAACTGTAATAAGACACATGCCATCTTAAGTGTATGAGGTCTTAAAGGTCTACTGTATGTACAAGGACCTGATTATTAACAGAGATACACTTTACACACATCGTAATCCTGAGATTTCTACAACACCCAACGAAAGTCACGTCACGGGGACCAGCTTATTCAAAGGCATTTTACAAAAAAAAAAGGTCCACAATAAATTGTGGGAAAGTCTGAAAGTGGGCACCCTGTGATGGAAAGTCATACCAGACACTTCTAACTGAAGACAAAGAATTTCATCCTAAGTGGAGTTCCTGAAAGTCTTGATCAATCCTTGCCAAAGTCCAATGCCGCAAATATTCAGATTTTTATTATTTACAACGTACTTATCTCTGTCACCAAGATCTGATCCTTGAATATCAAAAAAGGTTCAACATCCCAGACACAGATGGCGTATCCTCTTATACAACCCACATTAGATACAGCGTTGAAGATGTCACGATTTAGTCATATCGGATATGATCATGTTAGATATGATTATATTAGATATGATTATATTAGATATGATCATGCAAGATATGAGTCATATGAGAAATGATCATGTTAGATATGATTATATTAGATATGATCATGTTAGATATGATCACATCATATCTGATATGAACATATTAGATCCACCTGACTAAATACACAGTAACTCATTTTACAGATAACAAATGTAGAGCAAACGTTTCCCAAAAACAACAATTTACAACCAGTCCCTCTCAGAATGAACAGCTGCATTTAAGCAGGGTGCAATATATCTGGCATCCTACTGAATCCTAATAACAAAAAGCAATTAAATTGGCATTCGTAGTAAAAACTAGCCTCAGTATTGATTCCACGCCCAGACAGCTAAACATAACGAATGCCTTTGGGCTTTACTCTAACCATGACTTACCAATTGATGTCACAGACGTAATTTACCAACAGTCAGTAAATACAATTGAATTTATCGACCGGGCACGGCGCAGTCAAGCTGAACATGAAAAGACCCAAGCAGAATAAGGAATGTGGTCAGTCTCAAGAATGTGCTTAATCTCAATGGCCGAAACGTTTCCCATCAATCCACCGATGCCACAAAAGTTAATGATTTCCAAAAACAATTGAAACTGCATCCCGCTTGAATAAACTTGGGTATGGCACACTGTAACTTAGATAGCACTTGATTTCCTCACGGTCAAGTCGAATTTGTTTTGTGGCCAATTGAAGTTAGGCCCAATAAAGCCAAGCTTCAATCACAAAGGAAGCCATATACAGTTTTGCTGTCTGAGAAAATAAGCCAGAAAATTGCCATGTATTTCTAAGCAAATAAGCCAGAAAAATCAAATTGTAATCAGGCATTTCTACACAGATTCTTAAAAAATGTAATAATAATAATAATTATAATAACAATAAGACAACTTATATAGCGTCGTAGCAGAGCCGGGGCCGAAGAAAAGGGTGCTGTACATGAGTTCAAAAATCAACTACAGTCATAAGATATCTTAAAAAGATGTATCTTGAGTCGTGGCTTGAATATGTCCATGGATGTGGCATTCGTCACATGCACATATCATCTTGGGCAACTGGTTTACTTTACTTGGGCAATATTGCATGCTTAAAAAGGAGAGCATATCTTTTCTGTTCTTCATGGTTGGCGCACCAACAATTATTAATACCAGTATTTTAATTTATCTATATTTTACCTTAAGTAAATTAAAATTAAGTAATTTTTAATCAGAATAACAGCTTTTCAAAAGGACTTGATCAAATGCAAATGATATTCTATTGGGTTTCAAATTGCCTTCTGCCAAAGATGACTGATTGTAGACTTGCTTCAGTCTGAGGCAGCAACCAATAATAATCCAAGAGGGTAACGGCGCTACAGAAATCCTCAGTTTAGCTTACATAAAAGGTGATTACTCATTATGACACCATACTGAGAATTAAATAAATCTGGGAGGGGCGAATGTATTTTGTTTGACCCCCCCATGTTGGGAGTCCAACTTATTCATTGGGGTTTCAGCCCCAAGTGTCCCTCTAGAACTGGTGTTAAGGAGGAGGGGCAAGAGGAGAAGGAGGAGGAGGAGAAGGAGGAAGACCAAAAAGAAGAAAGTAAATCACCTCATCATAAGCACTAGCCCATGGAGCAGATGAGTCCATGCAATCTGCTCAATGATGTAGCACAGTTGGCTACTGAAAAAAAACAAGTGTCGAGGTAACTTTAACTGAGTGTAGGCCACACATACAAGAACCAGTCTTTATAAGCTACAGCAGTAGAAAGCACCATTTCCATATTCAGTGTACCACAGATGCAAACTTTTTATGAGGCACCAAGGTGTGTTGGACCCGTGGGCTAATTTGCAAGAGATGATAGTGGAAGATGATGGCTGAAAGCAACCATATCAAAGATTGCACGCACTGTGCATACGTAATTACGTGTTTTGTATATTTATAAACATTTACAAACCTTGATATGTTCCACTTCTGTCTGCCGAAAGTCGTATGGTTTGAGAACGGAAAATCCAAGCAAATGCTCCTAACATTCTGGTAAACACGGATAAGTGGCTTTTAAAACAAGCTATATATGAATATGCACATGCCCGTCTGTTCACACATTTTAGTAGATGCATAACTTCATGACTTCCAGTGTTTTATACCAATTTTACTACTCCTACTACCAGTGCTTTTTTTCAGACGCCACGCTCCGGAACGGCGTTCCAGCACAATTTTTGGCTAATAAAAAAATAATTTAGTTTTTTCATAAAAGAACTGTATTACTAAGTTATTTTAATTATGTAATATAATGTAACTTATTTTAATTCAGTTTCAGTGTTTACAACTTTGCACTGTTTTCCGTGTTGATTGATAAAAGTAATGAAATTTGAAATTTTAGCACAAAATTCCATAATTGTTCAGTTCCGGAACCTTTTTTCTATAAAAAACCACTCACTACTACTACTACTACTACTACTAATAATAATAATAATAATAATAATAATAATAATAATAATAATAATAATAATAATAATAATAATAATAATAATAATAATAATAATAATAATAATAATAATAATGGCAGCAATGACCATAAAATGAATAGAGTTTTTGCCTAAATAAGTGTAAATACCGTATTGTATCGTAACAGCCACAATAAACATAAATTAATGACTAATTTGTATTATTCACTTTTATATCATCAAAAGGTCAGTTCTTGTCAACTGCTATAAATAGCCAACCTATGGACGTGTGGGTATCGTGACACCTCTGCCGCCAGGTGAACCACATTCAGCTGAGCAGACCTGACAAATGCTACCAATAACATCATCATTCAACAGAAAATAATGCTTGACCCAAATGACATTCTTTCTTTCAACTCAATGAAAACTGACTCCAGGCCAGAAGGGTTTTCGCGAGCTCCATTAATCAACCAGGCCCATTTTACACAGCAAGCTTAATAATCGAAAGCCCGATGTTAATTGGCAAAACCCCGAGAACCAGTGACTAATCACCCTCCGACCTCCCAGGGTTCCCGAACAATAGATGTCACTTGTGTGGACATCGAGGTCCACAACTAAGCTCACATCAGATAAATACGAGCAAGCAGGTCATTCTGTGAACGCACTCCTGAACTTCTGTATTTTTATAATAGGTTTCGAGAAACAGCGTGACATTCACACGCAGACACTGGAGAAGTCGAAAATAATTACATTATTATAAAAACATTAAACTGAACAGTGTATATATATAATATATATATCGGCACTCAAAAAATATATTATTACAAAAAAGCTAAAATAAGTAAAGAATTTTTAAGTTTATATATATATATATATATATATAATATGAATTCGCATTATGTAGGATATAAGAGCCCAAGTATAAATCGTAAGCGTTCACTTACGCTGTTCTACAACTGAAATGAGCCAGACTTAAACTGCATGGATCCCCGGCAGCATTCGAATTCACGGAGCAGCAGCTGCAGCAGCCACATACAGTAGGCCCCTACTGCATCGGATGAATATTTGTCATCCCTATCAGATTTCATTAAACGAAACGTTATCTTATGGATCGCTTTCCCACCAAATGGATCGGATTCATCAATGGACGATGGCTGGACGACGTTTGCAGAGGCTGACTTCTACTACCGCTTCATCAGCCGGTCTCACACTTCATCAGTGAAATCACCTCATCATCTTGTCATCACCAGCTTCATCATCCAGAATTTTGCATCCAGACCAGTGATAGTTCATCGTGCTCAAACTGATTTCAGTTGCACCTACGACTGCAATGTATAGGCCTACCTAGCTTGATAAATATCCTTTGTTCTAGTTAGCATCATTATCATTATCCGCACCGTCATCATCACCACCATCACCATCATCATCACCATCATTTGCATCATCATCATCATTTGCATCATCATCATCATCATCATCATCATCATCATCACCATAACCATAATCATCGCCATCATCATCATCATCATCATCATCATCATCATCATTCATTCATTCATTCAATAACTTATCAAAGATCTTCTGATAATCTCATTGACTCGTTATGGATTTGTTTTCGCACATACAAACCATGTTCACTCACGCTTAAATTTATTGTTCTTCAAATGCTTCACAATTCCCATTCAGAAATTTCACTCTTGGGTTCAACCATATTCGAACTTAGGCACCCAAATAATTGTATTCTTTCGGATCAATAGGTGATTTATCAAACAAGGAGTCATGGCCTCTGATCCCCGGCTCTGTACCGTCGTCCTTGCCAGCGAAACGTAGGCCAATCCACAGACGGCAATGTGAGTGAAATCAGAAACACTGGTCGACTATCGAGACAAATCAGTTGCGTTAATTGGCAGCCCACAAATGTCTGTTTGCCTCAGAAAAACTGCGGTTTGCCTATATTTAAACGTCACAACTGAAGTGGGTGTATAGTTTAGTGTCAGACAATTAATGTCTAAAAGCACTGCCTTAGGAAAGAATCAGTTGTTTCCAGTAAGAAAGTAATTGCTCTTTTCTCTCCAACGATCTCTCCGAATCATTTCAGTTTTTCGCCTCAATCGGTGTCAGGTTTTGACATACTGACGCAAAAAATAGAACAGCTGCCATATATTCTACAGACAGACAGACAGACAGACACACGTACACACATACACACACATATACACACATACATACACACACCCACACACACCCACACACATACACACACAGATAGAATGACACAGAAAAACATGAAAAGTAAATGACGACCTAATATTCCAAACTTTATGAAGAGCTGGTGACAAAAACATGCTTTATTGAGAGCAGAACTCTGGCCCAACAAAGGGACCCTGGACCAGAACCAGGACCATATGGGCCTACTACCAGGACCAGATTTGGGTCCAGGACCCGAAAATGCGGAGAGGCCTATATCTTGCCCAATATGGAAAGGAGCATGATTCTTATAAGGTGATGCCCACAATTTTAATAATCCTACGGGAAGACGCTTATTTATTTACTTATTTACTTATTTACTTACTTACTTATAAGTCCGATAATAAGTAAGCAAGTAAGCAAGTAAGTAAGTAATCTTTTCTAGACAAAGACAAACGCCCAACTTTAGTCAACAATGCATGCAAGACAGTAAAAAAGCACAATGACAGCCACAGGTTCGAACAATCACCGATGCAATATAACAGTTTAAAGATCAAAATCTAACGTCCATTTCGAGAGAAAACTAACAGCATTTAGGGCTATGGTTGAGCAATCATAGCTCCCCCTACTACCACAGTCTATTCAATAATTGTTATGTAGGGACCTAACATTGAAGGATATTATATACAGCAGCGTATACGGACATGTGGTAATTCAAATGAACACCCCGCAGCTTCAGATGATTCGCTGTTCCCCTACAGCAGTGCTAGCTTTCAGGTCCATCTGGAAGTTACAAAACGCATATGTTCCACGAGTCATCCTATACTTCAGCCGTTGGTGCTCCTTCCAGCCGTTGTATGATAAACTCGAGCTCATCCCAAGGCTGTTCATAAGAAGACCACTTGGACGGCACTTACGCTATCTGTGGAGCGCATTTCCCTGGACAAAGGAATGAGGGCCCAGGCTGATGTTAGGCCTATGTAGTAAGCAGCGTTGGAGATATTCTTCAGCAGGTCTGGTACAGAAGAAGAGCAGCATCCCTTAAGCTAGTAGCTCCGAGAGGCAGCCATAGATCTGAAGTGTTAGCAGCGTCATTTTCTTAGCCTCGGCATATGAGGGCGGGTGGCCGTTCTCTCCTTCACCGCCTCATTTGCCCACTGACAGCGTACGGTCAGTGTACTCGTTAAAGCTTAGTCGATAGGGGCGCGAGTGTAGCCTAAATCAGAAACAAATTTCTGTCCTGCCGGGTATTTGAGCCTCCGACCTTACGATAGACAATCCATAACGCTAACCACTTCACTATTATTATCTATTAATATTCTTCCAAGCTGTCGTGTTAACATTCTTCGGATACAGTTTTAGTGTAAGTTTTACACCTGCAGTTTAGATGAAAACAGTCGATATAACAAACAACCTATTCATAACGTGTGCCATTGTCCGCTAAGACCAAGACCGACGTGTTGTGGTAAACTTCACAACCGACGTAATGAACGGATATGACCGGATTCCTCCATTGCATACATACTTACACGCATTAGGAGTTTATGCGAAATGGCTAAACAACGTTACACGTGACTTATACGACAGCCTGACGTAACACGTTCATCACCGACTGACTGGCAGCTTGCCAGGACGTTCAGGGAAACGGGTCTACGAGAGATAATATCGGCCAGAAATGTACGATTAAATGGGGCTAGAATGTGCCGTAATCACGGTCCACGCTGGGCCTCTCAATAATCCTTCAATGTCCATTTAAAATGCCTGAGATTTATATCTGACGCCAAACCAATAATCAGCTGTATTTACGTTCGTATAATGCATACATGCATACATGATTGCATGTATGTATGTGTGTATGCATGTGCATGTATGTATGTGTATGTATGTGTATACATGTATGTATGTATGTATGTATGTGTATGTATGTATGTATGTATGTATGTGTGTATGTATGTATGTATACATGTATGTATGTATATATGTATGCATGTATGTATGTATGTATGTATGTATATATGTATGTGTGTGTTGGTATGTGTGTATGTATATATGTATGTATGTATGTATGTATGTATGCATGTATGTATGCATATAATCATGTAGGCCTATGCATGGATGTGTGTGTATGTGTGAGTTTATTTATACAGTTTATGTATGCACGGATGCATTCATGTATACACGTATGTAGGCCTATGTATGGTTGCATACATGTAGGCTATGTATGTATGTATTTATGGGTATGTACACGCGTTTATGCTGCCATGAATTCGTGTATGTACACATGTAGGCCTATGTATATACGAACGTATATGTGTTTATATATATATATATATATATATATATATATATATATATATATATGGTATATATATATGGTATGTATATATATATATATATATGGTATGTATGTATGCATGCATGAATATTGTCAAATGAATATATTCAAAGAAAATTACGACGGTTATCGGGCAAATATCCTTACGATATGAAAATGTTACTAGAAATACGACACGGTTGTCTCCAGCAATGCATTCAGGTTATGGCAAAAGCAGAAGCGAAGCTAACAGACAGAAAGAGTCAGAGAAAATGTATTGGCCCCTAAGGAGAGGAGACTTGAACGTCGCTCATAACATATAGTGAGGTAATATATAGACGAATGAATGCAATAGAAAATGCAATAGACAATAAGGTCCTGACTGAGACAATGAATCTTCATCAACCTGTATCGCTTTATTAGATGCCTATCAGTCTTGCGTCGTGTTGGTGGCCAATTGCGAATGCGTCCATCTTTCGGTTGTGTCCGTCCTGGAGTCAATTCGAATCCCGTGAAATTTTTCAATTCGTTTTCAAGTCATGAACTCTACCTAACCAGGATAGGGTACCCGGTTGTCTGGATGAAACAGGCAACGAAGACAATGTATGTATATGCATGTATGTATGTACGTATGTATGCATGAATGTATATTTACGTATATATGTATATGTATGTATGTATGCATGTACGTATGTATGTATGTATGTGTGTATGTATGTACGTATGTATGTATGTATGTATGCATGTATGTATGTACGTATGTGTGCATGTATGTATGTATGTATGTACGTATGTATGTATGTATGTATGTATGCGTGCGTGCATGCATGTATGCATATATGTATGTATGTATGTATGCATGCATTTATGTATGTATATATATATATATGCGTGTATGCATGTATGTGTGAGTATTGTGAGGGAGAGACAGATATAGAGAGAGACAGAAAGACGAACGTGGTTGATCCATGGTTCAGTTACGCTGCATTGCGGCCATTTTATTGAACCCCAGACTCTATTACTCTAAGATATTGTCCACATAACTTTTTAATGCACCAAAGTTCGTGAGTAAGTACATCCTAGCTATGTCATAGCTATGAAGGTGTCGTTAAACATCGAGTATTTTAAGCCGAGTGTAGACCGGATATGGGTCTATGCGTATACCTTACTGGGGCATATAGCCTATAATATAAGTATGTATGTAGGCCTATGTATATATGTATGTATGTATGTATGTATATATGTATGTGAACGTTTATACAGCGCCTTTTAAGAACCTCACACAGGCGCTTAGAATACATTGATGGGCATAAGAAAAGAACTTTTGATCCGGATGGAACTTGTATGAAACATGGATGGAAGTGCAATGGTTCCAACAGTCTTCTGTAGACCTACCACTTGAAACGCATACTATGCTATCTACGTTATGCTAAATGAAGTAAAGTTATGCTATGTAATGTTAACTTTAATTACTGACCGAATGCATCCTATAGCAGCTTCACCTCTAAATTCACGACCCATATGTTTACTGCACCGTTTTCGTGGCTAATAGAAAAGCAATTTCTAGACTTTGCAGCATCATCATCATATTAAGCAGCAGCATCCAATCACGCACTTCTATTTCTTAACAAGAGGCTGACACGACAAGTGACTTCCGGCGCAGTCAATGACCTTCCGTTAATTTGCACCTGATGAAATTCAGACCCAACGTTACATATTCTCTACACTGGCGCCAATTATAGGAGAAGTGCGCCAGGTGTCATTTTCCCGCCGAAACGAAGCACCGCTCCGTTGCCGGAAGTATCGAGGAGTCGTCTGCGGCAGAAATCGTCAGCATTCTAACAGCATCACTCGAAGCGAATTGGTCATAAATAAGCCGAATTTTCGAGGCTAAATATTTGTCCATCTCCATCAGCTGAAAGCAGGCGATCCTATAACCATAGGAGTGTTGTCTCTTTCCTCTAATGATAATTGTGCTTGAAAAGGAGGAGGTAGGCCGTCGTCACCGTGAAGAATAGCCTTATTGCAGATTAATTAGTAATCAACCCAGACGCCTTGGAGCGAATGTTAAGCCGATGCGCTGTGTAAACTCATCGGTCGATTGTTATAGACTGTCTGACAACAATGGAAGAGAAAGAGAGAGACAGAGACAGAGACAGACAGAGACAGACAGAGACAGAGGCAGACAGAGACACAGAAGGAGAGAGACAGAGATAGACAGAGAGAGAGAGACCTCATTTGAACCAGCGTTGGTCCTTTTGGACGTTCCTTTTCACTGCGGTGCAGACAGGATGTAAGCATTCGACTGTCGCTTTCAATTTCCTGTTGACGCTTTCACACTTCGAATTTCCATCGTCTGTATTCTATTCTATCTTTGCACCAAACCTTTGTCCTGTTGCTTCTCTGTATCTAGGTAAGGAGGTATGCATGTATATATGTATGTATGTTTGTAAGTATGTAAGTATGTATGTATGTATGTATGTTTGTATGTATGTATGTTTGTAAGTATGTATGTATGTATGTATGTATGTTTGTAAGTATGTATGTATGTATGTATATATGTATGTTTGTATGTATGTATGTATGTATGTTTGTAAGTATGTATGTATGTATGTATGTATGTATGTATGTTTGTAAGTATGTATGTATGTATGTGTTTGTAAGTATGTATGTATGTATGTATGTTTGTATGTATGTATGTTTGTAAGTATGTATGTATGTATGTATGTATGTTTGTAAGTATGTATGTATGTATGTATATATGTATGTTTGTAAGTATGTATGTATGTATGTATGTATGTATGTTTGTAAGTATGTATGTATGTTTGTAAGTAAGTATGTATGTATGTATGTATGTTTGTAAGTATGTATGTATGTATGTATGTGTTTGTAAGTATGTATGTATGTGTTTGTAAATATGTATGTATGTATGTTTGTATGTATGTATGTATGTATGTGTGTATGTATGTTTGTAAGTATGTATGTATGTATGTATGTTTGTAAGTATGTATGTATGTATGTTTGTAAGTATGGTATGTATGTTTGTTTGTAAGTATGTATGTATACATGTTTGTATGTATGTTTGTATGTATGTATGTATGTATGTATGTATGTATTATTATTATTATTTATTAATTAATTAAAAACTTCTAGAGCGCCGGTGTCTAATGCACAAGGCATCAACCGATGGCGCTTCAGATTTAATCCGCATTCAGGTCGATATCCAGAAGATCAGTCCACTAAGACAGAGAGGCAGCCTACGGCTGCATGTATGTGTGTATGTTTGTATGTATGTATGTACAATGAACAGTATATACTGATAACATATACGCATTCATCGGCTAACCTCCTTCCTCCTACGACCCTGGGTACATCGTTTCGCTGAGAGATTTTCTGTCAGAGGGTCAAAAGCGTGTCAACGTAGGACCATCATTCAAGAAGCCGCGGTTGGCATCAATGGCCATCGCCCTTTCTCTAACCTCTCGTATTCTTCTCCAAGTTCACAGAGGAAACAATGGCTAAACAGATGTCGCGAGCAGACCACAGCGGCCTGACCTCATGCCGAACTAAAATTCCGACTTTGGAAAACCATTTAACCTTTGGGTCTACCCTATGTATGTGTCTCAGCATTCATATAGCGACTGTAAAAACCTTTATAAGCGCTTGAGCTCTGACGTCGTCTGCGGATGGATCTTTGAATCGACTTACCTTCAGCTGCCCGAAACAGCGTGTGAGCTGGCGACGTTGATCGTGGGCTTTGTAAGCCGACTGAGCTCTTGTAAGGGTGGTTCTTGTTCAGCCTCTTACATCCGCCATAAGTCAGAGGGTTTGTGTACCATTAGTGAGAAAACCAGTGTGACAAATTTTGGTGGCACGGTGCTTGAAGTTTAACAACTCAAAAACATCATGTCACTTGTGCATCGATCAAAGACGTCACGCATTCTTGGGCATCGATCAAAGACGTCATGCCTTCCTGTGCATCGGTCAAAGACGTCATGCCTTCCTGCGCATCGATCAAAGACGTCGTGCATTCTTGAAAATGCTAGCACGGCATTTGCAACCTTGTTTTAAATGTCACTATTATGCAGATCCAGGTATATACATGTAAACATACATTCTTTTTATATAGAGACGCTTTTGCGGCTAAGAAGATGGTCAACCATCCATCCATCCATCCATCCATCATATCCATCCACCCATCCATCCACCCCATCCATCCACCCACCCCCATCCATCCATCCATCCACCCATCCATTCATCCATACATCCATTCATCCATCCATCTGTCTATCCATCCATCCATCTATCCATCCATCAATCCATACTTAAATACATACACGTACATACATACATGCACACATGCGTACATACAACTCATACATAGCCATATATATCCATTCAACGGACCTCGACACAAAGGCGCGACGTCTGAATTATTTGTTATTTATATGGCGCCATAATTATACGCGGTTATATAAGCGACAAGAAGACACGGTGCTTAATTACACACTTTGCGCAGACAATACTCTCATCGTGTCCGGTTGCACAACGCATGATATTGCGCCTGCGAAACACAGGACAATAGACAGACAGACGGACAGAAAACCAGGCAGACAGACAGATAAATAAATGGACAGGCAGAAACACTCAGACAGACATACGTATAGACAGACAGGCAGATGAACATACGGATAGAGAGACGCAATGGCAGATGAACAAAGTTACAGACAGACAGGTAGACGCACTGATGGACGGATGGACATACAGATAGAAAGACGTATGGATGGAGAGACATAACGACAGATGGACAGAGAAGGACGGACAGAGACGGACGAACGGACAGGAAGACAGACACCGACGAAAAGATACTACATCGATGAACGTAATTTACATGTCAATGGTTTGATGATGATGCTGTAGTAGTAACAACAGCAGCAGCAGCTAACATCAAAGTTTGAGCGGAAGAGCATCAGTGGAGGCTTGGACATATAATTATACCTCGACATCGTCTTCTTAAGCAGTCGCCCTCTACCGTCAGTTCTCCGCTCTTGTGTCGTCACCTTTCAATCACAACACGAAATAACACTTACCAGACCAATGTATCATCATCGTCGTCATCGTTGTAATCATCGTCGTCGTCATCATCCTTATTATCATCGTCTTCATCGTCATCATCGTCATCGCAGTAATAAAATATATCGTGATAAAACTTAATTAATGGCACAAGAGTAACGTATTCATGATACACACTGCAGCTTTTAAATTGTTGTTCTTTACCTGCAGTGCATATAAAAATATTCGCAGCAGAAAAATTACCCTTCTAAAATATTAGATAAAATATTGGTTAGATGTATGACCAAACTTTGGAAGTAGCCTGCACCCAAAGAGAGAGGTCCGCCCCAATGGCATAACTATGGTCAATCCCACCATAGTGCATATAATACATATAAATGGAAGATTCAAAGTAGAAGCAGTTTTGGCAGAAAGCGAGTGGCTTATAGTGCAAATCTGACGCAACCGACAACAGCGCAACCGACAACATGTTGTCTTCACATAGCGAAGCTCAGTTCCTGGTTACAACCAGAAGTAAAGAAGGCGGCATTTGAAAAGTTAAGGTGCACATTATGTAAGTCTATCATTTGGGGCTGCTGACATTTATCAAGCCAGATCAATTGCGTTCTTCCTGGATTAAGCCGAAGGAGACTGGTTATTAATAATACACACACATACATACATACATACATACATACATACATACATACATACATACACAAACAAATACAATCATACAACCATTCTTCTCCGTTTCGTGAAGCCCTACATTCAGCAGAGGTACAGTATGATCTCAAGAGCTCTTTGTATGCATAGTCTACGTCGGGTTGTGGCATTGCCAGCAGAAGTAACTGTGGGGCCACGGTAGATATAAACCGGGCCGTTGAGCCTGACACAGTACCCAAGCAAGGTAGTGTATGTTGTGCATTAAGATTGATGGTGATCGTTGTATGTGTCCAGTTTGCTGGTCATGCATATATTCATTAGCTCATAGGCGATTCGTGGCCGCTGTCCCCAGCCAATCTGCAGCTGCCTTCTCCACGGCTGCTTCCCAAGGGCCTTGTTATGTAACCCCGAATGACCGGAATTACATCTTTTCCATTCCAAACCGCACCATCCTTCCAAAGAAACAACGAGGCCTCCGACCATATGTACATTAAAGGCTTTCTCCGGGTCTTCTAGCTGTAGCCAGCCATTGGAACATACTTGACAAATATAACCTACGTGGCTACATACATACATACATACATACATATTATGTGTAGAAGAATAGATATATAGGCTAATATAACGAGAAACCAATGTGATATACTTTAAATATAGCGAATATGTCTATATACACATACATCGATTTATAATAACGTCACGAAAATGTATACAACGCCCACACATGAACCAATATGATATACTTGTAGCCTACTTGTCTCTATCATATATATATATATATATATATATATATATATATATATATATATATATATATATATATATATATATATATATATATATATATATATATATATATATATATATATATATATATATATATATATATATATATATATATATATATCTATCTGATATACAGATTCGTGGAGATATAGACATATAAATAAGCAATATCGTATGCATGAAATGTGCATGACTAAATACTCATACAGGTATACATAAATACATGGCCCAATATATAACAAATTAGCCCAATACCTCTAAATTTGATGTGTGCATACAATTTTGTCTATATTTATAATGGAACACCTAATACTTAGACTAAACTCACTAGAAAGTATATTCGTATATTTGTATATTAGCAGCGCTGCTGTGATGTTGTGAAGCATATAAAAGCGCTATATTAAGCTATTGATATACAATCAGCGCTTGCGGAACTGTTGATCTATCCAAGAAATTATTAAAAGTAGGCCTACACATGCCTAGCTGGCTACATCGGGAAGTGCGTACGCCAAGAAGCCTCTGTGCGTGAGGATCCCAGGTTCGCGTCCCGGTCGTGGCTTATTTCAGAGATTTAAATCTCGGACTAGTACGGTCCGTGCACGGGGACCTTAAATGGCGTGGCGCCCAATCAAATGGGCAGCGGTGGTGAAGGATCTCACCCGATAAATTCATTGCAAAATGAGCAGGGTCGAGGCCATACGGTCGCTATATAAAACCTATACATTTACATCTTACTTCTGAAGGCTGGACAAAATCGACGCGTCTGTAAAAATCAGTCGCGATTAAAGCTAATGCTTAGTCTGACTAACACTTAGATAAATGCATCGCGAAACAGTTTGATGGATAGATGAACTGAACAGAAGCTTCTGCAGATGGGTGAGTTACAATCAACTGCGGTGTTGTATGACCGGTCTATCCTTCTGGGTTTGTGGACTTCTTGCTCAATTATTCACATGTGAGTGTATGCGAATTATCATTGAAGTCAGTCGTGTAACGACATCTGTTTAGCGTTGGTTACGTAGAAAACTAGTATACAACGACCCTGAAATGTCTCTATGCTATGTGCGACTCTACGAAGAAATATTTTGCCTGCTTGTCTATACCACAGGCTTCATCGCTGTCTTAGTGGACTGATTTGCTGGATATTGACCTGATTATGGTTGATCTTCTGGATATTGACCTGATTATGGTTGATCTTCTGGATATTGACCTGATCATGATTCATCTTCTGGATATTGACCTGATTATGGCTCATCTTCTGGATATTGACCTGACTATGGTTGATCTTCTGGATATTGACCTGACTATGGTTGATCTTCTGGATATTGACCTGATTATGGTTGATCTTTTGGATATTGACCTGATTATGGTTGATCTTATGGATATTGACCTGATTATGGTTTGGTTTTGGTACGCCATCTGTTGATTTCGTATGCATTAGACACCGGCGCCATAGAAGTTACTGATCAGTAATAACTAGAAGAGAGACAAAAACAAACTATACATAAACCTACATAAGTATACAAGAGTATTTACAAACAAACATTACGACCCAAAGATAGACATAAATGTGGAAATAGACCACACTCGACGTGCATAAGTACACAGATAGACAAAAGGAGTAGAAATACATATGGCAATGTGAAACAAGGAGACAGTTATAGACAGACATCGAGAGAACGAGGAAGGAACACAAAGACATACTTTCTTAATGACCAAGAGAGCAATATTTAGTCAGGTACGGACCGACAGACTTAAGTTGTCTGGTACTGTACTCCAAACAAGAGAGAGAGAGACAGAGAGAGACAGACAGAGACAGAGACAGACAGAGACAGAGAGAGACACACACATAGATAAAGACAGAAAGAAGCACGAAGAGACAGTTACAGATACAGAGGACTAGACAGACTAGCTGTCTATTTCTGTCTCTACCTTTGCAGGTTGTCCGTCTGTCTGTCCTTTCGTCCGTTCGTCCGTTCCTCTGTATGTATGCATGTATGTATGTGAGTATATATGCATGTACATACGTGTGTATGCATGTATGTATGCATATATGTATACATGTATGTATTTATGTGTGTATGTATGTATGTGTGTACATATGTGTGTATGCATGTATGTACATATACAGGGTATGTATGTAAAGTGTGTATATATGTATGTATGTATGTATGTATGCATTTATGTATGTATATATGTCTGACCCCTCTATCAGTCTGACAATTCATTCATGGATGACCGATTACTCCATTCATCCATCATGCATAGTTTGTCCCAAAAGTTGACACACCGTCCATCACAAGCGTCCGTGAGTCATAACTCAGCGCATGCAGTCCTTCATGCTTTGCCGCACGCAGACTATTAGTTCATCCGCACGGC
Source organism: Norana najaformis (assembly GCA_964023275.1). NCBI lineage: Eukaryota > Metazoa > Annelida > Clitellata > Crassiclitellata > Hormogastridae > Norana > Norana najaformis. The sequence goes on from OZ029915.1 coordinate 44,190,412, forward strand.
GTTTTCTTACGGCAGCTAATTGACTGGGCGACTTACCTTGAACAGAGAACATCATGTATGAAGAAGACCCATCGTCGAGAGACACCCGCGAATGAAGAAGATGCCACTGACCACAGACAACTAACTATCCGACTTTAAGCCGACGTATTACAGACGCAGGAGATCTCGTTAACTGAAGACCGCCTACGTTCGCTGCCGACGCAACCGTTCGCTTCCTCTGGCATCTGTTCGCCGTCGTGAATGCCCACAGAGCTCCCTTAAACGAACGCTAAGCTAACCACGACTCCGTTCCATTGGCATTCGGTTAAGCCGCACTCCTATAAGGCAATCTCTGCTCACAGCAGACACAAGTGCGGCAAAAAGCAAGTGAGCATAGGTTACAAGTGTACTATTTTATTATTCGAGTACTTATAAAGCGCTAATTTATGAATTCACCTAAAAAGCGCTGGTAGCTGAAAAAACTAGTCTTCAGTTGTTTGCAAACGCTGTAAGGGGAAGAGAAAGGTCACGCAAAGTATTGTAGTATATTTAATGTGGCCCAGCATAGGCAGACATTACTGTGGTCTTTTGTGTATATTTTGTTTAGGCAGACCAAAGTGTCTGGTTTTAATCGACAACGATCGTGCTTTCTGACTAGACAATAGGTTGATGAACTGCAGTGACACTTTTACTTTCGCTACAACGGCACAAAACAACAAATAAAACATAACAAAAAACTTAAAAACACAGGTAAACTAAATAAAAACAGAACCAATGCTCAGTACCCAGAAAATATAGATCGCTAAGCAGAACAGCCAAGCGGATTTCAAGAGTACACTTTTTGCAATAACACTTTTTTATACGAATCATACTTTTACATAAAGGATGATTTGAAAAACCGTTGAACAGTTTAGAGTATCCAACCATCCATCCTTCCTTCCATCCATTTATCCATCCATCCATTTATCCATCCCTCCATCCATCGTCCGTCCGTCCGTCCGACCGTCCGTCCATCCAGGACAACATGTATTCATCGTCGTCCAAGTCTTCTTACAGGAATATCTCTGCTGACTTCCATCCATCTCTTGATCGATGATCCATGTCGAACGGTTCTTGGGAAGTATGTTTAAGCGAACATCTGGAAAGCTACTCCATTGTCCATCTGTTGCAGTCCGTCTGTCTGTCAGTCCTTCTGTCTGTGCGTCTGTTTGTCTTTCTGTATAATTTATGGTGCACAGCTTTAGCCCTAAAGCCGTCTGACCACGAAGCATTAGAAAGTCTCATGAAGAAGACTCAGAAAAAGGCGTGGCGTAGCTTCATGGTAGTACCAGGCAGGTCCAGCGCTGAAGCCACAGTAGCCGAGACAGTCTCCTTTAGAAGCAAGCTTTGTGGCAAATTATGGTGAATGCACGAGTGAACGGCGAAAACAAACTAATGAACAAATGAACGAATAAACACATAAACGAACGAATGAACGACGAAGACAAACAAATACAGGATGAACGACTGACATACGGACGGACGGACGGACGGAAGGACGGACGGACGGAAGGACGGAAGGACGGACGGATGGATGGATGGATGGATAAATGGATGGATGGATAAATGGACGGACGGACGGACGGACGGAAAGACGGACGGACGGACGGACGGACGGACGGAAGGAGGTAATAGGGCACAAGAGCATGTGACAAAAGAGGGTGTGGTATTTAAAGAATATATTGACAAAGGGGCATCATGACAAAAGAACATGTAACAAAAACTTATGATATAAGACTCATATCATATCACATCATATCACATCACATCACATCACAATGTATCATATCATATCGTATCATATCATATATCATATCATATCATGATGATGATGTTTTCTGCCCGAAGGCAGGTCCATTGGCTTTATGCCACCCGGGGATGAGATGAATGAGGTGGTTTCCCGTTGTCTTCCTCACAGACATTTGTGGGTGAGCAACTTGTCCAAGGTCGCTACGCCGTGGATTGAGGCAGATTCGAACCCGGGACCTTCCGGTTACGAGGCACCGACCATACCACTATACCACCGCATCCCTGATATCATATCATATATCATATCATATCATATATCATATCATATATCATATCATATATCATATCATATATCATATCATATATCATATCATATATCATATCATATATCATATCATATATCATATCATATATCATATCATATATCATATCATATATCATATCATATATCATATCATATATCATCATATATCATATCATATCATATCATATCATCTATCATATCATATATCATATATCATATCATATCATATCGTATCGTATCAAAACCTACTAAAAGGGCAAAAGAAAAGAAGCAGGAAGAGTTAGCTCAGAGGCAGCGGATGCAATTAAAAACTATTTTTGTTTTAAAAATTGACTTTCTAGTTAATCTTAATTAAATGAAAAGTAGCTTAATTACTCGACTTAATTGTTCTCCGTTTCCCACTTGTGTTTGCACCACAGTGTAAAATGTATCTAACTATCCACACTGTTTTGTATTTCTATCTTTTAAAAATTTCTCATTAACTTGTTCCCGCTTTCTTACATATTCCTACAAAAATGCACTCCTTGTTACTGAATTTACTGTTTTGTATCACGAGTTTTTGGGGGTTTTTTTACTATATTTTTCGTATTGCATTTTTCTTCCTTGCTCTCGCAGATTTCTGTAATAGACCGAAAACATTAGATGCTGTTACAAATATTACAAGCACTCGTTGATTCTTTTATTTGCAGCAAACAAGTGTAGTTAGTCAGGTCAGCACTCAGGAAATGCACAAGTCAAACAGAGGAGAAACGAAGTCATTTCCGATGATTTTCTTATTGCTTGAGTTACAAGAAGAAGACAACGGTCAATTGGGAGTGCGATCGGCGTGACTGTCAGGACTGTGTCAACTCCACTAATTTATTTATTTAGTAATGGTAATCGTAATTAATTTAGTAATCGTAATCTCGGAATTACGATTACGATTAGGCCCTACTAAACTATGAAGACCAGAATACTACTGGCTTTTCTGACTCAAGAAGCACTTGCCGGTGTTGCAAAGAAATCTGCTATGACTCGCTGAATTCAACGAGCAAGAAATCACGATAGAGGTTTTCAACCAAAACCTACCTCAGTAGCTTCCACCAGAATAACAGACTGCTGTGGACTCTGGAGAGATTTGAGTTTTCTTCCTCACGAGCACATGCGTAGTGGTAAAAACGGTACACATTATAGCAGGATAATTGTACAACAAGTACTTCTATGATAGATCTATTAGCCAGCTCAAAACGTTGGATGTTCGACGGAATCTTTACAGCCAGGATCCTTTATTTGTGCAGGTATTCACGATTCAGGCCATACGAGGCTCAAAAGTCTACCTTGTGCTTACGTTCTTTTGAGTCAAAAATCGGAGTTCACATACCAGCGACTTCGCATCCTAAGAAATTGTCGTACCAATCTGCTTCCAGAAATATGTTTTGCTGATTCTGAGTTAGAAATAAGAGCGGGTTTTCTACAGGAGCTTTCCAACTTCGAACTTTAAGGCTGCTTCTTCCATTTCACTGAGTCACTTTGGTGAAATCTTCAGGCCAATGGTCAGTCTTTGGCATACATTGACAATGAAAAAGTCAGTCGCATCACAAGATCATTATGTTCTCTAGCTTTCTTGCCGTTATAGGAAGTCTACGAAGCATTTAACATACTGGAGTCTAACAGAATTACTATGGCTGTATAAATTTAATTGCAATGACAAACATTTTATCTGTTTCAAATTGTTCTTTGCTAATTTTTATATGATCTATGTTGCACTTGTTGTTTTTTATCCATTACTTTTGCTTTATATGCTTTTTCTCACACACCCTTCCATCTCACAGGCTCTTTTGTTACATGCTCGTCACTTACTTATCGCCCAAGTACAGACGGACGGACGGACGGACTGACGAAGGGACGGAGGGACGGACAGACGGGTGGATGAAGGGAAGGACAAACGAACGAATTGGATGGATGGACGGACGGACGGGCTAAGCGTATTGGGTGCACTTTGATCAATGGGAGTTCAAATGTAACGATGATGCGAATTGTCTTAGATCAAAGTGCGCAGTCACGGTCATCATCTTTATTACTGTTGTTCTTCGTGTTTTCCGTGTTGTTCCTGTTGTTAGTGAACGGAGACAATCATCGTGCAGATTGGGGGAAATAATCATAAGAATTGAACTGCTTGCCTGAGCTGTGCTCCGGGGTACATTTTAAACCGTCTTCGAAGCTTCTTAAATAACGAAGCTGCGACTTAGAGAAATTTGCAGCAGGATTTCTTGGCAGAAATGACTCTTCTAGCTCTCTGGTCCAACAGCAGTTGAAAACCGTAACCCCTGAACTTTCCAAATCCACCGGAGATGCCGTAACAAACCCCAATCCCTTTAAAATTCCTCTTCTTCATCATCTGGATGCCTGACCACTCTGCCTCGTCAGTCCCTGGTCGCCGCCAGCGTTCTGTCTTAGTGCTAGTTCTTGTACTAATAGCGATACTTCTTACTTACTTATGTAGAAGCGTTCGTATGCAGGATGACATAGCTGTGTAGGAGATTGTCTTAGCTTTGATGATGTATGTCTACACGTATTGAAATATGCGGAGGAGAAATTTAGTTTCGACACACTTTTAGATGCGACTGACAGTAGTCAAGTCGACGAAGCATTTAAGAGGACTCATTGTGTTCACGAGTGACATCAAAACAGTAATAATAACTAGATAGCGTCATTCCTTGAAATAGCCCTCTGTGCAAATGAGTTGTTCCTGTTCTTCTTTTCTTTCTTGTTCTTGTTCTCTTTATCAATTTTCGTGTGTTCATCTTGTTCTTTCGCTAGCCTATTTATTCGAATTTTAAATTGTCCATCTAAATTACAGTCCATCTACGCTTCTTCCATATTCTTCATTATCCTATCTCGTATTCATTCTCCCCTCTCCAATATGTTATACATATATGTTAAATTAATATGTTGCAATAGCAGTAAACTAAATATAGCCGAGGAGTGTCCTTAATTTCACCGGTGCATGCATAATGATGCTCAATTTCCGAACGAACTCCGTGCATTTCAGATCCTGGCAACGCTGCCGAACAACGTCACGAAAGACGGGCCAAATGACTGGCTGGATTTTATATAGTCTACGTGAATGTGTATATCTGTACTAGAGTAAGTGGGTGCACGGTGGATGATCTCGGGGGTGGGAACGGGGCAAGAGGACGAACCTTCCTTTGGTTGGATATATTACGAATTAGTAAAGCAATTCCGCCGGAATTGCACGACGCCATTTTGATGCCCCTTTCAGTTGATTGCTTGACACTCCGAGGTTTCCTCTCGCCCGTCTAACACACTATACATATATTTGGGTGTGTATTATATATACATGTATGCAGATGTATATATATATATGTAAGGTAAGTGCATAAATATGCACATATATGAGTGTATGTTGCCCATTATATGTGAGCTTAACCTATACCTATGCATATATAAGGCATGGCGCTTAATAAGAGATTGTTTATTGCATATACAACCATTACAGCTTATAATTGCTTGAATGTATACGGCTAAACCTGTATGATGTTCATAGACTATCACGATAACAAAGTTCAGTGTTTCAAGACTCAATATATTTGGTTGGGCATTAGGCAGCAATTGGCTAAAATCAATCTACCAGTACTACATTTAGAGTTTCCTCACATCACCTTCTCAGTCACTGTTTATGACCTTGGCATTGAGTTGGATCAGGAGCTCTCTTTTAAGTCTCAGGTACATCGTCTTTGTCGTAGTTGCTACTACCAGCTACGGCAACTTCGTGTTGTCTCACGTTCTCTCTCAGTCACCTCATCTAAGAGTCTGGTTCATGCATTTGTCACTAGTCGGTTGGATTACTGCTCTTCTTTATATGTTGGACTCCCGGATGTACGGATTTTGTGCCTGGAACGTGTGTTGCTGGCGGCTGCACGGCTTATTGGTGGCATCTCTAGGTTTGGTCATGTCTCTGATTTCATGCGAGATGAGTTGCACTGGCTTCCTATGAGTCAGCGCATCCACTATAGGGTCATCGTCTTTGTTTGGAACTCCTTGTTGGGTATTGCCCCCTTTAACTTGAGGGAGCTTTGCCTACTTGTCCGGTCCAATTTGGGACGTGCTTCTCTTCGCTCCGCCACTAGTGGTAATCTACTAGTGCCTCGCGCTCGCACCTCGACCATGCAGCGTCATGCTTTCTCTGTTGCTGGCCCAACCCTCTGGAATGGACTTCCTGTTACTCTACGTCTTCTGCTCCGGGATTTTACTTCTATCTTCTATTCTTCTCTTAAGACTGTGCTCTTTCGCCGAGGTTGGTTTGGGAGCGCTTCTGAGTAGTTTTCTTGAAGGGACGCTATATAAGTGTTCTGTATAAATAAATAAAAAAATAAAAAAGGAGACATGACTTAAGCAAAAACCTTCCAACCAGTCTCGAGACACGCAGCAATACAGATCACTGTATTTGTAGCATTTACTGTACATAGAATTAACCAGTTTATAAATTTTCACTCTCATCTTATACAGAATAATTTTTGAACGACTTGGCCTCAACGAGAACACGGCCCCGATAATAAATAGTATTTTATGATGATTCAAAACCAGAAAATAATCTGTGGCGCTGCCTGTACCGACTTTAAAATATTTGAAATCTTAGTTTTTAATTGTTGAGAATATAGTATAGTTCAGAATAATTCATCGTTCCGAATTCGGTATATTTTATTTTTAGTAGTTCAAAATAGGCCCTATACTACCAGAAATAAGAAAGGTATGCAACATGTAATGTTACATGTTATGCTATTTATCTTGTTTATGACTTGCAACTGTCGGTGTTGGCGAGACGTGTGCAGAAAGTGGCGTTACAAAAATCATCCATTACATCACATTCAGTGTTGGGTACTATTTAAATAGTAAATGCTATTTAAATAGTATTTAAATAGTTCATAATTATTTAGTTCGCTTTTAAAATTGTTTACGTAAAAGAACCTATTGAAATAGTATTTAAATAGTAGGTGCCTAAAACTTCATACCCATGGCTCCCTCTCGGGATTAGCTTAAAAACTGCGCTCAATATCTGCTTCTCTTCTTATGTTAAGTAGAGTAAAACAAGATCATCATTGATTCGCTAGGCGTAGCTCCTCGTTTTGCTTTCAGTCGCTTTGAGGCGACGGTTTAGCTTAGCAAAGCGGACTGAGAGAAAAAGGTTATTTGAAGGCGTTACATAAATAGTCAAATACATAGGTACTTAGATACATAGATACATACATGATTACATACACAAATACATGAATATGTGAATACGTGAATACATGAATACATGCACACGTACATAGCCTACATAGATGCATACATACATGCATACACACATACTAACTTACATACACACATACACACATAAGTAAACACATACATATATACACACATACATACACACATAAGTAAACACATACATACATACACACATACATGCATACATGGAATCAGAAGTCATAATGTGTTAACGACTTGAACTGTTCGATCTAAACTTCAAGACTAGTGACAATGACTGTTGATTATCGTTCATAAGATTCCCAGATGGACCCGGAGGAGAGCTAGGCTGTCAATGTGGGCTGGATCCTGCCGAGCGGACAACGTGTAACAACCCTAAATTAGTTTTTTGCGCACAGGTACCTAGCCACCAAGCAGTAGAATTTGGTACAAGTCTTGCGATGGGTCACGGATCTCACCCGATGAAAATTCGTTGAAAATTCGTTGAAAAATGAGCAGAGTCGATGAAGAGAAACGCATACATAATCCGACATAAAACCGGATATATCAGTTTCATAATTATTCTGATGGGATTCGAAGAGCCAAGTTGAGGTGAAAAACCGAAATGTTAGTAATCGTACACTCATTGTCACTAGAGCAGAATGTACTTCTTCAGATAAAAAACATGATCTTACATATCTACCTACTCCCGGCAGGCGGGCGATTAATACATGTCCTGCGCTTATCCGACGGTTTGAAGGATGTACGGACGCCGCTTCGCTTTCCATCGACGAGGGACTGCTGGACGGTGAGACAACCGTGATTCATGGGCGGCGGATCACATCGCCCCTCGTCGTTCCTCAGCCTTGATGCTACGTGCTTCAGGAACTCTGAACGTGCTGTCATCTTTCAACTTAGTTGGAAATCTGTTGGTAGTGCTCTTGCGTGTGTGAACGAGCTTGCCACTGGTGACTCTTCTGAGCAATGTTTACTAATGGATTAATGTTCTGTTCTTACCAACATAGCATCTCTAAGGCTAGCGCAGAGAGCATCTCTGATTAGTTTATCTTGAAGCGGCGCTATACAAAGTTCTGAATACAATTACAATTACAATTTCGATGATTGCAATTACGATAATGACCACGTCGTTGATGATGCTGATTTAATAACTTACCAATTCAACGGAAAATGTACCAATAGGAAACTCTCTAAGCCGTAATGCTCACGATCCTTAATGACATTATCTTTTATTCATAACTCCTTCCTTCCTTCCTTCCTTCCTTCCTTCCTTTCTTCCTTGCTTCCTTGCTTGCTTGCTTCCTTCCTTGCTTGCTTGCTTGCTTGCTTCCTTGCTTGCTTGCTTCCTTGCTTCCTTGCTTCCTTGCTTCCTTGCTTCTTTGCTCAATTCCTTCCTTCCCTCCTTGCTTCCTTGCTTCCTTTCTTCCTTGCTTGCTTCCTTGCTTCCTTGCTTCCTTGCTTCCTTCCTTCCTTTCTTCCTTCCTTCCTTCCTTCCTTTCTTCCTTGCTTCCTTGCTTCCTTGCTTCCTTGTTTCCTTGCTTCCTTGCTTTCTTGCTTCCTTCCTTTCTTCCTTGCTTCCTTGCTTCCTTGCTTTCTTGCTTCCTTTCTTGCTTGCTTGCTTGCTTGCTTCCTTCCTTCCTTCCGTCCTTCCTTCCTTCCTGCCTTTCTTTCTTCCTTCCTTCCTTCCTTCCTTTAACTAATTGTTGCAAGAGCCGAAACCCTAAGAAATAGGAAACAACGCATTATTCGGTTGTCGCCTCAAAGCGAAACCGTAGTCAACAATCGTAATCCTTAGGAAAGCCCGGTCGAAGTCGGATATTAGGTCAGAGAAGCCAGAAGTCAACATGCGATCGGTAACCAAGATTAAACAGATTAGTATTAAGGCTCGTGACAAGGGTTCACGTCATTGCTGCAAGAATTGGTCAGTCCATTTTCCAGTTTATCTATATTTTGAATAAATTCTTAGTGGATCTTATCATACGGATCTTGTCATACCCGGGGTCTCTATCTCTCTAACTAAAGTCAACTATAGCTCCAGTTGTGGAACGTAGAGGAAGGATTTATTTCCTGTTCTTCAGCTTTAGGCTCTTTAGCCGACAAAGGACGAATCTCAAGGTCTTGGACCAGGGCCAGTGTACCACAGGATTAGCCTTTTACTTTCCTGTTTACGCTATTACCTTGTTCGACTTTTTCTTTGTGACAGAAGTGTGTGCACGCGAGCAACTTGCCTATGGTCTTTCACGGAGTCTGCTCGGGCTCGAATCGTTGGATTAGGAACAAAGCGTGCTACAGAAATAGACCACAGTACCGCAGATGGTCTCTCTAGGTCTCGTCTGGTCTCGGCGATATCCTTCCTGGATTTGGGCCTGTGTCGGGTCTTCAAGGTCTCTGACCGATAGGATATAGAACAGAACCGATGCAGTTTGACTTTGATCTTCTTCCTCATTCAGTTGCGCCTCTGTCTTCGCTTTCGACGATGTTGTCATCGGTTGCTAAAAGGATTAAGTATAAACTTCAGATTGTTTTCAGAAGATTCTACCTGATTTGAAGCCAGCTGAACCTGACGTAGCTTAAGTACCAGAGATTTTCGAACTACTATAGGCGCCCTGCTTTGACGGTCATTTTGGTCTACAGATGTGCCATATACTGTTAAAGGCGCCCTGCATCGAGAGATACTTTGATCTGCAGGTGGGCTATAAACATTTTCCCTTTATATCTAAGCCATTCCTAAGTGCCCGAAGACAAGTATTACACGCCCAGGGCTAACTACCTTTACTTCTGAAAAGTCTTCACTCCAGGACTAACAGTGTGAATAAATCATTAGCTCGCTGTGGCAAAATATTTGCGGAGTCAAACTTATAATCGTCTGTCGCTCCATGGGCATTTCCAGCATTGAATTCACGGATGTATGTATGTATGTATGTATCTATCTATCAATCTATCTATGTATGTATCTATCTATCTATCTATCTGTCTACCTATCTACCTGTCTATCTATCTATCTATCTATCTATCTATCTATCTATCTATCTATCTATCTATCTATCTATCTATCTATCTATCTTATCTTTCTTTCTTTCTTTCTTTCTTTTTTCTAGAGTGTACACTTTCTCATGTGCCGGCAGTGGGCCATTATGCAAGGCCCGTAAGTGCCCATCACACAGTCATCGTGGGAGCACGAATCCCATTTCTGGCAAAAACAGTCTGCCACGTGCCACTGTGCAATGTTAGTTACTGGCGAAACCGGTGAGCCACGGTCAGACAGCGTTAAATCCACAGATGCGCAGTTGTTCATCTGCCGGGCTTACAACGGGCTACTGACTTTTATTTTGCCAACAGCGGTGGGCCATTAAAGTGTGGCTGTGCGGTGTGTGGGGGGCCTCGCCTTTGCTCGCAAATATCGTCGGATCGTATGACGATATTTGTTTATTTTTATTTTTGCATTTATTAAGCGCCACTATCTAATGACTAAGCCTCAATCGATGGCGCTGAGCAGTTGTGCGTGAAGGACTTGCCTAAGGTCCCTACACAGTCACCTTCTGATGGGAGGCTCGAACCCCTAGTCTCCGAGTTATAAGCCAAGCGCTCTATCCAATCGGCTAGTTATAGACGCATATAAACGATAGATACTTGTCAAACTATCGTACTTCAGGTTAGTATGTTCGTAAACAACGGCGTGGTGCACATTGAAACGGGTAGAGGCAATTAAGGATCTCCATTATTTCCTGGAAATTGGTAGATTCACACTGGCTTTGCTTAGCAGGCAGCGTCGTTTGATGCCTTGAACATTATTACAGTGGCGCTATAGAAGTTCTTGGCTTATTATTATTACTATTATTATTATTATTTTTATTATTATTATATTTGCTCCAGCAACAATAGATTTGTTTCATAATTGAAGTGACGTAATAATAATAATAATAATAATAATAACAATTATTATTATTATTATTATTATTATTATTATTATTATTATTATTATTATGTATCACTAAATTTTTAAAGTGCCTTTTAACTAAATCACAAAGGCGCGGCAGCACGACTACCTAACGGCCTCTAAATAGGAACGTCTTGAGACGGGCAGAAAATGTTTCTTGAACTGTTGAACAGGCAAGGGATCGGATGTCTGGTGGAAGAGTGTTCCATAGAGACGGCCCCACTGTGGAGAAGGCGCGGCCCGCCCGAGCAGACGTACGAGAACGCGGTACAATGAGTTGACCGTGAGAAACTTTTCAAAACTTGAAAAGGGTCGAGGTTAGATTCCGTAGCAATAGGAGAAAACCAAGAAATCAATGCATGCAATATGAGAGTTCCTGGCAGACTGATGTCTAATGCTACCTTACTCTTTGAGGAGGGTATTCGACTCTAGCCATAAAACACCAATATCCCTATGTATACTTCAAGCACTGTTGTCTGTCTCTGTAGATATCCCATACTCTTACAGCATGTCGTATCGTTTGATTGTTCCTTTTACTGTAATTGCGACGGTAAAGTATGGATGTTTGTCTAATAAAGATCACTTACATTTGTTGCAACCACACTGGGTCCATGGCTGGCCACCAGTTTCCGCCAAAGGCAAAAGGCGGGTCAGCTCTGGGTTCTAATGAACTTGACCGTCTGGAACCGTGGATACTTTGCCCACTTTCGCCGCGTTGAACCGACTGCGTAAGTTAGTGATTTAAAAATCCTCTCTAGAGTTGACCAAACTTGAACTTAGTCCGAGATTCTAAATTCATATACACCGGTTTTAAAATTACAATAGTGGGATTTGAAAGAAGAGGTCAAAACTCAAGATGTAAGCCTAGTTGATACCAAGACGCTAGACGTCGCTTGAATCATTCAAAGACTAGGCGTGTAGTATCAGGCAGAAACTATTTGATACCAAGACCCTAGACGTCGCTTGAATCATTCAAAGACTAGGCGTGTAGTCTCAGGCAGAAACTGTATCGAAGTCAATCGGACTCATAACATTCCATATTCGTGTTTCTCTTTAGGGACCCTGTTTACTTAAATGAATTCTTTTAACTCAACATGCTTTTTAGATGTCCGTAAATTCATTTGTAATGATGTGGTCCATGACTGAATAATTATTCCTTGTGTGGCCTATGTGGCCATGTTGGTTGTAACTTAACTGAGGCCTCCGAAAACAACGGATTTCTGTGGTCTAGAAACTAGCAGTAGTTATATGGCTTGCCAGTGCTTTGCAGAAGGCTTTCATTTTTTCAAAGTCAGATTGGGTGATAAGTGTAAGAGACGGGCATTTTATCTTTAATACAAAATAGAGAGGCTACTTAGATAGGAATATCTGTCATGTACGCAAGAAAAGCGAGCAGTCGCCATGCACCAAGTGACGCGGTGGAAATTGTCTGTCAAATTTATGAGGCATCTTGACGAAACGCACATCGCTGATCCACGCTGAAGATGCAACGATTTCGGGAAATGAACTTCTACCATGCTTGCATGTAATTCACGTACTGAGGTGAGGCTTGATAATTAATAAATATCATGCCTTGTCTACATATAAATTCGTACATAACTATAATGCACGAAATACATCCATACTAAACGCAACAGCAGGAACTACATGTAGCTTGGCGTAAACATCATATATGTATTCATTCATCGCAGGATAAAGTAAGGTAATGTAATAAATGTCTCGTGAACATAGCAGAACGAAGGTGAAGAGCTCAGTCCTAGCCCCGGTTAGCTACATTGGTTAAAGCGTACGACAAGGCTTCTCTTTGCGTGAGGACGCCGGTTCGCATACTGCTAGTGGCTATATTTCAGAGATTTAAATCTCGGGCTAGCACGGTCCGTACACAGGGACCTAAAATGGTGTGGCGCCCATTCAAACGGGTAGCACTGGTGAGTGAAGGATCTCACCCGATAAATTCATTAAAAAATAAGCAGGATCGAGGCCATACGGAATCGATAGGAAAACGAGTTATTCGACCCTAAATTCAATAGTGGGCGAATCCTAAGGTCCTCGCAACGGCTCCAGGACATCGAATCACAGGACTTGTTTACTTCCTAGCTCACGCCGGTACCAAATTATACTGCCTGATGACAGAAACAAGTGTGCGTAAACAACTTATATCGGGTCTTTACACGAAGTCCGCACAGCAGGATCGAACCCGCGATCGTTAGATTACAGGCTAAATGCGCTACTGATGCACCATCGTGTCGCAGGCTACAAGTAATAATATAAATGTCCCAAGTCAGACACTGAGCGATGGCTTTTATGCTATAGCAAAACAAATAGGTCTCCATGTCTGACTGTAAGCCAAAATTGATCTGCTTCATGACCGACCTGTAGAAAAATCTAGAGGAGGCCTTCTGGCAGCATTAGTGTCTGTTATTAGCAGACACTGTTTTATTTATTTAGGATGAAGTATACATAGAAAGGAAATCAGTGCAAATCTATGAGCTCTACTGATGTTCATTTTAATGAAGCTCACTGAAGATAGAGAGAGAATGAGCAAGAGAGAGAAAGAGAGAGACAGAGAGACAGAGATAGACAGAGAGAGAGACAGAGAGACAGAGAGAGAAAAAGAGAATGAGCGAGAGAGAGGATGAGAGAATGAGCGAGAGAGGATGAGACAGACAGACAGACAGACAGACAGACAGACATATAGATAGATAGATAGATAGACCTACAGACAGACAGACAGACAGACAGACAGACAGACAGATACACCCACAGTAGACAGACAGACAGAGAACGTGTGTGTGTGAGAGAGAGAGAAAATCTGAGGGTGTTTGCCAGCGAAAGAAACCTTGGAAGACACTGGATTGTATTTATGTCACCTATCATGGATTGTGACAGATGCATTTGCGCTCTGCACTCGGCGACCTTGCAGCGCAGAAATCCGGCTGATAATATGAACCAGACATCAAACAGAAGAAGAACGATTCGGATGCCTTTAAGTCGACACAGCGGATGGATGACCAACTTGCTCCCTGCGGCCATCGTCTCGGTATCAACATCCGGTCTGGGGGCTCGTGTACTGAGGCGCCGGAATTAATCAGTGAAACGACGACGCGACTTCCGGCTAGACGACAAGCAGCTGTTTTGTTCAACTAATAAATAAAATCATTCTTTAAGAAATTTATCCTTTGAAAATAACGTTCGGTATATTATGCATTTAAACCATTTTAAGCGAAGCAATGGTTTATAGACTGGCGGGGTGTTAGTCTGCACGCTCGGTGTACGATGTTCAGCAGTCGTATCATCATCATCATCATCATCATCATCTTCATCATCACCACCACCATCATCATCATCGTCATCATCATCATTTTCTTTATGAAACGCCCTCCTATTAATCAGCAACATTGGTCACTAATTTCCTCTCTTGCAACTGACTGCACCGCTGCAGCCTCTATGCATTGTATATAAATCTATAAGTATATATATAGTCTAACCATGATGCATGCATGATACATTGTTAATATTATTAAAGGATCTAGGCGTGTGGTCCAATAACCCCATGCATGTAGGCTGTTAATCATTGACGCGCTTAGGAGAGGCCGCCTCTTAACCTTAAGTCCTTTTTACGATTAGCTGAGGACTGGAATTCTTGTTGTATGACTCAGTTCTTTCATCTGCGCCGCAAAACATTCATACAAAATTTATCAAATATGTCGAATGCAATTCAATGCGATTTGTTACAGTCAGTTCTCTTTTGTCGTATAGAAAGAACACGCATTGTATTCAGCATCCAGCCATTCAGTTCTTAAAGAGCTCATACATAAATAATAACCCAGGTGGACGTCACTATATATATATATATGTATATATATACAATGTAGTTTATAAGCACTGTACATATACATATAGACTTGCCATTCAGAGCATTCATTAATTCAGAGCAATTATATAGAGCCCTTTCAAGGTACCTCAGAGATCTAATAGTATTTGGATATCTGTCCCTGTATACACTATAACATATATGTATATATATATATGTCCATATACAGCTAGTTTTCTTGCTGTGTGTATTATTTTCATACTACTGCAAGCCAATTGGATACACTTCAGCAGATTTCTGCCTTTTATGTATATTTGCCTAAGGAGCGCAGTCCACATCATCAATTACTCACTGACAGAAGCTTTAGACAGCCCGTATAGCGTCGTAGGAAGTTCTTTGCGCAGTTCTTAAAAGGCGCCATCCAAGCGCACAAGTATAAAACACACAATTGGCCACTACCTTTTTTCGGATGCTGCATGCCAGACCTACGCCTGGATATAGGACGCCGTGGACGCTAAGCATCGTCAAAACAGCTTCGCCAAGCAGAAACTCCAGACTCCATGGTCGATGGTCATTGTATTGCTCAAGCTGTCTTCTCTTTCAGACGCGATCAATCTTACGATTATTTTTGCTAAATGCCGACGCCGGAAGACATAGATTAAAAGCCCGCTGAACGCTATACAAATAATCATACACGCTGAACATAAATGCATCTGGTGCAAGTTGAGCGATGCCCGCCCTCTCTTGAAACGCGTCAACAGCTTGCCTTTCATCAGCAGCCGCAGCCGGTAGCCATCGTTTGTCTGCCTTGTCTTAGACAGGTTTGGCAAAAGCTCGTAATTGTATTCGTAAACTCTAAATTTCTGAAGCGATACTTACTGTAAAAGCTAAACGCTGGGCACAAGCTTATTCATGAACACTACGTTAAGTCAGTGGGATTGTCCAAAAGATGCCATGCCAAGAACCAAGTCCGGTTGCCAGAAGACCAGAAAGATGAGGAGAGAGGAGGCTAGGGTGGATTGTGTTTAAGCTGAGAGAAATGGGAAGGCAGAGGAATCGATGAATCAGGGTGAGATATCTTGAAAAGGTGAGACTTATTGACATGAGAGCCGATATGCCTTTATTGACTTTTCTGACTGGCACGGCTGTTAGGCGTAAATTTCGAAGTATGAATACATCTCACTTTCATCGTGTATTGAACCGTATTTTTTAAACAATCTTCCCGAAAATACATACCGTACCTACTTTTCTGAAAGAGTGAGTTCATGAGACATTTTCCGCTCACATTAAATCGCGCTATTTTATACCTGTTAGCTAGACATGCTTTAGCAAGTTTGTGAGGTTCTCAAAAGGCGCTATATAAACATATATATATTCTTGTTTTTGCAGCTTGCGAATAAAGAATGCCAAGATTAATATGAGCGCTGGGCTTCTAATGAGGATTGTATACGGGTTCGATTCTCCCCTTAGGCTGCCTTTCTGTCTCATTGCACGGGCCACCGGAACTTTTCTGATTGCAGATCCATTTTGAAGTGCCATCGATTGATGCATAGTGCATTCTTATAGTGGTGCTAAAGACGTTCTAAGACTAGGTTATATCAGAATAGCTGGTGTCAATGCGTCCGTTTCAGTGCTTTACAGTTTCATTTACTACTTCCGCTCCATTTAAAGGACGGCGGGTCAGCGAGTATGAAATTATGCAACGTTGCAACAACCTGGTGCCTTTCGCGAAGAAAAGGCAAGACTAGTTATCGATGTTACCCTCGACTGACCCGAAAGGCATGAGGAGTAAGATGAACAGCGTGTTTTGAAAGACTATACAAACAACACGATCAACATAATTGTTGTTTTTGTATTTTTCTGATATGATGAATGACAACCAATCAAAGAACGTTTTCAAGGAGGCTTACCGTCGCCTCGTATGCATGGTAGACATCTAGAGTAATTGCAATTCGGTGCATACCTCTGATCAACGTGTGCGGCGCCGGGGCCAGGATTAAGTGGTCGTGATGGGGTATCAGGGAACTTTTATGGGCCAAGCTCAGAGCAATTACTGCCAGGATTTGACGATGGGGAAGTGCAACACCAATACGGGACAGGACATTAAGATGCCTGAGATGCACTGCAAGCGTCAAAAGCTGCAAACATTTCTATTGGCAATACTGTGCAGTTATTCGGTTAACGATGGGCCTGTAATCTAACGATTGCGGGTTCGCACCTGCTGAGTGGACTCCGCGAAACGACCGTGGGCAAGTTGTTTGGGCACATGTGCCTCTGCCAGTAGACAGTATTGGTTGGTACCGTAGTAAGGTGGGTAGGAAAAGGCAAGACGTGCGAAGCGCTGGCCTTGTGTCCAGGAACATGAGATTCGTCCACTGCGCCGAGGAGCAGAAAATGAGCGCCTCCCTTACTTTCCACTAGGGATATGGGAGCTTTGCTTTTACTTTATACATAACCTACTAAAGTAGATTTTATCAAAAACGAACAGAATCTCTCCGCTCTGTTATGGCCAAATATCTTCTGCTAATTGATCATCGAGTTATCATGGTGAGTGATGATGATGGGTCGTCATCACTGGCGCATCAGTGTTCTGAAATGAACCCCATAGAAAGGTTTAAGTTTCGGTCTAAAAACGATGACATCTGCGTGTCATACCTGCAGCACGGTCTGGGGTGAAGCGCCAGCCAGCAGTGATTTTCACAAGTTCTGAGGTAGAACCAGGAATATGGTAAATGGCTATTAAAAACTATGTGGTGTATTTGAAGCATCAGTTGATTCCTGTGTTGGCAATGCAATGCATTTATCCGTTTCAAGCACCCGACTTGTATTATTTTAGAAATATCGCATACTTAATATCTATGATTGATGCACCAATGTTTATCACTTTTTTCCAGTTTATTATATTTTGAAAAAATCCTTAGTAAATTAAAATTAAGCAATCATTTATCGAAATCAACGCCCTGTACAAAAGAACTTGATATATTGCAGTGATAATATTTATCGAATTTCGACTGGACATCGCCAACGAATAATCGTAATCGTACACTCGAAATTTCTAAGGCGCTACTTAAAAGCTAAACGCAGGCACCAGCTTATTCACGAAGGCTGCAATGATAACGAAAGTGACATACACTTCACGTACTATAGTAAGTTTGATAATAATATTTTGTTTTTTAAACTTAAAACGACAGTGCAATCACAATAAAAGAATATAATTTTGCATCTAAAGATAGAATTAAGTGTTGGCTCACTTTAGAATTTAATGCAATTTGATGCACATAATATGGTCGGATCGAGTGTAATGCGATTTATAAAACAGTCTAAAATACGATGCATTTGATTCAAGAGCTGTCTGAAATATTACGATATTAGACTGTGTGCTGAATACTAATGGAGGCAGTGCATTGTGATCTGTAACAGGTGAAGTGAATTTTATACGAAGACTGTTATCATCCATCTGCAATTAGAAATCGGATTTTGAGTGGTTTTATGGAATTTGACTATCTAATGAATTACGATAACGAACTATAGATTTACTTCCTGGCAACAATCGATTCACATTAATTGTTTAGATTAGATTGGATCGGATTAGATTGGATTTGATTAGTTTAGTTTAGACTAAACCAGGTTGGATAAGATCAAATCAGATCATCAGATGAGATTAGATTAGATGCGTGTGAAACCAAGACATGTTCTTTGCCGGTCACGTCCACTGCAAGAACTCAATTGGAAACGTGGGATTCAGTGTATCGTACAC
This sequence comes from Norana najaformis, assembly GCA_964023275.1. Classification (NCBI taxonomy): domain Eukaryota; kingdom Metazoa; phylum Annelida; class Clitellata; order Crassiclitellata; family Hormogastridae; genus Norana; species Norana najaformis. Next base: position 44,209,238 of record OZ029915.1, read on the forward strand.
CTTCTGAAAACGAATGATGTTCAGCACAATTAGACTTAGGCTAGAGACTGGACAATATTTTTTGATGGCCAAACAAAAAGAGATGCAAGAGATGCAGATGAACAGCCTAATAAGATTTCATTCCTTTGCGTAGACTAAACTCAAGCTACAGTGGCTGACTCAAGCCGACGATGAAAACCATTCGGTCAAAAAACATCGTAGTCTACCCCTGCAGAGCTAATGGCAATCAATCTCTTTTGACATATAGCAATTTGCACAGAGGATTTTTCATACGAACAGCTCTTGTAGTTATAATTCGACTTCTGGCACAAAACAGATCTAAACCCTGCAGACGCAATATTGACGGAGCCACAATTCGCCGAAAAGGAATGGACAGGTATCATAAATCCTTGACGACAACATTATTGCTTGAGTAAATAACAACCGTTTCGACATCAACTGGACGCTCGTGGACAGTGTTGAGAACAACTATTGCCGACCTCAAGCTGTGAAGCCGCAAAGGTTTCGACTCTGAGTAGGTTGTATCTGCAACGATATTTAGGACATAAATTCTCGTGTGTATTTGTTGCGTGCACGGTCAGCGTTACGACCACGGTCCTCCTATTATGCGATATAAAGGATTACGGTTTGTGTCGGAGGTATAAGGTCACTCGTAGGTTATACGATGTTTTTTACAAGCAGATACAAAAAAGACGATATCCACAAATCCTATCCTGATTCTTCATCTTCTACTTATCTCTCTTTCCGGTTCAATTCCAAACACCACCCACCGTAGCCGTCTAACTGTCTGCCTGCCTGACTCTTGGATCTTGACCTGGAACCGAAGCCTTGTTGGCTATTGATTTTGTTTTTACTGAGCGCCTATGAATAAGCTGTTTCCCGCGACTTAGCTTTCGGTGGGCGCTGTAGAAATCTCGAGTTTTATTACAGTCTTTAGAAAATACCAATTGGTCAGAGTCTTTGCAGTCTGGACCATTGGATAAACCTAAAATTATCAACAGGAGACCAAAGTCGATGGTAAAGCCGTCTAGACGAGATGAAACCTTGCTCTACCGGGTAAAACGTTCTGGACAACAAGAAATTGAGTCACTGCATGAAACTCTCATCGTAGAAACGCTACCAAAAATCTTTGGCTTGACCCATGGACACTTTTAAAGCTGGAGTCAACCTGAAGTCCTTCGAATAAAAGATCATTTGAAACCCTAGTAAAAAGTGATGTTATAAAATAAGCACTGTCTGCAAAAATGATTACCGAGTAACTTCGACTTATCTGATTCCTACTGTAAACCACACCGCACATAAGCGAAAAAGAAAAAGCTTTTCTGACATCACGAAACAGTCCAATTACGAAGGCACGCAACCTCACATTGAAATTCCGCCAAGAGAAAACTATGGCGTGATGTGCAAATGATTGTCTTCTCGACTGGCCTCCTTCTCCTCTTCCTCCTCCTCTTCCTCTTCCTCCTCTTCCTCCTCCTCTTTCACTTACTCCTCTCTCGTCTTCTTATCTTTTTTCCAACCCTTCTGCTCTTAATGTTCTTTTTAGTTGTATCTATATTGTGTTAAAAACGACACTAATCTTATACACTTGACCCAAGCCCATCTGTCCAATGCCTGTTAACATGCACACCAATTTTGCTCTACAGCGACCATCGACTGATGCTTTCAGCGTTATTACAGTGGCGCTATTTATGAATTCTCAGATGCTAATGGCATTCACCATGTAGGGCCCCAATGGTTGCGGATAGGTGTGAAAAATCATCTTATTTGTAGCATATTAAATACGCTACGTGTATAATATTGAGAGTGATGTCGAATAAAAAGGCAGAAACTTATCCAGCAGCTGCTACTGGGTAATGACATGAACCTGTGTTTATATGCATGTATATGTATATATATGTATATATGTATGTATGCATGTATGTATGTATGTATGTATGTATGTATGCATGCATGTATAATGCATGTATATATGTGTATCTGGCTTTTTATATGGCACCTTTAATACCCTCACAAAGGTGCTATCCTTGTAGCCCAGTATGTCTTTCACATGGTTTTTCTCAAACCTCTTTCTCTGATATTTCGTGACATGGCAGAATCTGGTTTGTCATACTCTATCTCTTTTCTCCCATCAACCGCATCTTGTGCTTCATTTGTATTTCTGGACAACTCCTTTGTCTTGACGCAGCGCTCCTGAATAAGCTGGTGCCCACTGCTTAGCTTTTAAGTAGCGCCTTAGAAATCTTTTGAGATTAGGATTACGTCGGTGTGCCGTGCATATAGGCCTTCAATTAATTTCATTATCAAACATTGCTAAAATCTCCAGCAATTGTAAAAACTGAATTTGCACCAAATTGTAATCGTTTTATGCAACAGTTTCACCAACATAGAACAACTCAAATAGGACCAAAGACGAACATATTCTGTTCAGGAACGACACTCAATCAACAGTAAGTATAATGAATAATCGATAAAACAAGAAATTTTTGAAAAGTAATCAACATAACTTTTACGTTTAAATCTTTCCGTGAGGTATAACTTACTTTTAGTTATACGACGTTTATACGATCACAAGACATTTGATCACATGTCATTTTATCACACGACGTTTGATCATGCGACGCTTGATCATACGACATTGGTTTAACGATGTTTGATGATTTAATTTCAGTGGCATGTTATGAAACGCTGAGAAAAACAACAGTACTAGCAAAACAGTCACAAGCTGTATTATTGATTAAGCCTACTAATAGCGCAATAATTAACTATTAGGTCAACGCACTATATGTTTGTACTAATAGTTCAACGATAGGGCTAATTTATTTAAGTTTCTGATTATGGATAAGTTAGTAGGTTATGTAAAATAATGCAACTGCGTCTGTTCTTAAGAACTGTGTGTTACAACGGCAGAGGAAGTTTTTAGTCCAGTTGGCGATACTTCTGCTGCGAAGGATTTTCTGTCCAAGTCACTGTATGCAAAAAAGCAGCTTTCTGTTTCTTAATTTCTTTCTTGAACCCTTCTACAAAATGCCATATTGTAGGAGGACGCGTGGAAACAGTCACTGGATTCCATAAAGCCACCCAGACACCCTCCCACGATATGGTTTTTGCATTAGACGCCTTCTGTTGCCGCGCCCCCTCCCCGTTCATTAGAAGTGTTCACTCGATGGAGAGAATTTCGGAAAATGCTATCTCTTCCTCGTCAACGTCGACGACTAATGTACTTCTGCTCAAAGTACGATATCCGTTCATCCATACGACTCGGCAGTGCATCGTTATTGACAGTTTTCCATTATTTAGCGCTGAGTCAGATTTTGTATTCTTTAAAAATTTTTTACCGAAACGTTATATAAAACGATGTGTGATCAAACGTCGCGTGAGAAAATGGCACGTCATAAAATTTCGTGTGATCAAACGTCCGATCACCCTTACTTTTACCTAATGCTTAATGTCTTCCACTTACAAACACCAAATGTAAATGATATCGACTCCTGATTATTGGAGAATCCGTTATATTTCGAGATTCTTTGAATATTTACTTCAATCAGTAAGGCGGTCTAAATAACGAGGGTGATATAGGCGCGTAGCAAGAGGTCCGCTCAACGCAGCCATAATTATGAGACTCCGTGTTTTAATGGACGAATTATTTTTTTACAAAGTGCTGAAAAGGAGCCGCACGTCTTTTACTACAGCGATGAATGGCTTCCCACAAGTTATGCCTTTCAGCTAGATCTAACGATCCAGTGCAGATGTGGCTAACCCACTGCAGAGACAAGGCTTTGTTTGGACAGATACTAGTGGCATAAAGACATTAGTTCTCGACTTGACTTACAACAGGGTCCAGACAGATAGGCACCTCAATCAATCCGTGGTATTGTGTTTTACACAATGGGTGTCCAAAGATGGCGTTGCCCACGAAGTAAGACAGGATACGAGCGTCTAAGAAGTGAAATTGGCTGAGCTGAACTTTCCATCGATTCCTGCACGACAGGTAACTCCATTGTTCAGTTAACTGATTCAATCATTTCAGGAAGTAATGGCTTTGCAACGATTTTCCTTAACTCCACGTGTAAAAATTGCATGATGTAGGTATAAATGGTTTAGCACGAACAGGCTGAAGCAGAGTGAACCTGAGGGGCTATTTGTCTTAGGCATCATTCTCTATATGGTCGCAGAATAACTAACTGTGCATTATTTATGTTTTTGGATTTTGATTCATTTTTGCTACCCATTATAACCGTATGCATTAAAACATTCATTTGGCTGGGGTCCCTAATGTCCTCTAAAATGGCCTTGGCAAAAGTCAGCAGATATGTAACCTGTCATCATTCATTAAAAATCAATTCTCAGCATCATCGTCGTCATCGTCGTCGTCGTCATCATCATCATCATCGTCGTCATCATCATTGACGTGTCCCTCTCTGGGTCGTTGTCGTTTCCACGACTCTACCAACAATCCCGGTCTTGGCCTCCTCTCCAGGCTGTGTCCGTTCTGCATTCAGTTAACTGGGAGTAAGCAGGTATCATGAGGCTTTCTATCTCGGGATCTAACTATTTCCTCCTCAAACTGACGATCTGACTAGTTCTATCGAGGGGCTGAGTAGATTTGACGCAAATTTCAACAATATAAAATAAATGACACCATCTGCCAGCGTTTCTGTTTAGCAGTTTATATGTTTCTGCCAGATGAAGTTCTTTGTCTTTGATGGTCCATCTTTTTCAATTTCTATCATCTCCGTAGGTTTTTCTATATAGTTTCTCAGGTATTCAGTTTCAATGCCTTATAATTTCAATGACTGCTTTCCAAGGACCTTTCAAGCAGCTTTTAAACGATTATCGTGCCAAACCTGTCGAGAACTGCTGGTTCGTCATTTCAAGGACTCTTAAACCACTCTATCAAGGACTGAAGACACTCCTTCAAGATTTCCTAGGCCACTCTCTTAAGGACTCCTTAAGCACTCTCTCAAGGACTGAAGCGCCACACGTTTAAGAACTCCTGGTCTCTCTTTCAAGGAATCCTAAGCCACTTAGGGCCTCATTGGTCACTCTTTTAAAAACTGCTGACTCATTCAAGGACTCCCGATTTATTTGTTCATGAAATACTGAAATACCATTTTAAAAGCTGCTGCTTTGTCCTGTAAGCAACCACTGAGCATATGTTTCTCCAGGAATGCCATGTCGCCGTTGTGTCGAGACATTGGACTCAGACTTTCAAAGACTGTTGCGTTGTCGTCTGCTGTCCGTCCTCGTCTGATCGCAGGTGTCCTGTTGGCTGAAGCCCGTCAGTGCCAGCAGCGCCGGCGACCTGGCACCTGCCTTGGTCTCCGCCGAGCAGAGCCACCAGCTGAGTTGGTCTCCTTGCCTGGATGCAGCCGAACAGCCGCAGGAACCACCCACGGAAACTGTCCGATAGAAAGGCGTAGAGAAACGGATTGACGCAGCTGTTCACGTAGGCCAGGCAGTTGGCAATCACGTGCATGCTGACCATGAGCGGCGTGCTTTCTACGTTGCCGAAATACTGTGCGATGAAGACGGCGTGAATCGGCAGCCAGCAGACCGTGAAGACAAGCACTATTACTACGACCATCCGCGTCACGCGTCGCCGATTGCGCACCCGCTCGGCCGACTCCCTCCCGGTGCCGGGTACCCCGTGACGGGTCAGCTTGTGCAGGATGCAGCCGTAGAGGGCGCAGATGATAGTCAGCGGAATCAGGTAAGCGAAGGCAAAGAAGCAGCCGTAGACGATGCGTCCGTGGTTTCGCTCGTCGTTCTTGTACTGGGTCAAGATGCGCGTGTTCAGACACTCAGAGCGCATCTCGCCGGCATAGTGGTAGTTGCTCGGCTCGTACTCCCACCAGATGTGAAGGTTGGTGAGGCAGACGACGAGCCAGTTGGCTACGATCGCTAGGCACGTGTTGCGCTCCGTTCGGACGGTGATCGAAGCGATCGGATAGACGACGGCCAGGAACCGATCCATGGACATTAGGACGAGGGTGTAGACGCTGGCGTAAGCAGTGACGTTTGCCACGTATTGGTAGATCTTGCACCAGGCGGCGCCAAACGGCCAGACGGGTAGAGCGTAGCGGGCGGCCGTGAAGGGAATGCACATGACTATGAAGAGGAGGTCGGCAACGGCGAGACTGACGATCAGCATGTTCGTCATGTTCTTCGGCTGACGGTGGTTGACGGCGATGACGACGATGACGACTAGGTTGCCGATGACGCCGAAGAGAGCGATGACGCTGAATGTCGTCGGGATGAAGATGGCGACGCGTGACTCGAAGTCGTCCGCTGCCGGTAAGACGGTTGACTGCGAGGCGCTCACGTTGCCCGCCGCTGCCGTCGGATTGACAGCGGCTGCTGCTGCTGCTGATGATGATGTTGATGCTGCTGCGGATATCAGTGGAGATGACGACAACATGGCAGCGTTTCTCTGGGCGCACCAGTCGGTTTTCTTCCAAGTCGTCTATCTGGTGAGGGTAAGGCAGAAAGAATGATTGCACGTGCCAATTCTGCAGAGACAATAGAACCATTGTGGGATTTTTATTTTAAGCAGTTATGTTATTTTAGATGGAATTTGTAACTCCGCCACTGCCTTGTTTGGAGGTAGTGCCAGTCTCAAGTCTGGATAAAGGAGGAGGGCGACGTCAACGGCCTTTGATGCCATAAGATGTCATTAAACTGAGGAACTACTACTACTAGATGGAATTTGTTAAATGTAAGGCACGTGATTTAAATTATAGCGCATGACAGTTTTAAATATACTTACACCAGCGCTAGATGTCTGGACAGAAGTACGTGTTATAGGCCTACGCATAGAGTCCCTTCTATATAGCAAAGATACTCTTCACAGGCTTAACGCAAGCCTGAACACATGTGTATAAACTCATCCAGGCCCTACTAAATAGCTAAAGATTTACGACCACAGAAAAATCTAATTTCTAAGACTTGGCTCATTTACCCCGATAATTATTATTAATGGCTAGATCATTTGTCTTCAGCAATTGCCAATATGCGATTATACCTAACACGCTTGTATCGCATAGATTCACTGTTATTTATTCGGATCCGAACCTGACCTTATTAGTTTCCTTTGAAGCAAACGCCTTCGAAAAAAGCTACTCCCTACGACTGAGATCGATTGGCACTAAAGAAATAATTACTATTGCGATCGCCAAATAATTTGGTATTTGGCAGTTGACAGTTTGTTATCTTACAAAGTCAAGAGTGCTTCGGTAAGTATTGTATTATTATTTTTGCATTTATTAAGCGCCACTAGCTAACGACCAAGCATTAATCGATGCTGCAGAGCAATTTTATGTGAAGAACTTGCTTAAGGTCCCATACAGGAATTGTCTCAGAGAAGGTTCGGACCAGTATTCCCCGCGTTACAAGCCGAGCGCTATAGCCAATCGGCTACCGTGACCAATGTTGTAAAGTAAACTAATCGGCTACCTTGTCCCACGTTGTAAAGTAATATAAGGTTACTGCTTGCTAAGTATACGTCCATTTTAATAATAGTTTGCAGAGATCTGTGTTCCTTCGATTGACAACTGAACCTCTCCTTCCTTATACGTCTTGACATCAGTTCAGATAGTCAAACATCACTCAACGCAACATAATTCGAGTTTCTGCCTGTCTAACACTATCTCTGTCTCTTTGTATGACTGTCTGTTTGTCTGTTTGTCTCTCTCTTTCCTTGTCTGTTTGTAGTACAATTGTCTATGTGTCTGCACTCTGTCTGTCTGTCTGTCTGTCTTCTCTCTCTCTCTATGCTAAAGAGTGATCCTCTTATCGAACGGTAAATTTTGAAGTGTTGTTCTGGTCGACTGTCTGTCAAGGATAGACCTGGTGGTTCGAGGGAACGAGGGCCGGCGTTGGACGGTGTATGGGGCTGTCGTGTACTGCGGACGCCATCGCCCGTCGTCGTTCTACGCCTTTGACGTTATTCAGTTTACGAACTCTGAACACGTTGTCATCTGTCAACTCGAGATGGAAACCTGTTGGTTGGGCTAAACGTGGGAGTGCCAGTCTGATAGTGGTGACATTTCTAGATATCTGAACACTTCTCGCTAAATGACGGAAGTTTTGTTCTTAGTGACATATAACACCATTTAGACTAGAGCAGGTAGCGCCTTTGTGAGGAACTTAAAAGGCGCTACATTAAGGTTTTTGATATATACATACATACCATTTGGAATTCTAAACTCTAATTCTGAGCCTATCTATCAAGTGTCAGTTCTGTAATTTTCTATATATGCGTATACATATTGGTGATCAAATGTCTCATAGAGTCTCGTTGATCGTATTAATTTACTCTGCAGCAATTCTAAAGAATCTCGTTAGTCTGACAAAAATCGTCGAGAATGGATAAACGGAGTCGCTGTATAGATCTCTCGTAGGTCTCTCTTCGTTGACAGAAAGTCAGCTTGGCCTTTTGAACATGCGGTCCTCTCAATCAAGATGGTCTCTACTTCACCGACAGATTGCTTTCTTTGCTCAAGTGATGGAAGATAAAGCGAGATCGTGCTGCTTTCATTAATTGCCATAGAGTGCTTAAAAGCAGAGAGCAATTGCTTCTCGTGACGCCTTAATGATTCAAGAATATACACGAGAGAGAGAGAGAGAGAGAGAGAGAGAGAAAGAGAAAGAGAGAAAGAACGAAAGAAAGAGAGTTGGCATACACATAAGGGTACATAACATAAGAGATATGATATGATGCCCATTCAACATATGCTTGAAATTCCACACCAACCACTACTAATCCTACTTCCACTCTAATTACCATTATTAAAATTGTTTTTACTATTAACATAATAATAATAATAATAATAATAATAATAATAATAATAATAATAATAATAATAATAATAATAATAATAATAATAATAATAATAATAATAATAATAATAAATAATAATAATAATCCCACTTCCGCTCCAACTAGCACTATTAATACTGTTATTATTATTAATGTGATAATAATAATACTAATAATATTGTTGTTGTTGTTGCTATAGCAGATAATTTTATTTATTTATTTAATAAAGCACTTATAACACGTACAATGTCAGTACATCTGACAGATCTGAGGCGCGGATGTTTTTTCGCTTGTGACCAAGATGGAATCATGCAAAAGCCAGGGTGAAGTAGTAAGTCTTAACAAGTGATTTAAAAGATGATAGCTAGTTTGCAAGTCGGGCCTTTTGTGGTATACGATTACAAATGCGAGGAGCACAGCGCAGTTTAATGTCCGTGATCCTACAATATTATTATCGTCCGGAACCTAAGTTCTTACAACAGACCAGTATCAGAAGAACGCAAGAATCTAGGAGGGCGATATGGAGTCAGCAATGTATTAAGACATGATGGAAGGCCGGTGTTCTGAACCTTATAGGTCAAGCATGCAATTTTAAACTTAATACGCCACTCAACAGGAAGCCAGTGAAGTGCATGAAGTCGATCTAATGCATTTGAAGAAGAAGAAGAAGTAGAAGAAGAAGAAGAAGAAGAAGAAGAAGAAGAAGAAGAAGAAGAAGAAGAAGAAGAAGAAGAAGAAGAAGAAGAAGAAGAAGAAGAAGAAGAAGAAGAAGAAGAAGAAGAAGAAGAAGAAGAAGAAGAAGAAGAAGAAGAATGATAATAGAAACTTTGTACCTGCAGTTCCTTATTCGTTGCTGTTCAACATATTGTTTTGCTGAAGGTGAAGTGGCCGTTGTTTCGATGATGTAACTTCTGCTTTTGTTGTATCCATGAGCTGCTGACGTTGCACTTCACGTGAAGAATTTAAGTGTTGGTCCAGCAAATATGGAGAACACCCGTAATATGTTCGGATTCCTATTGGTTTAAAGATTAATTATTAGCAACCTTAACCCTTAGAATAACACAACGATATGAAACACTATATGAACGAGGCATAGTCTTCCAATCAGCAGAACAACCGTCATCACCGGAAAAGTTCTGTCAAAGTTTTCTCGCATACATCGAGTCTCATAAAATTATTGCGCGAATTTCGTTAAGAATTCTTATATTGTCGATCTCGAATGTAACACGAGGAGCAGGAGAGAACGGGGATTCTAACCCGTGTTCATCAATGCAATATTTCTAAGTGTAAATCATTCGCTGAGTTCTTCCGCAGATTCCTGACTGATTTGCGCTATTTGCACGCTTGTGTCTAACACGTGCGTCTATGGCAGACAGGCGAAGCGCCAAAGAGTCACGCAAAGCATCCCCGACAACAAATGATGGAGAGTGGGACGAGTAGGAGGTGTGCAACAAGCCTGCTGCAGCGACTGAAGCCGTTCAGCCCACACACAGCGTTCTCTGTAGGCTTCCCATACAACTGTCTGACTGCATCCGGTTGATACGAGATAACATGGCATATGGTATGCCTACGATTCCTCGCTCAGCCGATGGACATATGACGTGTTAACAAATGTCTTACTTACTTACTTACTTTATATGATGTGCATAGTTTTTAGTTAAGTTTTAGTTAAGACTTTCTTTTTAGTTCAGTTGTACCTAATATTTGTTAAACAGTTTTGTCGGCACATGCATCGTTTTGTAATAGGCGGCCCTAGTATAGCGGGACTTAGGTCCCTTTTGGGTCTACTATTTGTATCCCAATTAGCGATACACTGGTCAACGTATTTTCTCTTTTGTTCTTTTGGAATCAATAAAGTTTTCATTCATTCATTCATTCGTTCATAGATCATGCGCGGTGATGGTCTCCAGTAAGGCTATAATTATATCTAAATTCTTACTAACACGACTTACACTTCTTACTTACAAAGCTGCCTGAAATGCATGATCCCGTATATTTACTTTTCGATCTATTCTTGCTCACGTGAAATGAGTTATATATTTTATTATGTCGTGCTAATCGTGCGCTGGACCGATCCTTCTGGAACAGTCTTACACTGAAAGTACCTACTGTTCCAGAAGCCACATGACCTCTAGAGGAAGCTTTTTCAGTCTACCCTAAGTCGTGCCTTACCACATCTGCCTGATACTTGTTTCAACGCCTTTCAGAGTTAATTAGTTAATCAGTTAGTTATATATTAGTTATATATTTACAAAGCGCATGCTATAAACCACTTCAAGCCTTTTCTTGTCCGTCTGAATAATGTAGTGGTTTGAAGAAAAACATAACAATGATCAGATAAATTCATATGTTAATATACTGCGCTACAAATTTCTGGCATTGCATCGTCGACTTTATCAATCGGCCCAAAGCCCATAAACCAGGGACTAGGCCTAACCAGATTGTTGAAGCCATCAATAGACAACACACTGGTGCAGATAGAGGCTTTATTCTTAGTCCGATCTAGTATGAAAATTTCTTTAGCGCCATTCTAAAAGCGCATAAACTCTTCATCAATCCTTGCCATTGTTTAAACATAATAGATATAGACAAATCAGGATATGTCTCTGCATGCATATGGCACAAAGCATATGCAGCCTGTGTGCAAGTAATGTTATATATAACTCCATACATGTGACGTAGATCCTATGATGTAATAGTGGGCTATTTATAGTTGCAAGCAGTGGAGGGGAGGAGCATAATGAATGGGCAAATTCCTCCCGATGCAGGTGTAAGCCAGTGAGGGGAAGTTGCACCACTGCCCTACCAATATCACCTTCTACATACATACATACATAATATATATCATATATTATATATATATTATATATTAAATATTACATACATAAACTGAACCGTTCACAGTAATGTATATATCTAGACTCGACTACAGACTTATTAGTAACTTTTAGGCATCTGACAAAAGCGCTACCTGCACCTGCACCTAAATGTTGTTAAAGTCATTAAGAACAAAAGGGTAAGCAATAAGCAATCAATAATAATCAATAGGTAATCAAAAATCAGTGCTCAGATAACTAGAAGAATCACCACTGGCATGCTCACGCAGACACGCAGAGCCCAAACGACGGATTATATATATAAAATATATATATATTATATATATATTTTATATATATATAATCCTTCGTTTGGGTTCATTAAAATATACATGCATATATTGTTGTCCATGGGTTTAACGACATCTTATGGCAACTAAGGCCGTTGACGTCTTCGACATGAAAATGTTGTTGACGTTGTCCATAAGTTCATTTCTTTCTTCTTATCGTTTCCTTTAAGATTTTTGTTTCCGTAGGTAATGTATGTATTTTTTTAAACTGATTGCAGCACGGCATGGATGAGAGACCAAATGCAGGCGAAGGGGATTCTGTTGACTGGTTGATGGCACCTTTGTCGACTTCTTGTTGGTTTTCTTCTTCTTGGAAGACTGTCCACTGTCCATTACGACTCTTGTGTGTCCATTAAGGGTCTTCTCAGTTGCTATAAAGCCTTTTTTCAATATCTGATTCATATATTTTCTGTAATTTTTTATTTTCACTGGCCATTTCGGCTCTTTTGTAGCCGTCAGGCTCTTTTGTGGCCATTTAAGGCTCTTTTGTGGCCATCGGGTTCTTTTTTGCCTTTTTTTGCCTATATATGTGTACGTGTATATGTGCATATATGTACGTATATGGACAGTTAATATATGGCGCCTTTCAAAAGATACTACATATACACATATATCGTGCATATGTATACATGTATAATACATATACATAGGTATGCCTAAGCGATGCTACGAGGTGATAAAACCTGCGGCTGCTGCAGATGCTTTACTTAAATCACGAAATAACGACATTTTCTGTCTTCCGTTAATCCGAAGGTAGCCGTAAAAGCAAACAGCTGAGTGCATAAAACGCCATTTTACCTGCTTCATATAGTGCCCACATTTAAATATCAGAGAGAGGCTTCAAATGCTATCGACCAATCGATTCTCAAGACAAGATACGTATTCACGATAAAAATGCACCTACGTACAAACATACATACATACATACATACACTTATACATACATACATACATACATACATGCATGCATACATACATACATACATACATACATATACATATTGTATCAACTCATGCATATATCAATTTTTGTAATATTTTCTTATTTATACAGAACACTTATGTAGCGCCCCTTCAAGAAAACTACTCAGAAGCGCTCCCAAACCAACCTCGGCGAAAGAGAACAGTCTTAAGAGAAGAATAGAAGATAGAAGTAAAATCCCGGGGCAGAAGACGTAGAGTAACAGGAAGTATGTATGTGTCAATGTATGTATATTATAGAATACGTTCCTATACCGCATGTTTCTTCGTAAATACAACCAACGACTACACGGCCACAGAGTTTTCGAAACAATACGCCGGCCACAGAGTTTTCGAAACAATACGCCGGCCACAGAGTTTTCGAAACAATACGCCGGCCACAGAGTTTTCGAAACAATACGCCGGCCACAGAGCCCGATGAGCCAACCGAATAACGACACTAAGGGGGCGTTTTCTCCTTTGTAGTGGCAATGCTTCTCGATTTTTCCTATCGCTACCTTCCGCCAACCAAACAGAATCGTTTACTATCGCTGGATTCACAGGATAAAAGCCTCAGCGACATCTGCCACCATGTCAGTCATTCCTCCACAAGCGCAACCGACACCGCTATCTGCCACTTTTCCACCGACGCTTCTGACTCTGAGTCAGACTTCGACATGTCGGAAGTTCATCCTCCGCATTGTATGGTATGGTATTGTATGGCATGGTATAGTACTGTATGGCATGGTATTGTATTGTGTGGTATGGTATAGTATTGTATGGCATGTTATTGTATTGTATTGTGTGGTATGTATGATAGTTTGCTACGTTCGTTTTGTTTGGTTTCGATGTTAACTGTTGGAGGTCTATAATACCCTCGTTCTGATTACATGTAAAATGTAAATGTGAACGTTTTCTATAGCGACCGTTCAATTTTCCGACTGCTCAATTTTCAATGAATTTATCGGGTGAGGTCTTTCATTGCGCTTCACTGCAAATAGGTATGTCCTTTCATTCGGCGACAAGATTTACAACGATGTACAAAGGTACATCATATCATCCCTATCTTTACTGGGTTGAGATATTTTGAACTGAAAAAGCCGTCGCTAATCGTACTCACACTGACAACACACTGACATTGACGCCAGAAGGAATGCAATTATCACCGAAAACTCGTGACAATATCGACTTGCGGTTTTTTATTCTTCCATTTGCTTCCTGTATGAAGTTGTCTGTGGCATTATGACTATGGATCGCTAGCCTGATGTCTGCTTGTTTGCGATTGCATCGATCAGAGTAAGCAACATGACGGCTAAAGTGCAACATGTCGAAGCAACAACGCAGGTGACATATTTTGTAATGTGACGGATCAGTCCACAGAAACCAAACGCATATAGGACGAGAGTTCCTTGGACACCTACATATATGTATATGTATACGTGTGTGTATATATATATTTATATACATGTATATATAATTATTTATATATATGTGTATGTGTATTAATTATTACTGTAAATGACATTGTACACTAACGGTATATTATATGCAGGTTTGTTAGGGAACAGACGTAACCAATGTATCCATTTGAGGAATAATATTTGCTTTATCGAGTTATAAATGACGACGACAACGACGGCAACGATGACGATGATGATGATGACGATGATGATGATGATGATGATGGTGGTGGTGGTTGTGATGACGATGACGATGATGATGATGAAGATGACGATGACGACGATGATGATGTATAATTACATTCATCGATCGAAGCTTCGTCGTCGATGTCGTCGTCATCATCGTCGCACGAACTAATTAGATTTGATGGACTGGCAAAGGTCGTCGAAATGCGTCTGTATGGTTCAATGTATCGAACAGAACGACGAAGACAAAGACCGCGGAGAAGCAGCAGAAGGAGGAAGAGGCGGAGAATAATGAAGAGGAGGAGAATAATGAAGAGGAGGAGAATAATGAAGAGGAGGAGAATAATGAAGAGGAGGAGGAAGAGAGCACAAGGACGAGGAAGAGGCGGAAGAGCACGGGAAGAGGAAAAGGAGATGTTAGAGGTGGAGAAGACAGAAGATGAAAAAGTGAAGAGGATGCTGGAAGAGGAAGAAGAGAAAGTCAAGGACAATGATTATATGTGGGAGGGAATCCTTAGCGGAGGCTGATGGAAATGCATACAAAAGTAGCAGGTGGAAGTAGAGTATGAGGATGTGGAGGAAGATAAGAAGGGGGAGGATGCAGAGGAGCAGGACCATACGCTAATTAGCACCAAAGCTTGTAATGTAATGCAATGCAATGCAAATTCAATGTATTGCATGTTTCTTTATATAGCGCCCTTATTCATTTCAAAACATATATATGTATATCCCAAACAAGGCAAGAATACAAATGCCACGCCTAGAGAAGCATAGGAAGACGACATCTGTGCCTGATGGATTGTATAAAGGAAGACATGGAAGACTTGAACTAAACACGAGAAAAGCATTAGACTGGATAAAATAAAGGAACAGAACGGGGGTCATGCATTCGCTCCCATCTCCGCCAAATGGCTGGCGATGATGTTTATATATAAATAAAGTACACTTGGTTTTCCGTTTAATAAATATATTGTATTCACGTGTCGATAATTATTAGTTAGATTTACTTGTAGGCCTACACGTGTCTAAGGTAGGCATACAGGTTGCACTCAGATTCCTACTTGAGTGGTCAGCTTGAATGCTAGATCCTGTGTAGAGCATAGGCCACACGACTTAGTATAATTGAGGTTGAGAGAGAGACAGAGATACAGAGACAGTTAGAGAGACATAGATAGATATGCAGACAGACAGGCAGACAGACAGACAGACAGAGATAGATATGCAGAGAGACAGAGAGACGAACAAAACAGTAACCTGTGATTTAATTATGCGCATAACCTGTCCGTTTGCTCGAGCGCCATGCAAGTGAGCAATCTAGTGACAAATTTAAACCCTACGCCTTGAACTAAACGGCAACGCGGGAACAGAGAATGTGGTAAGCCCATAGACCTTACCATACAAAGTCATGTTGCTGTTCAAGCCTCAATCGTAATCGTAAACTCCAAATTTCTAAAGCGCTACTTAAAAGCTAAGCGCAGGGTATCAGCTTATTCACGAGCGCCGAGTCAAGTCAGTGGGGTTGCCCAAAGACGCCATGCTGCCAGAAGACAGGAGAGAGAAGGGGGAAAGGAACTGTTAGAGTGGATTGTGTTTATTGTGTTCAGGTAGAAAAATGGGAAGCCTTAGCCAATCGCTAGGCCAACGGGTGTCCCTTCTGTCTTTTTAATAAGTGGTTTTAAACTTGTAAGAAGATGGCGAAGATTGTGATTTTATACGCTACACTGTGCTTGTCGTATAAACGCCTGACCACGCATGGTTCGTCATCAGTCTATCGGGTCGCTCCCTACTGGGGTCCGGCCGGCTGACCCCCAGTCGAGTCGCAACCATAGTTATTAATGACATGGCCGCTCATCATAATCAAACAATCCGCCGCTACATATGTATACTTTGTTACATATGGCGTATAGGATAGGACCGAAAATTATTGTACTTTGTACGCCTTCTGTGCATTTTGGTGGGAAAGCCGACCGCAAATTAAGGGGTTGTGTTTGCTTATGGCTGAGACTGGCTTAGGCTTTGGTCCTGCGTGACTGTTGCTGTTTTCACCAGTCGCTTTTCGAACAGTCATGTTTTAGTCTTCCTGTATGAATGAGTTGTTTCGTGCTTCTGAGACGTTTTGCCCTTTTGGTTTTTAGCTGTTTTTCGTAACACTCTGTTGTTGGACGGTGTATGTATGCATGCATACATACATACATACATACATACATACATACATACACAGACTTACATACGCTCCACTTGTGGCTGTTCGCTGAGATTTGTCGTCGCCTGAAGTCGATATGTTATTATGTAAGCCTATTGCGTTTGAAAATAGCTTATGGAATAAATATATTTTAACCTAGCTGGCTGGTGCCTTCTTCCATATTCCTAGACAACCTGTAACAACATAAATAGCCTAATTACACGTGCATAAGCCACACATTTAGTCTACATACATACAAACATACATAAATTCATACATAAATACATACATATCCACATATATACACATACGTGCATACGTACTTACATATATAAATACATTCATACACACATGCATACATACGTACATACATAAATACATACACATTCATATATAAATACATACACATACACATATAAATACATACATACATTGTGCTCAACGCATCTTCCTCTTCCTCCACCGACAACTTCAACTGCTTCTCTCTCTCTCTTTCTCCCCCTCACTCCTTCGCCAGTTGAAGCAGAATAAAGGAAGCACAAATTGGCAGAACAATCCGCGTGGCAGGAGTGTCAGACGGGGCACGAAATCAGCAACTGCCGTCCTGGAATGGCTTCTTTATGTCAGCATAATATAGATCTATGGCCAGGCCAAGCCGATTTATGTCAGCATAATATAGATCTATGGCCAGGCCAAGCCAATTTTGAACACGTAATAAAGTCTACAGAAAAGTATGCGCATGCCTCTGTTGCATATATGTGTGCACGAATGTTTGTGTATGTATGTATAATAATAACAATAATAATAATAATAATAATAATAATAATAATAATAATAATAATAATAATAAGACAATTTATATAGCGCCGTAGCACAGCCGAGGCCGAAGAAAAGGGCGCTGTACATGTACGTATGTATGTATGTATGTGCATGTATGTATGCATGTATGTATGCATGTATGTATGCATGTATGTATGCATGTATGTATGCATGTATGTATGCATGTATGTATGTATGTATGTGTACATGTACTGTATATGTGTAAATATGTGCATGCATGCATGTATGTACATATACAGGGTATGTATGTAAAGTGTGTATATATGTATGTATGTATGTATTTATGTATGTATGTATGCATGCATGCATGCATGTATATAAGTAAGTAATTATGTAGTCTTTATTTGCATCAGTCAAATGCACATGCATTACATTATATAGAACGACTGAGTACATATTTAAAAGAGATTATAGCACGGGCGGACTAACGCCACCTCAGACTACCTTCACAGGAAGCCTGACCCTGTTCTAAGCCAGGGTAAAGCATGAGAGTTCTGCGGTGAGCTTGCAACCCACCCAGGTTAAACAACCTTAGCAACAGAAACAAAAAAAATCATATGCCAAAATACAGGATGATTGTAGCGGAAGGCGTGGGAAGGCTGCACACCCTCACGAGGGATGGTGGGCACACAAACTCCAGTCAATATAAAGAGCCTTGATGAAAACTGGTTTTAGAAAGTTGAAGTTCGAGATTTCAGCTCCTTTCAACCAATTTTTAACTGGTTTGTGCATATGGAATGTGAAATCATTATACGTCGCTGGTAGGCCAGGGCAGGTGATAAAGGAGGTGAAGACATACAACTTACAGATTCTCCGTATAAGTGAAATGAGATAGACGGATAGTAGAAGACTGGAGTCGGACGGCACAATAATACTCCTTTCCGGAGGACAAAAACATGAAAAAGGTGCGTGAGTTCTCAGCAAAGAGGCCACCAAGACTTTGCTAAGTTAGGAACCGATAAGCGATAGAACAATAATAGCAAGGCCGCAGAAAAGGTTCTGTAACACAACCATAGTTCAGGTGCATGCACCGATAAACACGGTAAATGATGAAGTAAATGATGGATTTTGTCAACAGCTACAGGGCATTATGGGTGAGGTCCCGAGGTACAGTATGAAGATCTTAATGAGAGGCTTGAAAGAACATATTGGATCGGATAGGGCCGGCTACATGGGAAGAGGTTATGGGAGGGATGGCTGAGGTTGAAAGATCTGATAATGGAGAAAGATTACTGAGCCTCTGCAACAGCTACAAATTAAAGATTGGAGGGAGCTTTTTCCAACATCGAAAGATGCACAAGCTCACACAGACCTCACCTGATTGAGATACATGCAACCAAATAGACCACAGTTGTATATCTATATATGTATATATGGGCTTTGACAAATCAACGGGACAACAACGGGACAAGAGGATACAGAAAATATCACCAGAAAGGGAAGACTAAAATGTAATTCGTTTGGACAAATATAGGCGAGCCAATCAAGCTATGAACTGGATTCTTGAAGAGAAACGACAGAAGGGAAGACAAAGGAAGAACTGGCTAGAGATCATCAGAGGTGACCTTGGATGTTTGGAGATGTCGTGGGGGGATGAGGCAGGAAGACTGGCGGTTCCCAGAGATAAATGGAGAAGCTGCGTTGCCCGATGTTCAGTCCTGGACAGGAATGACCAAGTACTGAGTAAATATATCTCAAGGGAAATTATAACCGAGGCATATATGCACTACTAAAAATAACTAACGATACATCGATTTACAAAACTACTTTAAAACAGTTTAGATTCAATATTAGGTATGTTTGGTAGTACGTATACCTCCATTTCTACTTGCAATTTTCAACTGCCTTTCACACACTTTCCAATTCCTCCGAAACCTTTTGCCTATCGATTTTATTTTCACTGAGCGCCAGTGAATAGTTGGGGGTTGTAGAAATCTCGGAATTACGATTACGATTACTCCTTTTTGTAAGAGAGCAACAATTGATCAGGAAATCCTTCCAACTCCGGATGTACAGCGATTCATTCAATATACGTTTTCATGACTACCGTTTAGTGTAGAGTTTTTTTTATTACTGCTCGTTTAATGTGTTTTACTACAGAGATTGAGAACAATCTCGCTTTTAGGCTGCAAATGCATCGACCTTCGCCATAACAGACCGCTACTGAGGAGTTTTCCTTGAAGTTAAGCTATATAAGTTTACAATTATGATTACAAACATACAATTACAACTGATCTGTGCTCGTCTCAGCTACAAATGCATCAGCACTTGGTTCTTTTTCGCTGTCTCTGCTGTACGTTTTTATCGGCGCCATGCACCAGACCCTGATAAAATCGTCTGAGCTGCAGATAGTCTAACTTCTGAGGTTCACGGCTTTCAGCCCTTTATTATAAACAGTTTTGTTTTCTTTTCGACCCACACGTAATTTTCCAGTTCTGCTTTCATCACAGTCAGCTTACCAGAGGCGTTTCGGTGTATTTGTGTATGTATGCGTGTATGTATACATGTATGTATGCTAGCGATTAGACAGACATGTTTCTCGAACGTGACCGATGGTGTAAGCTTCCGTGGCGTTACCATGGCGTTACCCTCGTTTTACACGGACAACAACAACAACAACAAAAACAACATTATTATTATTAATAAATTATTATTATTTTATTATTTTTTTACCCGAGATAATTATGATCCCTCAGGATTTCAGAAATTAGGGATTGCGTTGTTCTGGGATGGTTAATCTTCGGTGATATTGATGTTGTTGTTGTTGTTATTATTACTATTATTATTATTATTATTATTATTATTATTATTATTATTATTATTATAAAGTAATAATGATAATAATAAAATTAACGTGCCAGACATCAAACTTGAAGCAGAGGCACATGCCAATTGTTGCACCGATCACTATAAATCCAAAATACAAATAGAATTTTAAACCATTATGTGAGGAAATTAGCGCATGTAATACGTACAATCCAGATAAATCCCTTCATTTTCCTATTCAACTGAAACCCGTGCACTCTATTCGTTAACGGCGGCACCACTAAGTCTGCTGCTTGTTGATCTAAGGTCATTCGTGCGTGCGCATATAATCATAACACTTGCACCTGAAACCTCCGACGAATAGAAAGATCGCCTATTTGACCCATATGCAACTGAGTTGTCAAGTTCATAGAGTTGTTAAGTAAGTAAGTATGCATGTAAGTTACTAAGTAAGTAAGTAAGAAACTAAGTAAGTAACTAACAAGTAAGTAAGTAAACAACTAAGTAAGTATTAGCAAGTAAGTAACAAAGTAAGGAAGGAAGAAAGTAGGTACGTAGGCAATTAAGCAGGCATGTACCTACTTACTTACCGACCTGAACAGGTCTTGAATTTATTTCTGAATTGAGTCGCCGACTAACTGCTGCTTCTGGTGATCCACGTGAGACAATCCATCTCTTTCAGCACCTTTCACTTTGCACACAGCGGTATAATGCCGTCGCTTTCAGGGGCAGAGGTTTGCAGGCCTCCGTGGGAA
This sequence comes from Norana najaformis, assembly GCA_964023275.1. NCBI lineage: Eukaryota > Metazoa > Annelida > Clitellata > Crassiclitellata > Hormogastridae > Norana > Norana najaformis. The sequence goes on from OZ029915.1 coordinate 44,230,374, forward strand.
CGACGACTAACGACGAATTGTTCACTTGTTTGTTGATGATGATGATGATGATGATGATGATGATGATGATGATGATGATGATAATAATAATAATAATAATAATAATAATAATAATAATAATAGGCTAATAATAATAATAATAATGTTGTTGTTGTTGTTGTCCGGGTAAAACGAGGGTATATAACGCCACACTTTCGAATAAATGGGCTCTACGGCTAATAATTATAATTTAAGTCGGCTCATGGGCGTGTGCTGCCTATATAGTCATCAAATATTCTGAACGTGAAAAGTCCACTTTCAGATGATTACTAAACTATATGCAATTGACATAACTAGAAACTTTCAATTGTAGCCCTTAGCTTTAAGTTTGTTTGTCCTTTCACAATTATCATCACTTCTTTGGCCTTGTGTACTGCTCAGAGGATTTTCAATCCTCTGCAATATTCACCTTACGACTGGCTCCGGACTCCCCGACTTTCCCATCGTCCATGTGTCCTGCTCAGAGGATTTTCAATCCTGTGCAATATTCACCTTACGACTGGCTCCGGACTCCCCGACTTTCCCATCGTCCATGTGTCCTGCTCAGAGGATTTTCAATCCTCTGCAATATTCACCTTACGACTGGCTCCGGACTCCCCGACTTTCCCATCGTCCATGTGTCCTGCTCAGAGGATTTTCAATCCTGTGCAATATTCACCTTACGACTGGCTCCGGACTCCCCGACTTTCCCATCGTCCATGTGTCCGATTCACAAAGAACTGCTTCCCATGTAGTGTTTCAAGCATCCGTTTCTTTACAATCTTTTGGTTCAGTCTTAGCAGCTCTTTGACTTAGAATATAATCTTCTACCCCAATGGTCTTCTTTCATCCCCTTATGAAACTGCATCATGCCTGACCGCGCTCTCAACCAGGTAGGCCCTGTATTAACCTATGCTGAGAAGCCCTTTATTCAGCACTTGCACAGTGCGATGAGTACGGTTAATTGATCATCTGTTTCCACTTGACTGAGCAGGCTACCAGCATGAAATGATTTCTTGTGGCGACAGGTGTGGACTCAATGTAACGAATATCATTTAGAACAAACAGCAAGAAAAACACTTTAATAAGAAAACTATACACTTAGTCATTGGTGTAGATCCTTTGTGAACATTTGGGGCCCAGACAAATCTTTCCCCTTCTCATTCGTTAGGTAACGAAGACTGTATAAAACTTCCCTGGAAATCTTGTGACAGACGACTGCAATTTTGACGACAACTGCGCTTCATAAAATTTTAGTGACTTTTTGCTGATCAGCCTGTATCAATATTTTCGCATCATCTTCTACGAATTGACACTGCTTACATTTAGCAATAAATATTCCCCCAAAATAGAAAACATTCTCAAATATAGGGCATCACCATGGGTGTTCCTCAACCTAATAACATGCTGGCCTAGTTAGCTACATTGGTGAAAGCGTATGACAAGGCGCCTCTGTGCACGAGGACGCACCGGTTCGCAACCCGATCGTGATTATTTCGGAGATTTGAATCTCGGACTAGCACGGTCCGTGCACGGGGACCTATAATGGCGTGGAGCCCATTCAAGCGGGCAGCGGTGATGAAGGATCTTACCCGATAAATGCATTGAAAAATGAGCAGGGTCGAGGCCATATGGTCTCTAAAGAATAAAATGTTAGATTTACATGTACTATTGTTCCACAAAGGTCTACATCCATGCGTATAGTTGCCAAAAAGTAGCATATCTTATCTATATTTGACATGCCTATAGGTTTCCATCCTAAATATCTAGTTATTATTGCATCTATTGGGTGTGCAAGGTAAAAGACAATGAATTAACCCCTGCAATTATGGATGCAAGAAATTGCAGTGTAAGCAAGACGTTTTCTTCTGAAAGTTAAACAAAATATGCATACATATCTATGTACAATTACTTTCGTGTTAGCCTGTTCATAAATAATTCTGTCTGAACTCTATCAATGCGACTGTGCAGCGATATCAAATACGTGTCATTGTAAAAACACGCGTATATATCATATATTAAGCAGATAATATATCGATTTATCTGTTTCGTGTTTAGTTTTCCTATGTACATAGGCATAAACATAAAAGGCCTACGCATCGTATCCATCAATAAGGCTGCACACGAAGCCAAAGGTCGTGAACCCAAAGGTCGCTGCAGATGAATACAAATGATGATTCCCATAGAATTAGCCTACTAAAAGTTAACGCCTAGTTATTTCCAAAATCGAATAAGACAGTTTCTAAATTATCACAAAGTAAGAAACTTAAAAGATTTCACATTTTATATACTGAACGACAGCACTGAAAATGCTCTCATAGTCAGGGAATCGCAAATCATAATGTTTATTACATAACTATAATAAAAAAACAATTCTACAATTTTATGTTTTGATCGAATCCTTAACAAATTCTAATTTAAATGGATATGCATTTTAAAATGTTCTTTGAAACTTTTAGAATTTTACCCTCTTTCTCTAACTTTCACCCCAATATCCAGCAGATAATCCCTCTCGTCTGTCATTATTTTACTGTTACCAAAGAACAACATGTTAACACCAGAAACATAGTAATTGTTTTTTATAGTTCCTTCCACATAATACGTAAAAGGGTTTTTCATTTTAAATTTATTACTTTCTACTACTCTAAACGTTAACCCGTGGTTTTCATGGCGACATATCGTGCAAGAAAAATGTTCTAAATACACGCGATATTTTGCTCTACCCGTGAAGCTTTGTAACTTGTATACTGTGCCCTGACGAAGGCCTAACTGACCCCCTAACTGACCCCCTGGTCAGAGTCGATTCCTAAAGACTGCGACGATTTGACCATTTGGGAAGAAACGCCTACTAGTCTGATGTCAAGCAAGGCATTGCGTGCAAGGTATAAAGGAAAGATTTAAAAGGCAAACGATACAATGTATAGACAAAATAGACGATGACTTATGAAGCAGAGGTTGAGCATCGAAACGCATTCGATCTGATAGAAACGACTGAAAATTACGCATTCACCCACAAATTAACTGGCAGCAGTAACTGCTGGTGGTAGTGATGATGATGATGATGACTATGACGACGACGACGGTCATCATCATTGTTGTGTGCAGTTGTGCGATAAGGACTTGGTCACAATGACTATTTCCAAGTAGATTGGCCTATATGCACGTTCCGAGTTGCAATGCGAAGTCACAGATATATAGCGCCCATAGCCATTAATTATATGCAGAGCATTACAGTAAGACCAGTGCATATGTATGCTTATGTATGTATTCGTATATAAACTTATGTTCACTTAAGTATACTTATTTGTCGCTGAGTGTATCGTGCGAAATGTGATCTGTTAATCGAATCCCCCAGAACAGCCTTGAATCGCATCCTTGAATCTTTGTCGCCAGGCGATCTCGTGTCCATATTCCGGAATCAACTACTCGGAAACCATTAGCGATGTTGAACATGTGATATGCTAGGATGCTTCGCTTTCTGCTGAGGAGGCGGCCACCCCCGTATTCGCGCTCGAGGGACCAAACTGTGGCTGCTGTTACTAATGTAGTGCCAGAGATGGGCTAGAGTTGTGTACCTGGTCACAGCGGATGGAAAGCCTGATGCATCTCTCTTCGCATCTGGCTAAGACAATACTCCGCTATCATGCTGTGCGGAAGAAGTCAGATGCATACGACACTCGGACTCCAGCCAGATACTTAGCTGTAGGCCAGTCATTCCATATCGTCCGCCAGACTTTCTAGATGTCTGTCTATCATTCTCTACGTCGATTTTTCTGACCAACTTTCTATATGCCTCTCTACTTGTCAGTCAGTCAGTCAGTCAGTCAGTCAGTCAGTCAGTCAGTCAGTCAGTCAGTCAGTCAGTCAGTCAGTCAGTCAGTCTGTATGTCTGTCTGTCTGTCTGTCTGTCTGTCTGTCTGTCTGTCTCTATATTTGGTCCTGCGAGGCGTTGTTTTGAAAAGTGTCTACAACCAATCCTGACTATCCTATTTATGTAAGATCTTTGGCTTGTCTGTCTGTGTTTGTATGTGTGTCTCTGTCTGTGTTTCTTTGCCTGCCTGCCTGTCTACCCGCTCGCCCACTTGCTTGACTGCCTGTCTGCAGAGTTCCTTTTGGCGGTCAGGATGGATTTATTGAATAGGTGGGAGCGTAGATATAATGGAGAAACGGCGAGCGAGTCAACAAGCGACTAGAGCGAACTGCTTTTTTCATCCGGCCGCCGTCCGCACGACGATAGATTTTTTATACGATCGATCCTTGTTGAGCTTAGTCCGTGATGTCAACTGTAATTGACAAACGTATGAAAGTCAAAAAAAATCCGTTGTGTAACGCTGTTCAAGCAGGCAGTCAGAAAGAATATCAACAGTGGCCTTTGGTCGCTCTGAATGCATCGACGAATGACCCTCTGCAAGAAAGGGTCTTCTTCCATCTGCGCTTGACCACCGGACAATGAGGCCTCCGTGTGCTGTGTACTTCATCGGCTTTCGTCGTTCCTCATTCTCAATGCAACACGGTTCAGGAACTCCGAACATCGCATCATCTGTCAACTCTCGGTGAAAATCCGGTGGTTGGGCGCTATATAAAATCTAAAATGGTCGTCCGCCGAACTGTCTCTCTTGCTAACAACTGTCCTTATGCACTTCATTGTGATTGTGCTACCCGGACATTTATAAGGCGCCTTTTAAGAACCACTAAAGGCACAATATAAACGTATTGGATGCGCATTCGCACGAATGGTCCTTCGCCGCGCCTTCAGTATTGTTAACAGCTGTCCTCACTTTGTCTCACCTTGATGAAACCGTCTATTCATTGTCAGCCTTTTGTCGGTCCAAGACAAAAGTTCCTCGACTCGGTCGTCGATCAACGTTGGCCAAACAAAGAGTCAAAGCGCGAATTTTATGCGAAAACCCCATTCTATCTCGCAAACAATCTGGTTGATTTCTATCTAAAGTTCCTTCGTATACAAGAACTACTGCGCTCACGCGGTCCGAACACGGGGACCTTAAATGGCGTGGTGCCCATTCAAAAGGGCAGCCGTGGTGAAAGATCTCATCCGACAAATTCATTGAAAAACGAGCTGGGTCGAGGCCAAACACCGTCGCTATAGAAAAACGTGTACATTTACATTTACGACTTCCATTCATAGTAGTCTTAAGTTGAACTCTCCTTCAGCCTCCAGTAAAGTACCAGGCTGTACGGTCTGCGGAAATCTGTAGAGGCCTAGGCGGCTAACGACGACAATTCAGTTACCTTATTATATAGGCAAAACGACTGTATAATGTAAGTCAGTATAAATGCATTATTTATTTTCATTCATTTATGCAAATAAATGACCGATAAACTCAATAATCTCCACGCGATTGCTATTTTAACCATAATATGATATTCAGTTCCTTAAATCACACAGTTAGTGTGGTGGATCGGCCACGAGACAGGTCTGTGAGAAAACGGCAGGAGTAGCCAACACAGAGACCTGGTACGGAAACTTACTCCGGTATTACTACACATAGAGATGGAGCGGCAGACAGGAGATTGTGGGAAGATGTGTCGCCCCATATCCATGTGGCGAGGGCGGAAAGACGCAGCGGCTCTTGGTTCCTGGGACAGGAACAAAGAAAACGACTGGTGCCTAAGAATATTGTAAGAATATTGGCGGTAGCGGGAGAGTCACGAGATGTAGAATGGTGGTTACGAGAAAGTCAGTAGTGAGGAAAGCACGCAGAGAGGGAACGACTATTGCCGGTAAAGGAACGAACCCCGTTATGAGCTAAGGCCATCCTCATGACGTTGTCCATACGGCGACCACGGAAGAGGAAGAGTCGGATCCCGAGACAGAGCTTTACGGTGTTGACTCCCTTAAGGAAGTGGCTAATCATGAATCCCCTCGGAAAGGAACAGACGCTATGGGCAGCGTTGGTACGGAACGGCCATTTACGTCGAGAATAGAAGGGGAAATTAGGCGGGTGGATCAGAGCGTGGAGCAAGAATGGAGTCACCCGCGCCCCGCGAAGTTATATCCCGACCGAGATCGCCACATTAGCACTCAACAAGTTTATGCTTTTCTCTTGAAATCGTCCTCTGAAATCCACGGAGAAACGTAGGGCAAAATAGGGGAATATTAGTACAGGCGTACCACCGTCTTGTATCTAGGGGCCTATATGTGCATATGAATATACGCATTTATATATCCTGTATGTATTACATTGTATTATAATAACACGCGTTACTTGTCTTTTCGTCATCAAAATCGTCATTTGTGCGCCTCTGCGTTAACCGAAATCTTCCGAGAAATCTTTATTGCACTTCTGTGAATAGAGGAAGAATTAAACCTAATCAACCTTGCTTCAGACCCTCGTTTGCGTCGCTACAGTACATGTTTGATATATACTTATCTGTTATATATACACATATATATCATATATATCAATATTTATTCACCAGACACGGTAACACACAGAAAAAAGACATAAAAGAAACAGTACAAAAACAAAACAAAAACAGTCCCACCTATATACCTTACATGACATAAGAGTAAAGAGATAACATATGCATACCGTAAAGATCATGCACGAAATTCACCGGAAAATTTTATGCAGTTGAACATTTTTTAAAAACCACATTGCTTAATTTCCCAACTCTTCCTCACCCTACGAGTTTCCGTATATTGAAAAATACTTTCAACATTTCTAAAGTTAACTCTGAAAATTTTACAAACTGCAAAATTTAAAGTAGAATCAAGAGAGTTCAACTCACCATTACTACGATTCATCGCTTCCATTCCATATAACAAGAAAGGCAGACAGTGAGCATTGAGAAGATACAGTAACACGGGCTCACTAAGTTTACAACAGTTGCTGTACAATGAATTAAACGACTTATAGAATTTTATGTAATAAATGTGTATAACAGTGTTTCACAGATACGAAGGTAGCTACAGGCAGAATCTTATAATGTGCAGATTCCAGTCTGCAACATTTCTCCTGAAATTGCACCATCTTTCATCTTCGTCTAGGAGTTAAATTTGTCAGTTGTTGTCAGGTCTTAATCTTAAACCTAGTCGTCAAGTAGTTACTGGATTTGTCAGCTAAGTGTTAGTTGATTCTCTGGGTTTCCTGTGGTTGTCGGTTGATCAACTAGGCCTAGGGCTATCTCATGGCTTAATAATTATTAGGCCAGTATTGGTACAGTATTTTTGATAAATCGGTGTTTGCATTATGAATGTTTTTGTCATTTCATAATAACACATTCAACAGCAGAGTGTGATCTGGTGTGAATGTTTCAAAATGAATTGATAACTCAGCGCAAATGGACCAGGCAAGAGTATTGTTTCGTTGAACAACAGTAACATAACATTTGTACAGCTGTTAAGTCCATAACTACTCTGATATGTGTGTAAGCTTGCATGCTTACCTTCTGTTGCAACAGCTAAAGATCCACAGTGAACGGTGAATTAGTAAGGACACTCGATAGTCTTCTTAGCCGCTGGCGTCTGCATGCTTTGCTTCCAGATCGATAAGACTAGAACAGTGTATCGATTTTCACTGGGCCATTAACGTGCGCTATACATGTGGCTTATATTTGCGTGGTTTGACGCGCCGTGCTTACGAAGCATGATCAGCTTTAGTCTTCTCCTTTGAAGGCGGTTTCCAAGCCCTCTGTGATCTCGCTTTGTTTTAACACCCTAGTGCCTCGCGTAAATGTAAATCTACAGGTATTTCAATAGCAGCCGTATGGCCTCTACCCTGATAATTTTTCAATGAATTTATCAGGTGAGATCCTTCACCACAGCTGCCCGTTTGAATGGGCGCAACGCCATTTAAGATCCCCGTGGACGGACCGTGCTAGCCCGAGACCCTTTACGGAGGATTAACTCCTGCATGCTCGGTTCTCTGACCCTTGTCCTATCGATAGTAGGTCTTCGATCCGATTGCGTGTAAAGGCGAAAGCCGGCTGCTTCCAATCCAGAGTGCATTTCGGACAGGAGGATGCAGACAGGTCAAGCAAGGCCTACACAAATCAACTTGGATTTAAAAGGGCTTTGACATCGAAGATGACGATCACCAGGCTTTGATACGCGATTTATGCATATTTCATCCGACGTACAAAGCAAAAGAAGACAATAGAGCAAATGTTAAATCCGATAATGTTACCTAACATTATGGCATGGTTCAGAGCAAATGTTAAATCCGATAATGCTATCTAACATTATGGCATGGTTCAGAGCAAATGTTAAATCCGATAATGTTACCTAACATTATCACACGGTTCAGAGATCGACCCTCCGGCCACAGAAACAGTTATGCCCTCCTTGTCTGTCAGCCTCTTACAGTAGAGCTTTTGCGAGATATACACTAGTCTCCAGTGTGTTGTCCGTCCTCTGAACTTCGGGCTACACGTAGTTTGGATACGAGCCCAAGACCAAGACGGTTGGAAAACATGGAAAGGCAACGCTCCAGAGAGGTGATGATGATGATGATGATGATGATGAAGATGATGATGATGATGATGATGATGATGAAGATGATGATGATGATGAGGAGGAGGATGAGGAGGAGGAGGAGGAGGAAGAAGATGAGGATGATCGTAACGATGATGGTGATGATGATCATACCGTTAATGATGATGATGAAGATGATGATGATGATGACGACGACGATGAAGATGCAGCATCCAGTGCATCAGCATTGTAGAATTACTTGAGTCTAAGTATATAGCAGCGTCTATGTCTATATTCTTGGGCTAATGGCACTCTATTCATGTAGCCTGTAGGGTCCTCATTTGTTGTACGCAGTCGACATCTCTTTATTGTGGAGGGCGGACAGCCACGGTCAGTGATCTCCAACGAAATCAGGAAATATGCTCGAGGCTACAGCTTCACGAGTTCTAGGCCAGTGTAACTAAATGACCTCGGAGACTTTCCGAATCACACAGCGGTACGGACGCGATACAATCTTAGAATCTCATTCACAACCTCTTTGAATATTTAACCAGGTCTGACGAACCGCATATCGGCCCCAAAATGCATTTAGTTGAACCATCGTCGGAAAATACCTTCTGCCGGATGCATGGAGCTTTAGAGAAGTTCACAAAACTGGAGTGTGATCAGATTTTTGCTGAATCGATGCACTTGAATAACGGTTTGTCCAGCATGGTGCGATTTGTTGTTGCAAAGAGCGGAGAGACGTGTTCTACACTGTATAGAACTGAGGGAAATGATTTCATTTTCGTGTGGAGAATCGACGAAATCATTGAGCTGGATGTTTCCACGTCTTGCTGATTAGTGCTTATTCGCTGTATCATTTGCAGATGTAATCGTAGTCGTGATTCTTCCACGCCCAAAGCATCTAAGTCGATGGAACACATTTCACAATCAGAGCCAACTGAAGTGTGTTCCATTGCCTTAGATGCTTTGGGCATGGAGCAATCACGATTACCTACTCACATGCGTCTGCATTTACTTTGGTTTATTCAAGAATTCAGGACAAATTTAAGCATATTGTTCAATCGGATGATTTCGAAATTGGCAGCCTGTCTCGTTTCTCGGTCAGCATCTATCTGTCTGTCTGTCTGTCTGTCTGTCTGTCTGTCTGTCTGTCTGTCTGTCTGTCTATCTATCTATCTATCTACCTATCTATAATATATATACATATATTTATATATACATCTCTGTATATATATACATCTATGTATATGACGGTTCGCGATAGTCTAGTGGTTAACGTGCTGGACTAAAAATCGTTAGGTCGGGGCTTCAAATCCCCTCCAGGGCAAAGATTGGTTTCGAGATTTCAGCTCCACTTGCGCCCTCTAGCCAACTCAGCTATAAAACGAATACACTGAGAATACGCTGTCAGTGAGAAGATCAGGCGGCGAGGGAGAGGACTGGCCATCCGCCTTCGTTTGCCGAGACTAAGAAAAATGAAGTCACTAATACTTCATAACATGGCTGCCCCTCGGGACTAGCCTAAGGGACTGCCTTTCTTCTTCTGCTTCTGCTTCTGCTTCTGCTTCTTCTTCTCCTCCGCCTCCTCCTCTTCCTCCTCCTCCTCCTTCTTCTTACATGTGTATATAATTATAATATATATAATGTATATATATGAGCTCACACGGTCGGATAAAATCCATAGCGTGGTTCGATCGGTTCAGAAAGACATGTAGCAGTCGATGTGTTAACCGTGGCGAAGCATCTTTGCAAATCTGATGACGGTTGCAAGAAATTCGTCTGGCAGCCACCAGAGCTTCGATACAAAATAAGAATTTAATGTCCTTCCTCCGGGACGAATAAGCTACAGAAAACGAAGTGAGTTCAAATCCCTGCCAAGACTGAAATTAGATATCTTAAAATATACTGTTCCACTTTCGCCCTCTGGTCAACTCAGCCATAAAATGAATCTACTGACCGCACAAACGTACGTTTATACCGACAGTGGGAAGATTATTTGATGATCTAGTGAGAGGACTGCTCAGCATCGTCTTACTTCGAGGCTAACTCGAAAATGAAGTCGCCAGCATTTCAGCTATGACTGCCTCTCGCAGCCAACTTAATAAGTTGCTCTTCCTCTTCTGCATGAAGTAAATTTCCGCTGAAATTGCTTATAGTAGGAACGAGAAAGATTGAACAGCCGTTGAGTAAGAAGGTTGGGATTGGGTTATTTGTCATGACACTCAACTGTTCATCTCTTTTTCTCCGAACTGCTTCAACGACTCCATAGATCAGCTTCTTCGTACGGTTACCCAGATCTCCTCATGGATGACATCTAATCTCCTGAGCTTGAACCCATCCAAAACCGAATTCACACTTATAGGCCTACGCGACCAGCTCAAGAAATTTTCTGATTCCTCTATCTCTTTAAGCCTGGACTCTGCCTGCACACACACCTTTAACACTAACTATTCTGCCCGTAACCTAGGTGTGATCTTCGACCAAAACCTCAGCTTCTCTGATCACATTACCCATCTTTCCCGCTCTTGCTTTATGCATATCCGTGACCTTCGCAGAATCCGCCCTATGCTAGACTTTAAAACTGCATCAACCATCGCCACATCCATAGTCCATGCTAAATTAGACTATTGCAATTCACTGTTCCATCATACAAACTCACCGATGCTCCACCGCTTCCAATTTCTGCTTCGGCCTTTCACTCAAAACTGAAAACATTCCTCTTCCACAGATCCTATTCTGACACCCCTTCTTCCTCTTATCTGCCTCTGCTCTCCAGCCCCAAACATCACCCACCGTAGCTGCCACGCTGTCTCTCTCTGCCTGACTTTTGGATCTTGACCCGGAACCGAACCCTTTTGCCTATCGATTTTGTTTTGACTGAGCGCCTGTGAATAAGCTGGTCCCCGCGGCGCGGCTTTAGTTGGGCGCTGTAGAAATCTTGGGATTACGATTCCGATTCCTGAACATAGGCTCCACCCAAATAAGCGCCTTCATGCCATACAGAATGCTCTTGCTCGTGCTGTCACCAAAACCCCCAAACACCATCATATCACTCCTGTTCTTAAATCACTACACTGGCTTAAAATACCTGAACAAATCGAGTACAAAGTCCTATCACTCACCTACAACACACTTCAATCTTCCCAACCCTCCTATCTTCGTCAGTTATTTACAATACAACCGCTTCGCTCAACACGATGGCCTAGTTAGCTACATCAGTAAGCGCGTACGCCAAGGAAGCCTGGGTGCGTGAGGATCCCAGGTTCGCCTCCCGGTCGTGGCTTATTTCAAAGATTTGAATCTCGGGCTAGTACGGTCCGTGCGCGGGGACCTTAAATGGCGTGAAGCGGTAGTGAAGGATCTCACCCGTGCGCGGGTGGAGGCCATGTGGCCGCTATAGAAAAACGTGTACAATTTACAATTTTTTACAATTTTACCCGATCTTCTTTCGCCCTAACACTTCTCCGCCCTCCAGTCACCTTATCCTTAAAATTTGGTAATCGCTCCATAGCCATAGCTGCCCCACCACTCTGGAATAAACTCTCCCCAGAACTGCGACAGTTTTCTGACCCATCATACAAACTCACCGATGCTCCACCCCTTCCAATTTCTGCTTCGGCCTTTCACTCAAAACGTTCCTCTTTCACAGATCCTATCCTGACTCCCCTTCATCCTCTAACCTGTCTCTCCTCTCCAACCCCAAACATCACCCACCGTAGCTGCCATGCTGTCTCTCTGCCTGACTCTTGGATCTTGACCTGGAACCGAACCCTTTTGCCTATCGATTCTGTTTTGACTGAGACCTGTGAATAAGTTGGTCCCCGCGGCGTGGCTTTCGTTGGGCGCTGTAGAAATCTCGGAATTACGATTACGATTACGATTAAGTTTGTTTTGATTGTTTGTAACTGTTTTTTTAGAGGGCTCAACGAAAGCAGTGATTTCGGCTTCAGAAGCAGGTGTGAAGACGTATTCGGCGACGAAGTTGTGTAAGACTGATCAACTGCGGGTAAAGAAAGCCTCAGCGCTTTAGAAATTTTCGAGATTGTGAATACGATTGGTTACAACATCGCACTCGATCACAAGGTGGCGCCTGTAATTTTAGCGGCTTTCGTTTGACGTTCTATCAAGTGTGGAATCTTAAAATGGGTAAGCAGTCTTTGGTTTGATTAAGTGACGAGTTATGTTTTGCGAACTGACATAATAAAAAATTTGTGGTGAGTTTGAAAAGGTACGTTAACTATCACTTGCAATTTTGTTTAAGATATAATGTTATGGGGTAATCTTCGACGTTAGCGTCCTAAATTCACCGACTAATGCTTAAACGCCTCTGTCGAAATTCATCAGAAGCGTGATCCGTCGCGCTTTCTTTGGGGCGAACTTGGCTGAGGGGGCCGTGTCCACCGTGTGACGCCAAGCTGATAACGCCTTAATTGACTATACATTGGCAGGACAAAAAATTCACAGCCGTTTTCCAGGCAGGCGTGGGTAGACAGGTGGCCAATTCAGTGCTTACTTGTAATACGCCTTTGTGGGTCACCGTCGTCATGCCGGATAGCTCGAATCTCCTCCCAGTCACCCACTCGGCAGTGGGGACCAGGCTGATTTAATGGCGACCATATCACGCTCTCATCTTCGTGTTTCTACGATATTTGTTTGGGAGATGGTGCCACCCATCGCCAGCGCATTCAGGCGAGAGCGCGGCTGTTGGCACGTTTCCTGCTTATTCGTGGGAAAATTCCCTCTTATTTCGCTGCCAACCTCCTTACTGAAAGCCATGCCACTACCCGCCACCTGTCGCAATGTTTGGATGCAGTACAACTCAGCCACCTTCCCAGAAGCGTGGTCCTGTAATTCTTAATTTCTGTCTATTGCATCGACTAGCTCTGTTTGGTGCCAGTACAAAGAATCTTTACCATTGTACTGTATGTTTTCAATGTAATGATTTGTAGGCTTCGATCAGTAATATGTGTACTCTGTATCAGTGTTTGCTCATTCATTTAGTGTGTATGTATCGAGCAAGATAGTTGTATAGTGCCTTTAAGAATCCAACAGATCTCAATTGGTGTGACTTAAGACAAGCCGAGTTGAGCCGTCCCTACTGGTAATGTTCGGAGTTTCAGTATTAGATTATTCAAGGAAGATGGCACAATGCACAAAAAAGCACAGTGTGCTTTAGTGGTCATACGTGAGTTTGGGATCCTCAGGTACCCATAGGCAGGAGAGCTGAGTCATTGTCTTGAAGAAGTCTGCTCGTAGCCCACTCCTGAACAAAGGAGAACAGTTTTTAAGGATTGATAAAAGGTGCTTGGAGAGTGTCAAGTGCTGTTCTGAGGGAAGTTATACATTATTATGGAACTTATTTATGTATGCTACATTGGGCATAGAGTAATTTTCTTTACTTTCCTCTTACTTAAAGACTGTTCTTTGTATTGTGTGTTCTCTGGCTTATTTAGAATTTGGAGATAAACTAGTTTGGCAGACTGCTGCAGCTTGAATTAGCAGCTCTGTCTGCCGCGTCATTGTTGAATTTGGGATGCTACAGTTGAAACATGCTTACACTGTTAAACAGATGTATGTAGCTGAATGAGCTTATTGTCCTGCAGGTTTGCACTGTGTAACGAGTACAGTGCAACCTCAATATTACACAGAATTAGATCTATGTCAAGGACTATGTTATGGCGAGGGCTGCTTTAAGCTGAAATTGTATTTGTGTCCAAAATTTCAGAAAATGTTTATGTATTTGTGTATTTTCAGGTTGTATTGAGCATATTATAGCATTAGAACGTGGTATTGTCACGAAAAACGAGTCTTCAAGCTAATCATCATGAGCATCATTGGACTTGTAAAGGTTACCAGGAAATTACGAATTCCTTTTGGAATGGACGCTGCAGATATGGCAAATTGCGTTTAATTGAAAATTGTGTTTGAAGCAAAAGTGATACTTATTCAATTCAGTTAAAGGCTTTGTATTCTTTGTTTTTTGATTTGCTGCTTTCAAGTGCCATGAACTTCCGGCTGCATGTATGGAGTATCATAGCTAAATTAGTGTGGCATAATTATTTTAGATCAGTAAGGTACACACACATTACCTTAAAAATTAGCTTTTATTTGAAGGAAATAATATGGGAAGTTTTGCTTCATTAATGCCAAGGTTTCCACTAATTTTTTGCCTGGGTTTCACCATTTGTGTTTTGATTGCATTCAACTTCTGCACAGATTAGGCCTTCCTTTTCTCTGGAATTTTTTATATCTTTGTAAAGAAAATAAAATTTATTACGTTAAACTTGTCTAGCATTTTAGGTCTAGCTGTCGTATGTAGAAACTTAAATTACAAACACGGTAGAATAAAAATCTCATACATACCTTGGATCCAAGTTATGTACCAAGCAAAAGTCTTACAGAAATACGATGTCAGTGCTTTTGAGCAGTTATCTTTGTAGGGCAGGTGTTACCATTTTGGCGCTCTAGCAGTTTTTCTTCCAAAGATCGCATATATATATATATATATATATATGTGTGTATATATATATATATATATATATATATATATAAATGGATAGGTAAATTTGCGATCCATGGCCATAACCACTTTATATCTGAAGATGTGTTATTTCAACATGTGTCTTAGTGAAGATGCAGTGTAATTTTAGTGTGGATCTGGCAGCGCCAGCTGGGTACTTATTATTGGAGCTGTGTAACCTTTTTCAGGTATCACTTACCACCAACCCCTTCACTCCACAACCCGGGATGAGCTGATAATTGTAAAGATGCTTTTGTTTGTTGTTTTGTAGATTTAGGTTTAGCTTGTCTGAAGACTATGAGCACAACAGATACGAAGCACAACATTTTTGACGAGGATCCGGGAGATCTGCTCCATTACGTCTACAAAGAAGTTGACGTCATCACGATCAATGGAGCTTCCCACCAGGGCTGGGTCTACACAATTGATCCGGTCTCGCTTAGTTTTGGACTTGTTCGTTTTTCACAAGGACAGGCTTTGCAGATTGAATTGATCATGGGACATGCTATAAAGAAGATACTGGTCCTTAATGAAAACACAGATACTTACAAAGATCAACTAGACACACTTTTTAAGTCCATCACGTTGCCTAATTTCTCATCTAATGAAGTGGCTTCCAGGCGAGAAAAAGTGGTATCTTGGCTTGTGAGAAATCGCATTCCAGTTCAGATGTGCAGTGATCAACCAGGCGTTTTGTCCATTGGAGATGTTTTGTACATACATCCTCCATACTTGGCCGAGAACTGCCAAAGCAGCAACGAAATCGTTCTGGGGAAGATACAGGGATTGCTTAAAAATATGCCAGATGTACTGCCTGAAAATAACGATAAGACATGATATGGAAACTGCTTTTCGGCATTTCCATTTGAAATGTTTTGTTATGAGATGTTGATTTTTTTACTTAATTCTGGAAATGCACATTAACTTTCTCATGTTTTTGCCCTGAGAGCAGAGTTTAAAACTGCACGATTTATTTTGCTTTAGCGCCAAATTATACCCAAAATTATCATTATTCTATCCTCTGTTGTACGATACACATAATTTCTGAAGTGGAAGTGTGTTCTGGTACAAATGTAAATAATCATATTGGTCTTTCATCATAGGTATTGTAACCAGGTGAATGTTGGATGAAGTGATGACATGTAGCTTGAGTTTGCAGCCGTCTGTAGCATTTCTCTTGTGAAGCATTCCACTTTGTAGTTCTGTCCAAAATTGTTGTCCCAGAATGATTCGACTCCAGCGTCGTACTTGACAGCAAATTGCAGCTGTTGTCCAGGTCCAAACGTTGTTGGCAGTTGGATAACGAACGAAAACCGGTCTGTTACACCATCATGTGAATAGTAGACGTAGTTGGCCTTTATCTCGGTAGCGTTTTTCCACTGGTCTGTGGTGTAGCGTACAGTTACAGACTTGTTGAATGCAATGTTGGCAACGCGGACTGTACCAGTCACGTTCATCTCCTGGTCATTGACAAGACAAAACTCAAGAGCTACCTTGTTCATGTGGACCCGGCCCATGAAGTCTGGTGCTGCCCCTGGCTGTGAGAAAGCAGGTCTTAGAACCTTTTGGTCGTCTTGTTCCTCCATTATGGGATCGTACATTTCGTCCAGCTTGAGGTATGCTGTTGCGTACAGAGGCACTTCTGGCGCTTCTTCCTGGTTAAAATAGAGCCGCACTGTGGCTAACTCTACACCGTCAATGTCGCAGAACTTCACCTTCTTTCTCTTGGAACCGGTCTCTGATCTGAGTGAGCTCCTCAGCGGACGTTCACCCTTGGATAGCAGATGCTCCTCGTCGATGGTCTCGGGCTTCGGCTTCAGGCTTTTCCTGTGTGCATGTCGATCCGTTGCCAGTTGCATGAAGCTGGCCGTATCCACGTCCGATACAACACTGCTTCGTCGTCTCTTGAAGACTTCGATTGCATCGACGTCTCTTATGTTGTTCATTCCGTTCTGCTGGCTGTCGACTGGTGGCCGTGGTGTTGGCGGATATGGCGTTGGATATCGGACTTGTGGAACTGATGGTCTGGCCATGGCGAATGGTTCAAGCGAAAGAGCATCATCCATGCCGCCTTGAAGTGCATCCAGCATTTCTTCAGACATCCGCACCTGACCAGCCACGGCTTCGGACAGTGTTGTGGCACGTGGGTACACGACACCCAGCTGCTCACTGGCTGTTACATAGGGCCGTGCCGGTGTCTCCACAACTCCTGAAGTTCCAGCTTTTGCCGTTGCTGTTGTGTTGCTGCTGGTAGTTGTTGGTGTGATAGTTGCTGGTTTTTCAGCAGCTGGCCTTGTCAGTTGTCCTTCTGTTGCAGCTGCAGTTGTTCCACTCAGTACGGGCCTGACTGTGGGCGTTGCAGTGTGTGTCGGTCCAGATGTTGGTTTTTTGCCACTTAATGTCGGTTCTGTGGCAGGTGGAACCGTGACTGCTTTGGTTAATGGTGGACCAGTATATGACTCCTTGCTCGAATGCGCTGGCTTTGCGTCTGCTGGACCGGTGTGCGTGGCCGCTCCTTGAGCTGGTGGTTTTCCGCCTGTCTCACGTCCCGCTGTGTCCGGCTTTGGAGATGGTGCTCTGGCTGGTAGGGTAAAAGGCTTCGGAGATGGTGCTCTGGCTGGTAGGGTTAAAGGCTTGACCTGTTTGTGGACGTCTTCTGTGGATGGCGGATGCTGTGCAGTACCTGGTGGTACAAGGTGCTTTGGTGGTCTGTGAGTTTCATCGACTGTGCCCTTTGGGGGGACTGAGTGGGGGTTCATCTTGAAGGACCTGCTGTTGCAACTCTATTGTTGTGCAGAGAGCTTCTCAACTGACTTTCAAAGAATTAATTGTTGCCTTGTGTGCATTATTCTCATTTCAAAACTGGTGCGTTTGCTTTAAAAAAAACAAAATTCTGCGTTATTTATAACGTTTTAATCGGAAAATCAGCATTTGTTCAGCAATCATAAAAGCGAAGAAAAGGTAACCGGTGGAATAATCACAGGCTTTTAATCAAAACAAAATCGATACGGCTGTTTGGGCGAAGTTCCGCTCCACACGAATCCCGGAGTCAGGCACGTAGACGTCTATGCATTTTATGTCCCCCGTGTGTCCTTGATTACGTGTATTAGACTGGTTCTTGGCATAGACAACAGGCTAATCAATATTTACAACGCTGTCCAGTTTCGTTATAACGATCATGATTATCGACGCTTTATTTCAGCAAATCCTCCGCTAATTGGTTCTTATTTCAGCTATCCACTAATCTCCCAAGTAGTGATCAAATGCTTCGAGTGGAATTGTCAGCCCCCATTGGTCGAGGCTTGAATTCACCGCCTATATCCTGGCGGTAGACGATACGCTCTGTTTTAAGATTTATGTATTCACAGCGCCATCTAGCTACTATTAAGTCAGTGCGTGGAGTATAGCCTACTGCGAAGATCAGACGGCCAGGGAGAGGACTGACCACTCGCCTTCATATGCTGAGGGTAAGAAAATTAAGCATACCCACTGCAGTCCATCGGGCTACCTTAATGGACTTCTGTTATCATTGTGTAGGGCTGTACCCCTCTTAATGTGCCTCAATCACCGGTAGAAACAGCGCAGGCGATCGCTGTATGAAGCCGACAAGAAGAAAAGAGGTTGTTGGGAAAAATGCGACACGCAGGCTTACGGATGAATGTACGAGTAAACGTAGGCCAACAGGTGAATTAATGCAGACATGTGCAAATTGTAATTGTAATTACGACTATTTATATAGCATCGTTAGTAGCATGCTACTTCCAGGATACTTTACAAAGTCAAAAGTCAGCCCATGTACTAAGAGTTATGAAGTAAATAGAATTTCAATATGAATTTCATATGGTGCAGTTAATGCAGACATAGGCATCGAGATGAATCAATGGAAAGTGAAGTATCTTTAAGTGTAAATTGTTGCAAAATGTACGCATAGACAACGGGTGAATTGCTGCATTTGTTGGGGTGTGGGTCAGTTAACGCAACATGCAAGCGTAGGGCTATGTTAGAACTGAGTTAGAACGATTGTTGGTAGGCCTAATCATTAAAAAGGCCTAAAGTCGCCCTTACCTTACAGGTGGTCGGTCAGCTTGCGGAGGTAGGTTCACTTCAGCAACATTCCAGGTGAGTACCAGGTACAAAAGAGGATTTGATCAGTCGTTTACATCTGACGGAATGAGAGACAAGAAATGGTGAGTGACGTCGTCTTAACAAACGCTATTGCATCAGACCAAACAGTTTCTTTTCAGAGCTCATTGTTTCCTGGGCTGTATGATGCTATATCTCCCGTCAGCGACTCAAGGGTAATATATAAATCCATAGGTTATGAATATTAATATTTATATGTCTCTGTGCAAATTTAAAGTTATCGACACACAAAGACTAAATGTAAAATATCGCAGTTTCTCAGCGATATTGTAGCTTAACCTAATCAAGATCTCGGCGCTACACTTGATTTGTGTCGGGAAAAGTAGGTTTTTTATTAGCACTAAAATAATTTAATTAAATGATACAAGGGTGAAAATAGCAACAAGGATATAGTGATAGAACAAGGAAGGGAATCTGAAAAATGGATCGATGGAAAAGGATTAAGGGAGGCATCGAGGGATGGACCCATTGCGGCAGGAAGGATAGACAGACGTCACAGACCGATACATAGAGACAGCGACAGATAACATACGAGAATGACGGAGAGGAGAGATCTGAGGGAGAGACAGATACACACTGAGAAAGGAATGGATGTAAGGAGGAAGCAGGGATCAAGAGACGAACAACGAGAAGAAGGAATCAGGTGAGAAACGAAACTTGATCGAAGCTATTATAATCTGCCTTTGGAGCGAAGGAGGAGAGGATGGATGGTGAACGAGGGAGGAGTGCAGTCGCAAGAGATAGGCAATCGTTAATTGCAATCGAATCATGCTTTCGTGTTAAGCCCACTCACGCCTGGTGGTTAGGACGGGGTCAAAGGTCACCGGGAACAATTAGCCCGGATCAGTTGCCACAGTGTGCGGGGTTAGAGGTCCGTCGAGTAGGGGAAGGGTGCGAGGGAGGAGATAGCGATGGCACGAATCGCGTTCGGTCTGTATGCGACGATACGGATAAAATACCTGCAGAGTAGTGGTCAGGGTGGGAAAGATAAGCGGCCGGGCATCGATCGCCCCTACACAGACAGAGGCAAGTAGACCGAAGGATGGGGGTGAAAAGATGGAGGAAGAGAAGGAGGAGGAAGAGGAGGAGGAGGATGAAGAGGAGGAGGAGGAGGAGACGGAAGAGAAGGGGAGGAGGAGGAAGAAGAAGAGGAGGAGAAGAAAGAGAAGGAGGAGGAAGAAGAGGAGGAAGAAGAAAAAGAGGAAGAGGAGGAAGAAGAGGAGGAGGAAGAAGAAGAGAAGAAGGAAGAAGAGGAGGAGGAAGAAGAAGAGGAGGAGAAAGAGGAGGAGGAAGAGGAAGAGCTGATGCAGACTGATGCTACGTGGAGATATGTGGATCGAGTTGGAGAGGGGGAGCTCCATTAATATTTATGAAAAATTACGAGAATTAGTCGCTGCTCGGATTCATCACCTTAGGCCCACATAGGCCCACACGTCGACCGTCTTGCAATCTCGATCGCTGATATCCTTACGCCTACTTAAGACCAGATGCGCCGTCTACCGTCTGGAGGGTGGCGGTTTGTAGCGGCCGCTGACAGGGGTGGGGTAGACAAGGGCCTACGGGGAGGTGACAGCAAGGACCACACACAGCTGCTAGACCAGTGGCTGCTGGTGCTGGTGCTGCAGAGATGGATGACCTTATGGAGGGATGCGGTCTGGATGCAAAAGAGATGCCTATCTCTCGATCGAAGCATGCAGATAAGTTGCTGTTGGTGGTGCGCCCGGTGACGATGATGATAATGATGATACCTCTGTATGGCATGGTTTGGCATCCGGCACCATTTGTGATGGCGATAAGCTAACGCTGCATGCACGCACTCGCCGACAAACATGCAGGCGCTAAATAACGCCTCGTTATTAGTATTTGAAATCGCCCTAAATGTAGGCCTACATAACCTAAGGCCTAGTTCCGACTTGTAGGTCTATCATACATCAGTGCGTTGGCAACAAAATTAGCATGTCACCGAATCCTATGTTGCATAGATCTGAATATTAGTATAGCACGTTTTAGGAAATATAGCCTATTAACAGTAACAGTAAACTCGAAATTTCTAAAGCGCTACTTAAAAGCTAAGCGCAGGGCACCAGCGTATTCACCAGCGCTGCGTCAAGTCAGTGGGGTTGTCCAGTGATGTCATGTCAAGAACCAAGTTCGGTTGCCAGAAGGACCAGAGACAGAAGGGGTGGGGAACTGTTAGGGTGGGTTGTGTGTTCATAAGTTTGTTCGTGCGTACGTTTGTGCGTATGTCAAAATAGGCCTCCCTCCCTCCCTCTCTACCTCCCTCCCTCTGTCCCTCCCTCCCTGCCTCCCTCGAATTTCAGAGGAATCATGCAAATCATCGATGCCATGGAATACATCAGAGAGAGACAGACCGACAGACAGATAGACAGACAGACAGACAGACAGACATTGATGTGTTCCTGTATCGAGTCAACTGGGTCAGCGATAGTTGCGCTCGACTGTCCATGGAGATATGCAGGTGCCCCGCTTCTGCACATCAACTCGAGCCCATCGTGCCTTCTGCCGTGTTGGCCCTTCCTTCTGGAACAGTCTTCCGCAACAGATACGTAGGCCAACCTTTGCAGCTAACTCTGCAAACAGTTTCAAACTGTGTTAAAACGCACTTGTCTAAGATCTGTTATAAATTATATAGATAGTCACGTGTGCAGAGCTTTTGTGAGAGATTTAAAATGCGCTGAATTAAATGTTCTGATACAAATCTGAGAAAGGAAGAAAGATTTATATAGTAAGAAAATGAGAAAAATTGACAGAAATTGCGCTTAGCCATAGAATATGTGTTTAAAAGGTTTTGGTGGTTAAAAGGAAAAAAGCTTACAATTTTCGGCCACGTTAAGTAGCCTACAATCTTATTTGCTTCCCCTTATTTTAACTTCTGGGTCCAGGGGCGTAGCAATAGATTGTGCAGGTTGTGAAAAGCACTAGGACCCACGAGACCAGGGCCCTCTGGCCCGGTTGCTCAATTACTTAAAGAAAAATAGCCAAAGTTCAGTTTTCACACGGGCCCTCGGAAGGCTAGCTACGCCACTGTCTGGGTCCGCCAGTGAACTACATACTAACTGGAATATTTTATTATGAAGTTTATGTAGCGCCTCTATTAATAGCTGGGACTACTCATAACCATAGAGAAAGTGATCGATTACTCCTTAGCGTAGCCTACTTGTCATAAGACGATCTCGAGTCCAACTTGAAATTGCTTAACGATCTGCTTGCGCACACCATTGTCTTCGTCACCGAACAGTAACTTAGAAGTGACGACGAGCTGGGAACTGTGGAAATTAGAGACACGTGGTATTCTGTCGCTAAAGGATGACTCACAGGATGCGCTTGAAATCTTGTGCCGTGGTTGATCCAAACGTACAAAAAAAGGAACGAGGGGGAGCTGAGCAGCAATAAGCAATAGCTCTTCTATTTACTCCCTCAGCATAAAATGACCGGTCTGTGTAAAAGAGGCGGATGTAGTCTAAGCTATTATTTTTGATAACTCGAGGTCTAATTCAGCAACGAGAACCTTACAGTTCACGGAGTTTCGCAGTTGCTGGGCGGTCTATCTGAAATAGCCCACCATGCAGCTTCTGTGGCTGTCAATTCATACTTAATCCATACTCCATACCAAAAATACTTACTGTATAATATCAGGAAAGGCTTAAAATTGCTGTGGCCCGTAAAGCGTATCCACGTAAGTGAGCAAGCCTTTCACAGTCCAAGCCTTAAGGGTCATGAAGCTAAAATGCCTTTACTAGGCCTATAGCAATGACCTCTACAGGAAACGCCCTCGTATTTTGTAAAATTGGCGAAAGACCATACACAAAAAGTTGAAACGCAAGAAGGGATTTTCAGACGACTACCCATAAGCAGCCGCTAGCCCAGTAACTGCTTGTAACTGTACTGTTGTTTGCTACGTACATGAAATGTTTGCTGCCGTTCCAGTCACCTGGTTAGGCGGGTACAATAAAACTATTGTCATAACGATGATTATTCTGTTTACCCCCTTAAGCTATACACACTGATGTATACACAGCAGCCTACGTTGAGTCCAAACATAATTTCCACTCAGTGCTGTCGAATTCGGTCGAGTCCAGTGAGATCCAATCAAACACAATCTTTTGTGATCTCGTGCAAAGGGTCGACACACAAAGTAAGGAGGTCATGACCCCGCTCGAAAGTTTAGGATTGGAGGCGCTTTCATACGGCGTTGTCCCACTTGATCGTAATCGTAATCTCGAGATTCTACAGCGCCCAACGAAAGCCACGTCACGGGGACCACCTTATTCACGGGCTCTCAGTCAAAACCAGATCGATAGGCAAAAGGGTTCGGTTTCCCTTATAAGGTTTGACCCTTATAAACTTATGGATACGCCCATATATCCACGGAACCCTCCACCTTGGCCCCTCTCTCAAAACCCCAGAATCCCCGCCTTGACCCGTCTCTCAAAACAATGCTTGAATGATCTGATCAACACGTTGTCGAAGGTCATCTATTCCTATCTAATCTAATCTAGTCTAGCCTAGTCTAATCTAGTCTATAGTCAATATATCATAGTTTAGTATAGTCTAGTCTGGTATACTTTGGTCTAGTCTGATATAGGCCTATCCCAAATAATCTACTCTAGGGTAGTGTAACCTAGACTAATCTAATTTCATCCAAATATTCTATTGCTATCTAACAATAAGTCCTAATCTAATCTTATTTGTTCTAATCTTTGTGTGAACTTGATGTGTTGTGGTGGTCCACGTAAACTAATTAGTTGATGCTAATGCGATTAAATCAGGCGGAATGGGATGTGGCCCTTTTGCGCCATCTTAGGCGTAACTGCCTATTACGCTAAAAGCCCTTAGCCCAAAAATGGGGGATGACCAGATTGGCCCCTCCGGATCTGCCTTTGGGATTATACCCTGACTCTAGACCTAAAGATCTACAAAAGTTTGCATCAGAATCACAATAGGTAAAAGATTCGAGCACAAATTAACCTAAACGTGTGCTGATTATCGTGCCATGTGCAGTTAGGCCTAGTTGGAGACATCATTGTTCCCTAGCTGCTTACGAGGAAGAATGCGTACTTAGGCTTACAGGACAGGCCTACGTCATATAAGTTTTACCCAACTGCGTTTAACCAGAAGGCCTAACGGTAAACTTCTTTACAGCAAAAATTGAGTCTTAATTAAAAGCTTCATTTAATTTTAAAAGCTATATTCGTGCAATGATCGTCCTCTTAACTTACAGGATAATCGAAATGACGAGAAGAGGAGCAGTTCCTTGGTAAGCTAACCCCGATTCCTAGCCTACGATTTCTCGCTCAGCCGATGGACACGTAGCATGTTTAAAAAATGTATTACTTACTTGAGAGGAAGTCATGGGTAATCGACTAATCGTAATTGTAATCGTAATCCAGAGATTTCTACACGCCCAACGAAAGCCACGTCACGTATGAGGTATGAAGGGTTAGCGACTTCACTTTCTTAGTCTATCATCACGTTATGACGGCGTCGTTAAACAAACGTTATCATCGTCTTTCTTAGCCTCGGCATATGATGGTGGGTGGAGGAACCAGTCCTCACCCTCAGTGTCTGATCTTCCCACCCACAGGGTACGGTCAGTGTACTCATTTGACACCTATAGCTGAGTTGGCGAGTGGCCACAAGTGAAGGAAACTCTCGATACATCTTACCCTAGCGCGGATTTGACCCCAAGCTTTGGATTGACAGTTCAGCATGGTAACCACTAGACCATCACACACCTCTAATTAACAGGGGACCATAGGAAATTAGGAATGAGAGCAGGTACGGGTGTGAAAGGAATGGGAAAGGAAGAGACCAGTACCTGCTAATCCATCCTCTATTAAATGAGAAGGCTATGCTAGTGGATGTGATGAGAAAGCAACATTGTATGTATGTATTACTAAATTTATAAAGCGCCTTTTAAGTAACTCACAAAGGCGCTTGAATTGAAAAAAGGGCCAAACCTTGAACATTATGGAACAGTGGATTAAGCAACTAAGCCATCAATTGTTATCAAGTGTTAAGTACGTGTAAAATCAGAACACTACTAATTTACACTGGTACGCATCCTTACAAAAATATTCAATCATGCTATACACAGAATCGATGGATCTCACTGTGTGACTTATCGGCTTTTGTATATAACAGGCCTTTGGGTCTCTATACAGGTCAACCGGAGGTCAGAGGGCATCAACAACCATCCCTATATCTGCGGCTACGATCTTGTGCTTCAAGCTCTGGTCCTGAGCAACTTTTAATCTGCATGATAATGTACAATCCTCTGCTCGAGCTTGGGTTGTTGTGGTCGCCTGCGGGTGACTGGCACGAAACACAATGAAGACGCCACTCCCCGCCCTTTATCAGATCAAAGCGGTCAGCGTAGCTGTATACCTGCTTAGCGCAAATTTAAATTATTTTGTTGTATCCTTGCATTTTTAATCAGATATGAGCGCGAGCGATAAACGTGGTTGATTTACAGTGACCGCTTGTCGCTGGTACAATGCGTCCTATCGACGAAGAGGCCTATTGTTGAGTAGGACTTGAGTTATCGGTCCCTGCACGCGATAAGGGTCTAATATCCTGGTCTTAGATGTTTCGCCGATTAGATTAGACGAGCGATTCAAACGGTGATCTGTGTTAGACAAAGACGTTGAGTCACTTGAGTCAAACTGCCAGTCCAAGCTCTAAGCGCCCTCCCCACGGGTGGGATACGGCAATTGACGGGGAAGATAAATTATGGTTTTGCAGTCGACGGCTTTCCATAGAGCGTGGCGCGCGAGCACTGAAAAACCGACTTTCGCAACAGGTTGGGGTAATGGTAGTAGTCAAAATTGTCAGTCGTGTTAGAGTTCGTGTTTGAGTTAGGAAAAATATCGTGAAGTTTTTGCAATCTATGTTATTCCGTCGCTCACTAAACACCGTCGTACCCAATCGGGTGTGATTTACCAGTTAGGGTGCATCGTCCTGATAGGTCGCGCGGCACGCGGTCCCGCAGCTAATCTGGGTCAAGTCGTGAACTGCGCCTAATAGCTTCGCCTTGATGTGAGAAAGTATCGAGCGCCAGAAGACGCCGGACGTCTGTCGCGTGCGAGGGATCTACGGGGCAGGAGACAGATGCGGTGGCCCAGAGGTTTTTCTTCAGAGTACAGAAACAACTTGAAACACGTCTTCTTATTTATTATTAGAGAAAGCGTGCGCATCGGAGAGAAAGGGAGCCTGGGAAGAGGCGTTTGCCAAGCAGCCGGGCAGGCAGAGACGGGCTTGAGTGGTTGGGTGTCAGCTGTCTTCGCTTCTGCCAAAGTTTTTCATTTGAATACTTGACGCCTGAAGATGTCGCGACGGAAGCAGTTGCATCCGAAGCCGATTAAAGGTAAGACCAGTTACGTATACTTTACGCAATGTTTACATCGTACATGAGTTGCCAACTTTGGAGAACCCATTCCGAGAGCAACTTCGCTAATAACGATCCAAGCCAAACCCTTGAAACTTAGCGAGGGGCCGGGGATACGAGATGGGACGCCACCCCGACATTCACGACATCAAGCCCTCGGCTCTTCCCCGAGGTGAAGGATCAACTGATTACCAGACAGTCAGTTGTCAAAACACTGTTCAAATTTAATCAGCCACAAACTGTTTCCATTTGACAGAACTTTATGTAGAAAGAAAAGAAATTACTGCAAACCTGTACCTCTTTGATTAGATTAGGCTGACAGCTCCATGACTTAGTCTTTGCTTACTTGCAAAACAATGTTCTTTAACATTTTCAGTGTGTATTTGAAATCATAATCGTAATTTCGAGATTTCTACAGCGCCAAATGAAAACCAAGTCGCAGGAACCAGCAGTCAAGACAAAATCGATAGGCAAAAGGGTTCAGTTCCTGGTCCAGATCTAGGAGTCTGGCAGTCAGATGTGAAAGGCATGCCATTTGTAATTAAAAGTAGACTAGTAAATATGTAAAGGTTTATTATTCCAAAAATGTTATTTTTGTATATTCTGACTAAACTAACTATAGCTTTATAATTAATTTGCATATTTGGAAAAGATTTTGTGACTTTTTAGTTTGGTTTTAAAATTCTATTTTTCTTGCCATCAGGCAGAGTTCAACAGTTTAGGAGCTATTTAATTTAGCAGATGTATATGCACTGAATTTCCCATAGGAATACTGGAAATTACTAGTGACTTGCATTTAATTCAGCTTTCTATCACTCAGTGTTCTTTGGTGATTCCATTGTTAAATTTGGCCTATGCTTCTAAAGGTTCTCTCACAAGCTGCATTGGAAATATGTTCTCAGTTCCTAACTTCAACATTGCTTTTGCACTGTGAAGAAATTCCAGCCATCTCACATCAACTCTGTTACTCAGAGATGGTTTCAGAGTCCTCAGTTGTTCTTTGTCATTGTGTTAGCTTTAATCAGATTCCATTGTAGCTTCAGAGTTTAACCTCTTCCCTTATTAAGTTGACTGAGCTGCTATGCTAAACATCTTTGCCTGACTGTTAGCTACAAATGATCTATTTAGTAGTAAAGTGGAAACCTGGAAAAAAGGTGGGAGTAGGCCACCAAGGTCAGTGGAATGGAGGAATCGTGATGCTCTTAAATTGATAAAAAAACTGATGAACAAGAATTTGAAATTAAAAAGTTTCATGTCTTGACCTAGCCTTCCCCCTTGGCAAAAACATAACAGATCTGGCTGCCGTGTTCGATGGTTATCCGTTGATTATCTAAACCTTTGATAAGCTAGTGGTGTGTGATGTGATTTCCAAGATTATATGGGCGCTAGGTTGACAGTATAAGACCTTAAATATTTTGTGATTATTTTTATATTTTTATACCTGCTGGCAAAGCTGGTGAAAGAAAACACAGCATGAAAGCAGAAGCAGTGATTTGTGTGGTGATTGGAAGGCGTCACTTTACTAGTTCATCTGATTCCTGCGTCGATATGTATTTCCCCAATTGTTTCTGCCTATATGCCTTTCCCCTTGGCTTCCAACCAGAAATCACACCCTGGGTAGGAGGTTTTTTATTGTTTTCTTCAGTTTTGTTTTCATGAGTTTCCTCAGTGTAGCTAACGAAGAAGAGTAGAGCAGTCCATTTAGCCAGCCCCAAGAGGCAGCCATGGGTATGAAGTGCTAGCAACTTCATTTTCTTAGCCTCGGCATATGAAGGCAGATGGCCAGCCCTCTCCTTCACTGCCTGATCTTCCCACGGATAGTGTACAGTCAGTGTACTCATTATAGCCGAGTTTGCTAGGAGGTGTAAGTAGAGCCGAAATCTTGAAAGAAATTTCTAAATACCCCTTAAAATATGACAGTGTGTTTGAAGTTAGTAGTAATGGTTATAGAATGGAGTCATGAGCAGAATCCATGTCAGATGAAGGAGAGATCCAGTTTTCATACAACGATTAACACCTGTCCCAAGGTACTGGAAGGATTATTTTTATTCTGATTATTTAACATGCTTGATCTCATATTTTAAAATATTGGTGAATTTTTGCTTTACTTGTTTGTGATCAGATAAAACCATTTGTTGCTAAATGAAGCAAAAGCTATAAGTTTAGATGAAAATTCAAATACTTCAAATCCAATCCAACAGCAGGACAGCATTTCCTTAGAGGTTCCATTACTCAGCAACTAGTTTTCCACTTCATTCAGGGCAAAGGACCAAGAATTCAACTCTGAACATTGTGGTGATTGGTAACATGTTAGTGTTGCTAATAATGATAGTAAAGATTGAGATTCAAAAAGACTATAGAGGTGCTAGATAATTGGAGTCGCTGAAGACATCTTTGGCCAACAGGCATAATTCACTGGGGCTTTGTGACGTGAAGTCTTTGGCCTTATCCGTGGCCTTGGAAAGTGCATCAGTGCCTTCTTTGGCCTTATCCGTGGCCTTGGAAAGTGCGTCAGTGCCTTCTTTGGCCTTGTCCTTGGCATTGGAAAGTGCAGCAGTGCCTTAAACGACACCTTGTGTTTTTGCCAAACACCACAAAGTTATTTCCTATTTAAACTGGTCATTTATTGTTAACAACAAGTTCTTAAATTTCGTTTCAGCCTCTGGCATTGCGAACTGAACCTAATTCTAGATTTTTTCTAAATAGACTTCAGACATAATTATTTTCCCATTTATTAGAATGTTCTTTTCGGCTTGAATTTACAAAGGACAGATTGACTGACAGCCATTGTTTTCCTCCTCCTTAAGTGATCAGATATCAGTTCAGACATTCACATTCAACGGTGTTGGGTGTTGCCGCCCAAATTGTGCTAGACTGCGCGAAGGGGTGGGGGTTGAATGCTTCAAGTTTCAACTTTCAAAAGCCCCGGTTCCTATTCAGATGGTTTGCATGGAGCTATGCTGTTTGAAGGATAATGAAGGCCTTGTGGGTTTGCCGTGGGTAGTATCATGTACCAAGTCGGGTCAGTCTCGCTTTGTTATCAGTAAACCTCTGGACAGCATTTACTGATTACAATTTAGATATGAATAAAATTGGACAGATAAGGTTGGCAGCTCCGCTGATAAGGTCTGTTGCAGCCGGATGGAAGATTGAGACTGGAGATAAGAGATTATTGATAAGAGCAGATAAGATAGGCTCTTGTCTGGACGGCTTGGTAGAAAAACTTGTTTACCAAATGGCTTATAAAGCTGGAATATTTATAGAACTGCTGGTGATGAGCCTTGGGGTCTGCTCCGGTTGATGGCTGTTTCCCTGTATCATGTTACTTGTAACTGTAAACTAGAAGTTTTACAAAGGCAACAACTGGAAGCTACGTGAAGATGCTGTAGTTTCATACTTTTTCATACTTTCAGTCAGCGAATGTATTTGCCTGCTGGCGTATTAGTGAGTAGTATATTTTTGCAATGACAGGTCTGTAACACTGGCCTTGCATGCTTACACGTGAGGTATGCGTCAATTCTAACAGGCTGTCTAGAGGCGCTATATAATTGTCCAGATACATAGATACATCAGTTGACATTTTTGTTAGATACTTGATGTGTGTCTCATCATGGTTTCAAATCTTACAATGGATTAGGCTTTATTCATGAGCTTTTAAGACTAACGGACAGACTGACCAACCCAACTGACCCTCGGAGGCAGACTGTCTGACCGTTGGATTAGCAGATTTTGAGTAACCAACTTTTATCTGACTGATTGACTGAAAGTTTTAATGTGATGCTGTAAGATGATGTAGTGCCAATGGCAGATAATTATTCAAAAAATTAGTTCTGCTTATTTGAGCTGCTTAATGAGGTTTGCTATTGCAGACAAACAGCCTTTAACTGTGACTGAAATGGTTACATGTAAGTTGATTTGAAAAGTAGTGTAATGTACTGGTAACTGTGACTTTCTGTAGGACGCTTCTGAAATGTCTAAGTAGTAGAACCATTGGCCCGGACAGATGACAAGTAGCATTCGGTTATGAATGGAATTCTAGGAAATGTTAACGATGCTACGTTTCTTATCCTAGAATTACACATGGCATCAGAAACTGCTATCAGCTGAGTTGGACACTTCAAAGAACAATACGGTCCTACTTACATGAAAAGTTGTGTTTGAATTGTCTTTGCTTAAGAACATGTAGCTGTTCTTAAGCAGATGGGTTGTTCCTAAGCAGCTGGGTTGTTCTTAAGCAGATGGGTTGTTCCTAAGCGATTAGGTTGTTCTTAAGCAAATGGGTTGTTCCTAAGCAGCTGGGTTGTTCTTAAGCAGATGGGTTGTTCCTAAGCGACTAGGTTGTTCTTGAGCAGATGGGTTGTTTCTAAGCGACTAGGTTGTTCTTAAGCAGATCGGTTGTTCCTAAGCAGCTGAGTTGTTCTTAAGCAGACGGGTTGTTCCTAAGCGACTAGGTAGTTCTTAAGCAGATGGGTTGTTCTTAAGCAGATGGGTTGCTCTTAAGCAGCTGGGTTTTTCTTAAGTACTGCAGTGGACTGGTTTTAACACGCACAGAGTAGGTCTACTTTCTCAATATGCATGTAAAAGAGAGATGTACTCAATGCCTACCCATTCCGGGTGGCTCAGGTTCAATGTTCTTTCCTTAACAAGGTTCTTTAGATAATGAAATCCTTTTGTTAAGCAGAAATTGCCTGGATGAGAAGACTTGCTAAGTATTCCAGGCAACCGTTTTTATATTTGGCCTCACTTCTGAAATCTTCGCTATCTTTCTGTTTGGCCACTCAGGCCTCCTCCCTACCGACCGGAATTTCTTTAACACAGAGCAGGAGATCTGTGATTCTTGTCCCTTCATGTAGAATAATGTAATGTAATCTAAAACATGATTTATATAGCACCATTTGAGATATATCTATACGTATTTATGTACATCAAATATATCATATATGAGATTAAGTTGCTTAGCGCTGTGGCAAAATAATAGGCATAGCCGAGATAAGAAAGGAGTTCTACCACCTAATGCCTGCATTCTTTCCAATAACTGGGAAGATCACGTTATTATATTTTAACTGAAGGAACATATTTTTAGAGATTTTGATAAAAAATTATGCAAAATAGAACTTTATCTGTCATCGTAATCATCATTCATAATCATCATTGTTGATGATGACAATGATGATTATAATAATGACAAGGTGATGATGATTGGGAATAATGCTGATTATGATTATCAGAGCTATGATGATGATTATTATAGAAGCGATGATGATGTTGTTGATGTTGTTGTATTCATTGGCAGCGGGGTTGACTTGACATTGCAGGATTAATGTTGCCACTAGTGCAGGTTAAGATTTTTCATGATTTTTTCGTGACTGATACACGTAAGGCCTTGATTTATCCGACTGGAATCTCAAAAGCAATCCCTGAGTCCGTGCTTGAATTTACCATTTCACCAAAATCCAAGTTTTAAATGGTCAACGATTC
The DNA here is from genome assembly GCA_964023275.1 of Norana najaformis. Lineage (NCBI taxonomy): Eukaryota > Metazoa > Annelida > Clitellata > Crassiclitellata > Hormogastridae > Norana > Norana najaformis. The sequence goes on from OZ029915.1 coordinate 44,262,384, forward strand.
TGTACTGGAAAAACAAGCGAAATAGTACTTAAATCTTGTACCTGGGACCGTCTTATTTTGCCCTTGCATTTTGCTGCCCACCACTGAGTGTTAATCTGATCTAATCTTAGAACTTATATAGCGCTGTTATAATAATGCATTAGACATCTGTCAGTGGCACTCCAACACAAATCCGCAGTCCAGTACATTCCGAGGGTCAGAGAAAGACAGTATAATGAGTATCAAAACATGCCAAAGCAAAAGCGGCTTTAGTCAAATACGGAAGACACTATGGACCCAGCAGTGCAAATAAACTGTGAAATTTATTCCAGAGGCTTGGTCCAGCAGCAGAAAAATGTGTCCTTGAGGATTTCGTGAACGGGTCTTAGTACATAATCAGGCTTTAAGCCGGTCCTTATGCTGCAAATTTGGTCCCTATAATTCTGGGCCCTGTGACCTCCTCATAGTTACACTACAGCTTCTTATTGCATTTCAGCTGCTGGCCATAGACTTCAGCATTGACTAAGTGGTACATGTAAATAGCAAGGTTTATCATAGGTAAGGTAAATCACTAAAATTTCTCAGTGTAACGCAGAGACTGCGCCATGGAAATGAGGTCATTCACTGACACTTAATCAAATCAAATCCACATGAGAGGGGTTGATTGGGTCAATTCAGGTTAGTTAGGTCAATATCCGTAGCCACGAGAGCTGATGTAACTAATGTAAAGTAAATTGTACATTTATGAATTGCCTTTTAAGCTATTCTTTACAATACTGAGCCTCTCCATAGTTAGTGTTGCCTAACCAGTGAAGAATAAATTATTTCAGATTAAGTGGAATAATCTCTTGTAACTGTCACAGTCTAATACTTATCAAGTAATTTAAATGTAATATAGGTGTAATATAGGCATAATATAGTAGAGTGTAATGTAATGCCAAACCAGTCAGAGGCAAAATCTATTACAGGAACTAGCCCTATTGACAGGCACTTAATCTAATGTATAGAGTAGATAAAGAATAACTGGGTCAGGTCAAGGTTCAGAGGGCAGGAGTCAGATGAGCTGATGAATGGACTGTGTGTAGGTACACAGACGTTCGAGGGGGAGGGCAGAAGAGCCTTTCTAAGATGAACTGAAGAGTGAAGCCTGTTTCAATATTTGTCTCTGGGCTTCTTCTCTTGACAGACACACAGACCCAAAGATACGGTTTTGTCTGCAGACCCGATTTTACCCATTATCTTATCTTATCTGACCCAGCTCCACCGTGATTATCTATTTGCTTAGAGCATGACTCATTTCATGTGTTGGGGAAGCTCTGCTGTCTCCGAAGGCAACAGGACCACCTGTTGGTAAGTACAGGCTGCCCTTCTCTGATGAGTTGGTCATAGGCATTCTGACAGTTAATTACTACATTTTAGCATTGCTGCAATGTCATGTGTGCAAGTGTGTATCAGGACACTTCTCAATGCTACACAGTCGTGACTGTAATTGTAAACTCCAAATCTCTAAAGCAGGGCACCAGCTTATTCACCAGTGCTGCGTCAGGTCATTGGGGTTGTCCAAAGATGCCACGTCAAGAACCAAGTTCAATTGCCAGAAGACCAGAGAGAGAAGGGGAAGGGGAACTGTTATGGTGGGTTGTGTTTAAACAGAGAGAAATTGAAAGGGGCAAACACTGTGCTAGGGAAATGGAATTATTTACTGACACTTAATCAACTCACATCCACATGAGACAGGTAGGTTAGAGCTATAACCAGTTAATTTGAAACTAATTAGAGTGACTTCTGCAGTATTACTGGATTTTTGCTTCTGATGTGAATGCTAAATCGAGCGTGGTTGGTTTTATCTTGTGGGTGCTGATAAGGTAGAGTTTAGGTTTGTGATTATTATGAAAATTTTTAACGCAAGCAGAGTCACACAGAAATGCGGTTGTATGACTTTCTGATCCTTTCGGCCGGATGGGTCTTTGTGCTGATGACATTTAGAAATAGAGTTAAATTACAGTCGATTATTATCATTAGGTTTGCTCTTTGTGCAATTTAGTTTCTCTGACTTCTTTCTGATCTGCGTTTATGATTGACATGTGTCATTTGGAAACCATTTCCAGGGACTTTGGCTGCGTCCGTCAGTGATGTGCGGTTGCATTATTTCAGTCAGTGGTCTGATTACTTCCGAGTACAAAGATGACTAGTATTAAGAAACGGTTCTGTTGATTTTATCTGCGGTTGCTTTTTGGGATGGCACGTTTTGCCAGAGCCTATTCGTTGGTCCAGTTTAGATAGTGCAATCCAGGTTTTATCTTGTAGAAAGATGCTTAATCATTGCAGCATTTGACATTTAATTGGAGGGTAAACATTTCGGTAAGGGATAATTTCGGATATAATTCATCCAGTAAAGCTTTTCATTTTTTGGCAAGGACCCTGAAACCTGATCAATATATAAAAGATTCCTGGGAGCCAGTGGCAACCTTTGGTTTCCAGCTGAAAAAAGCCATTGACATAATGGCTTCACAATGCATCCAGCATTCGTCTGATGTCTCAAGCGTTGCTGTGAGGGGCTCTGACCCGGTACGGAGGAGGACCTGCGCTGCCACGGCGTCCGTCCGTCCGTCCGTCCGCGATGCATTCTGGCAGACCGACAGGCAGGCAGGCGGTCGGAGGGGCAGGCGCAGCGGTCTCTATCAACAATTAAAATCAGAGTCGGTCTTATCTCATCTGAACACACGCACAAACCCACAACGCACAACTGACAGGGTCCGATCTCCTGGCCCAGCGAAAGATCCTATCGAGCAACATTTTTCATTTCTGTATAACATCAGACTATAGATATAAAAAGATTACAGCAGTCTCTGACTGGAGCAGATAAGACAATCCTGAATTAATCCATTAATGTGGAGATGGCAAACTGAGATAGGGCGAGATAAAAGTCAAGATAACCGTTCTCTGCTTGCGTTATCGCCCACTTCAACCTGGTGTATAATTAGACTGGTACCCTGTCTGCCAGCGCCGTCTTGCTGGCTGTGCCCTTCCCTCTGCCTCTCTGCATCCTTCTGCCTATCGTTCGTCTTCTGTTGGCTGATAATCGGGTCTGGTTGATATGCACAGTAGATTGGCCCCGTGTATATTTCCTTCGGGGTAATCTCCACCCTCCGGTGCCGCGCTGACAAGTCCCAATGAATGACCTATCCGGTGTCGTTGTCATTTACAGGGTGGGGTGGCGGTCAGCGAAGAAGGAAGGGCGTGGTACTGCCCGTGCTTCTCAGGAATTCTGTTCCTTGCTTGCTTGGTTGACCTGTTTTGTTCGCGGAAGCCTTTGGAGCACCTCCGGTTGGTCCCTTGTTCTCCTCCGAGACCAATAAATAATAATGCTCGCCCAGTCGCTCCATCACTGCCTGTCTGTAACCTTTTGATGAGGGAATTGCCAAAACTTTTGTGCCGATGCTGTTGGCTGCTGTGGGCTGCTGATGTTTGCAGTCCGCTGCACCTTTCAGGAACAAAGCCAGTGCAAGAAACCATAAGCCAGATCATTAGCTTTGTTCCTTTCCATTGTTCCTAGAAGCAGGCATTTTACAATTTACTCTCATTCTTTACAATTTGCAGTTAGCTTCAGTTCTTTTTGCAATGCTTGTTTATTTTTTGTAGTAATCCCTTTTAGAAATTAATTAAACAAAAAAGATATGCTAAATTAGGGGGAGAAATGTTATTTCTGGAAAATAAGGTTCATCCCCAATTATTTTAAATGAATGAAAGACAGACAGATTGAAGAGCTACCCAGTTGTGTAACAAGTTGTTGACTCCATGTTGTGTTTTCTCTTGGTACGAAGCAGACAGGTTTCTTTCATGAGAGATCCTGTTAGTCATATCTAGTCCAGTACTAATTCCTCTTTTTTTACAAGCAGCAAGGTCGGAGGCTTTCATAAGTGATGATAAATTTTATCCTATCTTATCTTCATGTCTGTCTTTGACTTATCAACATGACCTTTGGCCCCATCTGTTGTACCGTTGTCTGTCATGTAACATCAAGATATCTTTCTGTTCGTGGTTTTTGCATTCTGCAATGTTAGTAGCATTTTTAAAATTGTTTATATTTTGTGTCTTAACCAGAGGTGCGAATAATTAATCTTAACCAACTTCTGTTCTTAAATACAATCAGTTTTTCGTTGTGCATATGTTATTTATTTTTACTGTATTATTTACTTTAACGTTTTACTCACCTACCTTATCAACAGTAACTAACCATTTTCAGATTTGAATCACTTTTAACAGCTGCTTTTAATAAGAACCAAAAGAAAGCTAAGTCACGGGTAACAGATTGTTCACAGTGAAAACAAAATCGATAGGCAGGAAGGGTTCGGCTCCAGGGGAATATCCAAGAGTCAGACAGGCAGAATAGAACAATAGAATCTAGCTGTGAGTGTTAATTATTGTAGAATAATTATTTAGATCCTGTTAGCTGGAGTCAGTTCAACCTCTTTCACAAGACAGCTTGGTAAATCCGTGTTTGGTATCAAGAAAATTAAGTACATGAATGTAAGTATGTATGTATGTACATATGCATGTACATACATACCTACATTCATACACTTAATTTTCTTGATGTATACGTATGTGTATATGTATTTATGCATGTATGTATGAATTTTTATGTATATATATGTATCTATGTACATAATATGCATGTGTATATCTTGTTATTTATGTTGCACCTTTAAAAATGGACAATGCCATATGGACGTGCATCCTGTTCAGCTGAACTTGACATCTGCCCTTTTATTGTTAAGCTGGTTTCTTGAGGCAATCTATTTTAAGTACCAAAGAAATTTTGATAATTATTTACCATTTCCCCTTATATACTGAAAAAACAATGTGTCCGGACACAAGAAAGTTTTCAGATCTTAAATGGATTTCGTGTTCGCAGTTGGTTTAGTGTTGATCAGTCGCTTTTGTTTCAGATTTTCTCTGAGAGCTTTGCTATATTTTTATATAAAAATTGTCTGTAGTTATCTGAGCACCATTTGCTTACTCATGGAATTTTTTCTCTTAGTGACTTTAACACCATTTAGGATAACCTAGGCAGCACTTTTTTGCAGTACTTTAAAGGTGTTATATTAAGTGTCTAGACGCATAAATAAATTTATTGCGGCAAACAAATTCACTGGTTTAAGTTTTGGTATTGATGGTATTTTCAGTTTTCTTACTGAGCTACGTGAAATTGAAATGGATTTTAAGGGAGTATTTTAGTGGGGGCTGTGTGGTGCATCCACTTCGATTTAGAGACTGCTGTTGTGTTTTTGTATCTGTTGATCTGTTTGGATTTTTGTGACTGTGTGTGTTTTTTGGGTTCAAGACGAATTAGCAGTTTTAGAGGGAAGGAAGGCGGAAAGAAGAAAGGAGAAGGAAGTTGGTTGATTATTACGATTTGGGGTGGAACACACTGGGTTCATTCCTCATCATCGCTATCAGCAATTTTGCCGAGGCCAAGAGACGATGATAATGCTAATGAAATGAAATGATTGCATCGCCATTGTCATCGCGCATAATGCTCGATAAGAATGGAGCATCACAGTTGGCAGGCGGCAGCGGTCATGGGAAGATATTGACGTGTCTTCCACTCCTCATCGTCGTCGTCGTCTTCTTCTTCTTCTCTCGCCACATTATCAGCAGTGGCCAAATGTTCATCTAATTCACCGAGCCACCATTACAGATCAGCGTGGCGATGATAGTCATTGTTACCTATCTGACATGCTTATGGTTCTGTGGAGCGACTCGTCCGTCGACCGGCCGGCTGTCCATAGGGCAGCCGAGCGGCCGGCCCGACCGCCAACCGGTTATCTTCCGACCGGAGAACTTAGAGAAAACGACTGGCGATATCCTATCAGGACCTTCATATGCATCGTTGTGCCCCGTTGCCAAATGTCTGCTGATTTATGGCCGTAATGGCTATTTGTATTGGGAGGTGGATTGGAAGGCTTCTATCGGGATCTGTGATCTGAAGATAAGGCCGATTGCGGCTTGTGTTAGTTTGTACATGACATTGCGCACGGTGAGTTGCCCGGCCCGGCGTCGTCGGTCGCCGGGACGACCGCCTCTGATGCACAGCTTCCTCTGCGGATCTGTGTCTGTCCACGCTCCTCCTCCTCATCTTCATCCTCGTCCACATCCTCTTCCTCGTCCTCGTCCTCTTCCACCGCCTCGTTCGGCTTCTGCTGCGTTGCTGTTCCGCTGTTAAATTCGAAGTCCGATGGGTGCAAGTCAAAAGAAATTTACTGCCCGCCTTGTAGACTTCTTTCTGAAATCCTCTGTCAGTCTCGGTCTGGTGAGCTTTCAGCACATCGGTAGAATGATACTATATCACGGAACATTGTACTGTGCTTGAAAACCGAACCTAAGCACGTAGAGTAAGTCAAGAACGAAACTTCAGTTTGAAATCTGATGTGTTCAAGTTGAAAGAAATTGCTCTGTCTGTGTTTGGCAGCTTTTGTTGAATCATTAGCATGATATTGTGTTTTGGGAACTCCATGCTTGAAAGCCCAAACCAAAGGATGTGACTTATTCAATAGCAAAATCTTAATTGAGGACATAGCCTCAGTTCATATCATCATTGGTATCCTCGTCTGTGATTATTATAATATAATTAATATTCATAATCTGTATGAATATCATTAATATTCATTACCTCTATAAATATCATTAATATTCATTATCTGTATGAATATCATTAATATTCATTATCTGTATAGTACCCATGTATGTGATTGTTCATCCTAAACACCATTTAACAATTTTTAAATTGACTTATTCTCTAAGGAGTTGAACAAAGAAGGTTATATCATAAAGTACCTTCATTCTAAAAGTATCCAAAACCTAACTCATGAACAGAAACTTCCATAAAGGTCATCGCTGCACGAATGTTGGATACCGTGATTATCGTGCTGTTAAAGTACCACAATAGAATTCTTTAATAGTCCCTGGGATGTGTGTTTTAGATGCTAGGAACTACTTTTGCTTCTAGTGTCTTTCCAGTTTACTCAATCCTTCATGGAATTATTATGATCAAAACTTTCCTGGTTTGCATTTTGAAAATGACTTAGTGATTCAGATTCCCCACCACAGATTCAGATTTACTGACTCTGTGTACATAGTAATTGCTTAGCAAATAAATAATTAATTGACTCTTCAATCAATCAACTGTTTATTGATCCCCAATGCAACAGATCAGGTTTCACAGATAATGCACTATTTGTCCGGATATAAAGGGCTCACCCAGAAAGGCCCTGAGTCCCGCTTGATTAGGGTCACCCATTAACATTGTTAAGGTGCGATGGCAATCTAAATATAATAATAAATAAGTAAATAATAAATTTATATTTAAATAAATTAAATAAATAGTAGGTGCAGCATTGTGGATCAGAATTAAGAATTATTTACTTTTGCAGCTAGGAATTAGATCCTCTTAACAAAAATTTCAAAATCATTACAGTACATTACACATTATATGATCGTCCAGTCAAGCAGATTTAATGCATTTGTGTGGTTGGCCAAATCGCTTATAACTTTTGCGGCTTTGTCCTTGAATCATGTAAAAATGGCAAATCATTTGAATCATGTGCTACAATTTGAAATCATGTGATTACACTTACTAGGAAAACCTGAATCCTGATGTTAATATTAATCTGAACAAGCTTGAAATCATGCTATATTGGATTTATAATTAGTCAGAGAAACTTCCTTATCGCACAAATACATGAATAATTACTGAAAAACTTGAAATCACAATTTTTGCTATGGCTTGTGAGTTATGCACCAACATCAAATATTGATTCAAAGTGCAGCTCTTCCCATTCTAAATCACTCATTCAAGCATAAGCTTATCTTAATGCATCAAAACAATATTTGATTTCTTGAAATTGTAGACTCTGATTAATTCTTGTATATGAGTTTTGTTATTGAAAATTTTTCTGACATTTGTCACTGATTGACGTTTTATCTTGCCATCATTTTTATGTTCAAATATCCTACACTTTAAAATTATGGATCACGTGCTTAACTATCTCATAAGCTTGGAAAATGTGTCTGATTTTAAACATGTAGTCGGGTATGTTATAATCGTCTTGTTCACCATCGGTTAATGCTTTTACCAAATACATACCAGCTCCATGATGAGATGAGATGAGATTAGGTTATTTTTGTCATAAGTTTCACCTTTTTCAGAGCCCAAAAAGCTAAGTTACGAGAAAAAACTCCTTTTCTGGTTAAGACACATATGTTTCTCTGATTCTAGTATTACATGTAAAACTGGGTTGCTGTTTTGCTAATGTGTTTAGAGAATAGGTCGTTTATATTTGCCTAGTTTAATTCCTTGACTGTGTAATTGCCAGTAAGGTTTGTTTTCAGCTGGATTTGTCGTTGCCCTCCCTGAGGCAACTGTCTGCTTGAACCGCTTTCCTGGTTATCACTTACCTACAAGTGATCAGCTATCGTATCTAGATAGGTCGGCTTTGATGATTTTGACATTGGTGATGATAATTGTGGTGATGGTGATAGTGATGATGATGATTGATGATGATGAAGATGATGATGATACTGATGATGGTGGTGGTGGTGGTGGTGGTGGTGATGATGATGATGATGGATGCTGTTGATGATGATGATGATGTTGATGATGATGATAATGATGATAGTGATGACCTTGATGACGACGACGACGATGATGGTGAAAGATTATTATTATAATTATTGTTAGTGGTAGCATAAGTACCTATTGTTCATCAGTAAACTGTCATTGAGTATTGGCTTTAGGTATTGGTGACACAATGATAGAAGTCTTCATATTGAATAACTTCTGGGCAATGACTTGTCTGAGAGGTTGTTAAAGGGTGTTTTAAAAGTGCTCTGTTACACATAGGCATACCCAGATTAGTATTTGTTAAGCCTTAAGGAGTGGTTGTCTTGTTGTTCCTATGCTGGGGAAGGTCCCCCTTCCGCAGTACCCCCTATCCCTGGGGACAAAAGTTGATGGAAGCATCTAATAAATTCATGAGCAATTACCATACCTTACCTTAGGCAGTTTTCTGACCAGTTCTCATCTTGAGGTTATTTTTATCATAAGTTTCACCTTTTTCATAGCCCAAAAAGCTTGGTCTTCTGGCCAACAAATTAGACATTTATGCAGCCTGCAATCAGTAATTATTTAGAGCAGCACGATTCGCCTACGATTTCTCGCTAAGCCAATGGACATATGGCGTGTTTACAGATGCCTTACTTACTTATTTACTAGCACAGAGGGATATTCAGACTACATTTTGAAATTCTCTTCCTTCATCTGTGCCTTATGCTCTGTCTTTTGTATAATTTCAACGTCGACTTAAAACTTACCTTTTTCAGTTGGCTTATCCACTCTAGACTGTCTCTCTGTTTCATTGGATTGACCTTCTGGATATTGACCTGACTGATACTTGAATTTGGAGCGCCGTCGGTTGATGCCTCGTGCATTAGACATCGGCACAATAGAAGTTTCTAATTAATAATTAATAATGACCACTGAGAGATGTGAATTAACAGTGTGCTAGTTGTTGAAACTGCAGGGCTGCCACCTAGTAGCCGGTGTGTAAGTATGTTTTAAGGAATTTCTTTAGCACCTTTTGGGAACCTTTTAGAGCCACTTCTCATGGCATGATAATATTATATTAGTAAACAAGGTTTACTGGGATCTTAACGAGTAGGAATTTTTGAAGTCATGTGCCTTTTGTAATAATTATGGGTCATTTTAAGCAGGTGTAGTTTTTTGGCAGGTGGAGACCAGCTGTGGAAAATATTAGTCAGACACATTAATACATCAGAATTGATGTTTTCGTGTAGATGACTATGAGATCTTTGCTAGACATAATGAACCTCATCAATAATTGTTTTCTTTGTCATTTCCGTTAAAGGCGAATTATTTGGTTTTACAAAAGAACAACTGCAGTGGCTACGGAAAAATACAAAGACTTCTTAAAAATACTAATTTAAAAATAAAAAATACGAGAGTTAGGGAACTTTTGCACAAGTGTTGTTACTAACTTAGAGTAATAACTTGTAAAAGGTTTTAAATATGTAATGCCAAGACTTTCGATAAATGACGAGCCTCTTTTTGAACACTAGTCCAAAGACTAATCCAAAGTCGTAGGATATCAGCTGAAGCACAGTCATGATATCAGCAATCCAACAGTTTGTCAGGGTTTCTTTATGGGGTACTTATGGGGTAAATGTGAATTATGAATTTCACTTGATTGACCACCATTTGAATCCCTGAAGCAGAGGTGTATGGCGCTCGCATTTGCAATCTGGCACCATGCTCACTATATGAGTTAATTCCTGATATTGCTTATTATCATCATTGTTATTATCATTATTATTATTTTAATTGTTGCTATTATCATATTATTGTTATTGTTAATAATGTTGTGGTTTTTGTTAATATTTACCCAAGGTAGAAATAATTTGTGAGGACTTAAAAATTCTCCAGAGAACGAAAATGTTCTGGAAGGGCTAGAACTTGCCATGTTGTCAAGATCATCATCATCACCACCACCACCACCACCTTCATCGCCACTACCGTCATCGTCATCATCATCATCGTCGCATTATCATCGTCATCATCACATTATCATCACCATCATCATCACCACCACCACCTTCAACGCCACTACCATCGTCGTCATCATCGTCATCATCCTCGTCGTCATCATCATCATCATCACATTATCATCATCATCATCATCATTTACTGTGTAAATTTGTAATGTGTGGAGAGGGGAGCCCTAGGAACGGATTTCGTTTGTCGCGAACTGCCTAACGCGAAGCGGATTCTTTTACGTTTCACTGACTGTGTAAACCCCGCCGGTCCCGCCCCCCCACCGCACCGCCCCCGCCGCCGCCGCCGTCGTCGTCGCAGCGCGAGTTGGCCACCGCAGCGGATGACATCGGTTGGCGACAATGACAGATTGGTTTTCTTCTGGTTCCTGCATTACGGACAGGAATGAATTATGGCGATATCCGTGCCTTATTATGATAATCTTGGGTTCAAGTTAGCTGCAAATCCGCATATGGATCTGATCCCTATCAGGCACTGGCTACTTTCAGCATAGCAATGATTCCATCCTCCTGCCTCCTCGGCTGCTGCTGCTGCTGATTCCAAGACTGAAGGCATTCGGTGATGTTGGTCCTTCTGATCCTGATTATATTTTCAAATACATATATTGCCTTTGGGGGTTGAGCGGTAAATATCCCATGTGATAGCAAATATGAATGCATTATCTGACATATAATGTATGATGGATCATATATGTGTCCAAACAATTCCATGGCTATTAATCTTGTTGACCTGCTTGGAGAGACCTCTTTCAGGGGGTCCTTTGTGCCACTCCCTCAATCTTATAGAATCATCTGTGGTGATCCCAGCCTGGACAACAGAAAAACTTGTGAAAGGAAAGCAGCCTGAATTTGAATACTCTTTTATTTACTTTACTCCATACATTTTAATTTTGATAATGGAATGTGGTTTAATTGAACTTTAATACTCTGGTATTTAATTTTGATTATGTAGTTGGTTTATTTGAATGTGATCGAATGTTTCAAATTTATCATGCTACACAATTTCCAGAATCTCTGCATTAAATCACTGGGTGAGAGGCATCAGCTTATTTCAATTAATGGCAGGCATATCATTTATCGATTGCATAAATTTTTGGCTTTCTTTTGTCATCAGTAACATGAAATTAGTTAATGTTTTGTGCTTTTGTAATTTTGTCAAACAAATTGTTAAATTATCGTAAAATTCTCTTTTGGTTAAGGTTAAAAGTGTTTGTTTCATGAGTTTTTCTTGAAGCATTTGATGCAGTTATTTACCCAGCAAAGTGGGTTGTTTAGGACATAATGATTTATTTAAATGAGGATCAAAATTCAAATAGTCAGATGATTTAATTAAATGTGGTCAAATGCTTTTGTCAGCTATATGAAGCGTATTTAAATCAAGTTGTGTGTAATGTTACTGAATCAATAAAAAATTAAGTCCTCTTTGCATGTGTTGTGCTTTGCTAAACAGCAGCTGTTTGTAACCCATTGGTATTTTAATGTTGTGGAACTGGAAATTTATATGGCACCTTTTATGGCTGTCAGAAAAGCAGTTTGGAGAAAACTGACACTTTTGATAAGTTAAAAATGTGTGCTAGAGTTGTTGATAAAGTGCAAATTTATTGTGAAATTTGAAAATGTTAATTAATCTTACTGATAAGGTGCAGATTGTTTTTGTTATAGCGCTAAAGGAATACAGAAAAACAGATGACCTTAGGTCAGGGGTCATGTTTAAATCGGGTGAGGGTGTTGTGCACTCTAGTCAGCTATATGAAGATATCTTTATTTCTCTGTCTGAAGTTGCAAAACCTCGTCTTCCAAGTTTCCTTTTTTCTGGATCCTGGGTTGATCTGGACTGTTCACCCTTTCATCGTTTTGTCTGTTTATCAGCAATCATTGCCGTTGTGAAGCAAGAGGTCGGCCTCTTCTTGCTTTGCACTTGCGCCACTGAGCGTTTTTGTTGTCTGGAGATTGTTTGTTTCATCGTCATGACGTGTGCGTCCTTAGGAGAAGTTGGTGCACTTTTGAAGGAATTTACTGCATTCCTGTGCTTTTAACTGATAGGCCGCCCGCTCTACGTGAGGCTCAAGTTGGAAGAACTACATTATAGATGTCCAGAAATATATAGGCAAGCCAGAAAGGCAGGCCAGTATTGATAAAAGTTATAAAGATAGAAGGACATGGCAGTATTGGGCATGCGTACTGTTGACTCCATTTTGGTAATCTTAGGTCTGAAGTATTTGGATAAGGATAAGCAGAAATTCAAAGATAAAATGCTCATATACCATTGCAGTGTGCCACTACAGATTAGTTAAGAAACTGCTGGCTGCCATGCGATATCTCTAGGGTTGTCTTTTGGTAAATGTCCCTGGAAAAATCCTGCCAAGAAGTGGCAAAAAGCGGTATCCCGAGTGCTGGAAATATCGCGGATATCGGCCGGCCATATCTGGCAGTTGGCACGACTGAGATTGCGCTCCATGGCAACTGCAGCCTGCTATTCTAAACTGATGCTATCTCGAACCTCTAAACATCCAAGAATTATTTCTGCAGCATGATTAACTGGCGGATACGTAGTAATTGCTGGCAGGCCTGTCAGTAATCCGGCCTGTTTAAGTCCGATCAGAATAATATATTGCTTATTTTCTTTGCATGCGCGACAGTGTTATTTGGTTTGGTATAATCGGGCTGATTACCTGTTTTACTTTTGCGTGGATAGGCCTTGGCTGAGAGAGATAGAGAGCCCAGATTAAATGGATCAATAGGAATTCAATTATTCAAAAGATTCAGACACTGCTTAGTGATTGTTTGGGTATGCTCAAATGAAGGCGCCTGATTGCAAACGAACAGGTGAGAAGAGAGTTGAAGTCACCTATTCTGAGTGCTTTCCGTGGATAAAATTTATTGTTCTGGCTGAGTGAAAATTACCTCTGGAGTTGGATAAACAATGCAGCAGAAATAATTCTCTTTTTGCGTTATCATATGCGGAATGTTGAGTGCAACTAAAGCAGTTTTGTTAATTGATGTAACCATAGTTATATTTAGTTGTGCATGAGGGTTGATTATATTTGCTCATATGATGAACTGTTTTAAATATGTATATAATCATCCTGTAGAATGTAATTCATATGTGCTTGTCAATCGCATACAGAGGCTAATTCCTTACTTATTCACTTACTTAAATCTGTTCATTATCGTTCCAGCATTTTGCAAAGGTCACAAAATTCGTTTTGTTAGGTAGTTTTTTAGTTTTTTTGTGATGCTCAAGAGTGTGTTCGGTTCTTAAGGAAGCATCAGTGAAGAGCTGATTAAGTATTTACAAGAATTTGGACCTAAGCACTTCCTGTAAATTGTCGGTCCTTTGTACTTTGCTTCTGGGACTTAAGTTTCTGCTGCAAACTCCGGGATTTTCTTGGCCGAGTTCCACAGCTTAGGTTGTTTTCTGTCAGGAATTAGATAGGTGGCGCCACAGGCATGTCAGCATCAATTGATGTAATGTAATGTAAAAAATGAGTTGGTTTGAAATGTAAACTTTACAGCTTGCCTTTCATTGATCATGATGAATACTAGGTACAGCATTTGCGCTATAGTTAATGAAGACAATTTGCAAATGTCGTGAATTTCAATCTGTTCTATGTACCGGTATACAGGTTAAGAAGTGTTTGACCCAAAAAATTTCTCATTCACTTCTGATCAGTTCTTTGTGTCAGTTCTTTGCATGATTATTCAGTGTTTGGCTGTTGGGTGTTCTTCGTGGCCGAATCAAGGCTTTGAATTGCTGATAATTTCTTTGTGTTCTGTCTGTTCTTTAAAGACATTTACATCTAAACCGTTTCAGTCTGCTGACCTACTGTAAACTGGCTTCCGGTTTCTTTGACCTATTAGGGTTTGAATGGACTTCTCCAATGTAGTTTTATGGTTTCGCTTGAAATAATTATCGGTTGATGCCTTGTGCATCATGATAACGAAGCTACAGAAGTGATTAGGTTAGATTAAATTTGATTATTGTGTGTCAGAGGTATCTGTAATGCAATAAATGCCATATAACTTAGTGTGTATATATAATATTATATATATATATATACACACACAATATATACTTAATTCAATAATGCAATTTAATGTGTACATATATATACACTAATGCAATATGATTCAATATGTGCAGTATATGTACTGAATTATATGACATTTATTACTTTACTGAGTGTACTACAATACAAAAATCATATATATATATATATGTATATATATAGATACTGCTGTTGGCTGACGCCTCCGGAGGAGGGATTAATTCCAACTAGAAGGATATATATATATTATATATATATTAATATATATATCTATATATATATATACTGTTGCCTTAATCTTTGCATATGAAATGTGTGCTATTTTTGAAGTTTTATCCTAGAGTTGCTGTTTAAAGGTGTAAGGTAAAATATCTATCACTGTGTATTTATAACTCTTAGTCAGAAGTTGGCGATAGAAATAACGTTACTTTCTGAACGTTTTTATCAGACTCTTGCAAAGATGAGATAGAACAGGTCTGTCGAAGTCATAATTTGCCGAGCCACAATCTGTATCTTCAAGAGCTGACCGATGACCCAGAACTGGAATACAGTGTCCACAGCATCTCCACGATTCTCCAAGGAAGTCAGTTTGGTCCGTTCAACTGCACGCTTCTGGACGCGGTGGACGAGGATCACGGCAACGAAGGCTGTTGCATCGTCGAGGTCAGTGACAGTTTGTCTCTCCGTTTTGCTAAAACTGTATCTTCTTAAGAATTCTGTAAATATTTTGTTGCCAACAACATCAGTATATGTGTTTGTATATGTATATTTATATAGCGCCATTTAGGTACATCTACAATATGTGAAAGGTAGGAGGCCAAGGAAACACAGTTACAAGCCGAGCACTATAACCAATTGAATGCCCCACAAAACTTAAAAATTGCAATATCTTGCTTCAGTATATATAGCAAAAAATGTCATCTGTGGGGAGAATTGTACTAATATTTTTCTCTCCAAAGCTATCAGTTTTAGCTGAAAATCAAAGTAATGTGTATCATGTAAAATGTGAAAAGAATTGGAGTGGTACTGTTTTAAAAGAAATTGGTGCTTCAGAGGTGCTTTGTAACTGCTTTAATTCGTAGTGTCCACTTTTGGGTGACTCCGAGTCGAAGATTTACGTGTCAGTTGAAAGTCCTTCTGGTCACTGGCTGCGACTGTTGAGAAAGAGCACAGATCAGGAGCTCAGTAACGTCAAACTCTATATACAAGGTCAGTAACTGATCCAAGCTTCCACTACACCACACAAACCAGCGCCATGAGAGGGTCTCATAAAGGTACAGGAACATACACTTCATACATAATGGCCTACACACACACATACACACACACACGCACGCACACACACACACATGCACACACACAAGCCGCCTCTTCTACATAGGTATTAGACCTACCTACATCTCTGCATCTACCTTCACCAGCCTCTTCTACAGAGGTATTAGACCTACCTACATCTCTGCATCTACCTTCTCACCTTCCTTATCAAACGGTGAAGAGTTAGTTTCATGATCGCAGCAGCAGCAGCAGCAGCAGAAGCAGATGGCTGCCTTTCAGTGACTCAGTACCTCTTCATTTCTTATCCTGGATAACTCATCCCTTTAAATGTCAGACCAGAATGCATCATTTGCTGGATTTCTGCGTTCTGCAAAAGGTCCTTGCTTGCCTCCCATGGTCAACAGTGGTTGACCTAGGAAGAGATGCTTTTAATCTGGATGAGCAAAACTAGCGATGATTTGATTGGGTTTGAATGATGTGGGTTACTGTTTGACAATGCTTTGACTGATTTTGGCATTTTCATCTCTCAGACTGTTCCTAAGTGGCAGTTCCAAACTAACCACTTTTGTGATTTTGTACTTGAAACGTTGGTCTCGTTTGAGAGTGTGAGGTCCATGTTCTTGGCAAACTTAGTTATGTTGTTATTCTAGGTGTCTGTAGAAGTCCTTATCAAGAAATGGCTTTGTCTTTAGTATAGCTAAAACAACCTTGTCATTTGGTTATTTGTTAAGTTAGTTACCTCTGTGCTTAATGTGGTACCTGTCAATGTGGTACCTCACAAAAGCATTGTCTATGCACTACTACAAAAGAACTGCCTATGATATCACCATCCTTAGAGCCATCCTTTTCAAACAGTTATTGTTCTTGGATTGTCGTTCTTCATGGATGAACCATGGATGGTCGTTCTCCATGGATAAACTATTGCTTCAAGTAGATTCTGAAACAATGAGTTTATTCCACCGGTTGTATCTTGGCCTTAAAGTTTTTAGATCACAGCTAGACGCATCTTTTTGGACTACATTTCCTCTTTGAGTGGTTCTCTGTTGTAAGCAGGGATTACTGTGTTGCATTTCAATCATCGATAGAGTTGGATTTTAGGCTTTCAGTTTTATATGCAATGGCATCCATCAGCAGATGATTTCGATTACAGGAATCAGTTAGAAGTTTCCAGATTAGTAACGATTCACAAAATGTGTTTTGGATGGTCAGCTGAACAGTTAAACGTTTGTAGTCACTCGGAGAAGCTTTTTCGTGGACTGACAGGTTTGATTTCAGTCTCTTTTCCGTGGATTCAACGGCTGGATGGTAACCATGCAGGATCTGGCTTAGCAAACGATTTTGGCATTTATCATGTACGCGCATATCTCGGCTTTTCCACTTATCTACAAGTAGATTTTCACAAAGTTGCTTAATGAAAAGGAAATTATTTATTACTGTGTAACGGTGGCACAAAACTTGAGGCATCAGAAGTGTGAGCTTTGGGGTGGAGTATAGCCGCCAACAGGCATTCGGGTTAGTTTGGGATTTTTATTCAGAGCATCAACTGCCGGTTCTACCCAACATTTGCTAGGGTATCAAAGATCCGATGACAAATTAGGCTTGCGATAAGTTTGGCGGGTCAACAAAGAATATCGCTTCATCACGTAGGGCCAAATCCAAGCCAACGTTGGCACTTTCTTTCGGCTTGCAATTTCCGGGCGGTGTGCGCGGCGCGTAAAGGCTTCTGGTGGCGGTCGAGATAAAAAAAACTGGCCGCGTATTCCCGTAAGTGTGCAATTTGGACAATTCGTGGGGCCGGCGCATTTATCAATTTCATGCGTAACGAATCGCGCACTGACTGATTAATTGCTCTTGCCGTTTGGCCATAGTAATGAATGTTAATCGGGAAGGAGATAGACTCCGTCGCATCGGGGCCTCTAAACTCCATCAAGGAGCTGTGTCGAAGAATGCTAAGCAATAAAAGCACAAAGATTTCATGAGCGTCGAAAGCTGGCCAGCTTCTCGGCTGATAAAGTGATGACCCTATAAATCAAATGTATTCTTTTCACAAGTTGATAGCCCACGCCACGATCTGCACAGCTACACTCGGCCCGATAAGAACCGCTAATCAAGACGAATTGAATGGACAAATCCCTAGCGAGGCTTATTCATTTACTTTACGATGAACTATCACCGCCCGGCTGCGACTGCTGTGATCAGCGGTGACCACCTTTGTCGCCTGCCTGACCCAGCCATTGTCTGTTATATTTGCTAAATGACTCTTTCACGACAAAATGCTTCGATTGTCCCCTAAGTTAATCGGATCACCGTCTCCTAGCTGCGTGGCTTATCGTCAGCATTTTCTGAAGAAAAGTCAAGCCCCGTTACTAAGCTGCTAACTAACATCTGAGAAATAAAGATGTTCTCCGAGATGTTAAGAAACTGTAGAATTATTCGGCGAAATTGAAAACATTTTATGGGTTATAACCACGGAGAAAGCACGTTCTGAGTGCTTTGTTTTCATTTTGTAAGACAGGCAGAATTTTAACTTTTTAAATTTCTGAAAACATATTGAATTAATTTGGTTTTAAAGAGTGTTATTTTAATGTTGGCTATAATGTTTATTTCATTTCAAGTTAAAACTGTTTATTTTATTTGTAAAACGAACTGAGTTTAATTTAAGTTCAACAAAGACTATTTTAAGTTTGATTTAATTTGAAAAGGTGCCAAGTACAGTTTAATTTTAAGAATCCAGGCAGAGTGAAATGTGTTTAATGTGCCGAATTGTTTCATTGTAGTGCCAAAAAGATAGGAAATTTGAAAATAGTTATTAATTGATTTCTGGAACTAGTCAGGTGATAACTGGAAACTTCTGTGGTAAAGACTGTCTAGGCTGCTGCAGGGTAGTGTTGGTCCATTCATGGGGATATTGGTCCTTCATGTCAGCTATTTATAAACTCCTAGAGCACCATTGTTAATGTGCACATGTTTTAATGTAGCACTTGCAAAATAAGCTGCTGCCCCACAAATAGTTTTAAGTAGCGCTTTAAAATTTTTTAGTTTATGATTACGATTTCTGTGTCTCTACACTTCTAGTTTTCGACCCAACTCTTCTCAGATTTACGGTTATGTAACATTTGCCTGACTCCTGGCTTATTGTTATAGTGGTTCTGTAGAAGCTTTTAGATGAGTTTATATCATTTTAGGATTGCTTCCAACTAAGACCAGTATCTGTGATTATTCTGCACGGTTTGCTGTTGAAGTCGTGTGAAAGACGAGGACTTACTTTACCTTGCTGTAGCTGGCCACAATATTTTACTGTCTGCTGTCGTTCAGATGCTCAACAGACTTAAATATAATGCTTTTTGAGGGTCTAAACTGCGCTACATTAACATTCAGACAAATACATTTACACTTGAATTGGTAACAGAGTTAGTGTGGCTTACTGCCAGACAGTTATGTGGGGGTTATCTGCCACAGTGTGTTTCTAGTTGAGCAATAATTATGAGACAACTAGGCGCACTTTGTATGTACATTTGTGCCAGATGTTGTCAGGTATAGTTTCTGAGTGTGTATTGTTGCGCTGTGCAGCTTGCCATGTGCTGTGCATTGAATGTCTGGCATCTTGTGTGATAAAATGTGTGTCATTGTATAACCTTATGCAGTTTTAATGTTTTGTTTTCTTTCTTAATCTTTATTTGTTGATAATGCTTAGCATTTCCATTTGTTTTGATTGCTATCAATTTATCATTTATGAATATTCATCCCAGTTTTCATTGGAAATTACAGTCTGTTTGCGGCGGAGATAACGTTCACGTTTGGCTCATGATTGCACGGAATTCATGATGATCATTACTGATTGTTAATATCCTGCATTTAAATTTAAAATTTGGAAGTTCATGGACTATACTGCCATGCATAATAATGGATTTTGTGACAAAAGAAAATGCCATATATTACAGATCCATAAGCTATTTTCTCTTCTTAGGTTTCATCCAGGATATTGCTTCTGGCTCTCCTTCTCCTCATCTGCTTCCTCGTTATCACCATGATAACGAAGATGATGACTAGTAATAGTTGTCATCATCATTATCACCTTCACTGTCATCATATTTGTTGCTGTCATTATAGTTTTTGCCAGAATCAACGTCCTTTGAGCCTATGACAATCATAATGACTATTATTTTAAGAAGAATATGACTGTTTGAATTTCAGAAGAGAACACTTTGTGGTGTGAAGTCATGAAGAATATTCTCCCAGACATGGAACTAGTGGCAACGTTCATTCAGGATAATAAGCTGTCATCATCGTCAACAACAGCATCATCATCATCATCATCTTCCTTATCATCGTCTTCATCATCAGTCGATGTGGTATCGTCATCCATCAAAGTGGAAACCCTGGATGCTGATCGCCAACTCAGTCCCGTTCTAGTCTCAAGTGCTGCTACAAGTTCTGCCACCGTTCCGCCGTTACTGGCACCAGCTGTGACGGCCGTGAGCGCAGTTCATTGGGACAACCACCCAAATCTGTTCAAGCGCAGAGAAAGAAAAGCATCTGGAGTATTTGGAAATGCTGACACTGATTTGGATCATCACAGACCAACGTTCTGTAAGTCTCTACTTTCCCTGGTGCCAGAATGTAGCGTATTGTGATAACTGATTTTGCCAGAATGTAATGTACTGTAAGATTATCACTCGTTTATTGTGTGATTGAGTCAACATTATTATCAAACAGAGGTACAGTCCGTGGTGTTTGGATATTTGTTGATCAGTCAACATTATTATCAAACAGAGGTACAGTCCGTGGTGTTTGGATATTTGTTGATCGAGCAGCTGATAATCACTTAGTTTTCTTGAGTTTGCTCTGTATGCATTTCAACAATGCAATGTTAGTTAGTTACCTGGACGCTTGGGGTTTTGTGTGATAGCCTAGTGGTTAGCGTATTAGACTGTCATTTGAAAGGTCAGGGATTCAAATCCCACGATGGCAGAAATTTGTTTCCAGATTTCAGCATCACTTGCACTCCTTAGTCAATTTATCTTTAATGAGTGCACTGACTGTACACTGCCAGTGGGAGATCAGGCAGTGAGAAGATGGACTGGCCATCCAGCCTCGTACGCTGAGGCAAAAAACATGAAGTCGCTAACACTTCGTACGCATGGCTGCCTCCATGGGATGGCTTATAGGACTGCTGTTCTTCTATCTACACATGTAGTATAGTACACTTGAAGTACCTCAGAAAGGAGCTTCCAACACTAGCAACAACTTTAATGGTGTCAAAGTTCATTTAGAGCCGTAAGTTCATCAGCAAGCAGACAATGCTCAGATAACTAGAAGTGTCACCACTGGTGGTCTCTCACAAACATGTAGAGCCAAACCATCAGATTCCCATCCAGTGTTGTGCAGTGGGATCCCAGGGGTTGGGCCATCTTCCTGGAACGACCTTTCTCCAGACCTGTATTTCTTCTGAGTAGGGACAGTCCTTGTACCTCTTGTCAATGCTCGAAAATTGTTCTGTTTTGCCGAGGCTGTTCGTGTGAGTAGAGGCACAAAAAGAGGAGGCTCTAAATAAATTTACAGAAGGAAGGAATTTACTGAAGGAATAGATTTTTGTGGATGTACTGATGATGATTACTTATTCAGCAATGGTAGTTATCGTTGATAGTCATCTTGATGCAGGGATTTTTGATGATGATGAGGGGAGAAGATTGAGTATGACACCAGTGATTATGACTTGCTTTAGTTGATGATCTTTATGATGATGGTGGTGGTGATGATGATCATGATGGTGGTGGTGGTGATGATGATGATGCTTCTAGTCTGTATGTGTTTTGCATGTTACAGTGTAGGCCTAGTTGTGTGCACAACATATTTTGTTACTTGTGCGGCATTTATGTACTTGGTTAGTCAGATGAATGTTGACCGGAGAAAGGGGAAGAGCTCTTTCTTGGATCCTCTTACTTGGCCGGCTTTGCTGGCCTCAGTGTCTGTGTGTGGATGGTTGACCTGATGGCAATACGGGTTTATCGTGGTTAAGCATATAACTAAGAGCAGGAGATTCAATTATCACTGGGCATGACTGGCTTTGATCGGTGCGTCACCTTAGGCGTCTATTTGGCTAAAGATCACAAACGAAAACCATCTATTATCGGCTTTTGTGACATTTAATTTTGGTCATAACGAGAGGCGACGAAGTTACGTTGCGAACCGCGATATTGCCGACTGCCGTTTGGCTTGAAACTGTGCTGGTCATATAGCGATATCTTCATGGCTAGCTGAGTCCACATCTTAATCAGGGCAGATCTTATCTGTTCGTTAGGTCCTGGTGCCCTTCCACAGTCTGGTGATCGATGGCACAGCCCATGTGACGCTTTGCTACGGCGCTGACTCTAAACATATCGCCGACGGTCGGACGGAGTCAGAGGACATAGTCTTTCCATTAACACGGCAGCCCTTCTTCTAATGGAGTAATATTTTACGTAATCTCCGGCCTGGCCAAGCGAAAATATAATTGTCCCCAGCGGAATGCGTCGTTTATCACCCCCGTCACTCACCCTCATGCCGGGTTATGCTTTTTGCAACAAGTTGTGGCCCGTGACTATGAAATCTGTCACCAAGCGATCAACCATCGACTTTAGGCAATTTTCAAAGAGAACTGTAAACGAGTTGAAGGATGCAGAGATTTGCAACAATGTTGGAGCTAGGATGCAGTCAGAGCACGTAGATTAATAAATGACAGGGAGTGGAAAATAGTTTAGTCTTGGAATGAATTAAATAAATTTACTGACTGACTAGAGCGTTTGCAGTCTCTGTCATCCTCACATGTTGGCCATCTTTCTTGGCTCCATCTGTTCTGCTGAATGGTTTTTGTGCCATTTCAAAGATGTTGTCTGAAATAAAAAAATTTGATCTTTGCAGATTGATAAATTTTAAACTTCTGATTTGTCATCTTGGCTTCCATTGAAGAGTCAAACTGCCATCATTTTCTGAGTTTCGTTGTTAATTCTTTGAATTGTTAATTCTCGTTTCTGACTAAGCTTTCTCGTTTCCTACTTGCATTATCCACATTTTCCAAGTTCCATACAAGTCATATTTACATTTTTTGAATTACCATATTTTATCGACTCAAATTACACTACTTTACGGAGTCAATCTACCATGTCTTTCTGAGTCACCTAATTCTGATGCCGCCACCGTGGCCAAGTGTGTTTAGGCTGCTGGCATGTGCGTGTCTGGAGTGGATTGTGTTCTGTTCCGATTGCCGGGGCATATGTGTTCCTTCCGACGAACAATGGCACCAAAGCACAGTATTTTGTGCAGCGCAGATAACGAAAGAGACCGCCTTTGCCTACAGGAGGCTGCTGCACATTTGCTGTATCTGCCAAGATAGGCCGACCACAAGTACATGAGCACAGATTGAGATAGAATGTAAATGTGTTAATGGGTGTTCCTCTTCACCCCCACGCCTATCCGTCCCAACCAACGCCCACAGTACACGCGAAGAGTCGTTTGCTTGACCCTGATTGGATGACGAGGATCATCTCCTCTTATTTCTTTGTTCATCATTCCTCGATGAACAAGCAACTTTGACACCAGCCAGTTGAATACGTCCAGTTACAGCGGCTGTTTACAAATGCTTGATTACAGCACTTGAATACAGTAACTGGTAAAAAGTGACTGTTCTCGGTAACCATCGATTACCACAGCTTATTACTTCAGCTGATTAGATTAGCTGATTACGGCCAGTGGTGGCGCCAGTGTGAAAATGGGGAGGAGCCTGCATAAACTGACTGAGTGCCTGTGAATACGCTGGTTCCTGTGACTTGACTTTTTGGGCGCTGTAGAAATCTCATAATTATGATCCAGGAGTTGAGAGAGGGCAAATGTTACCATGGTTGAGGTAATGATTGGCAAAAATTTGTATGACCTATTTTTAGTTGTAAGACTTTTAGCGACACAAGGAGATTATGTAAAATATTACTTCATTAGAAGGCTACTTTCTTGTGTAAAAAATTTATGGGGCTGGGCTTTTGGACCCAATTTCACATTTCAAACGGCCAAAAATTTTTAATGATTTTTAGTCTTTCAACTTTTCTAGATGATCTTTTGCTGTCCGTTTTTCCACTTTCGTACAGTTTTGGGACTTCTTTGCTTCAGTTTTTCTCCTTTTTTCTCTTTTATTTCTTTTAGCTGTATTTTGATTGCCATTTTTATACGTTACAGTTTTTATGGGCAGCCCTTGCTGAAACTGCTCAGTGGTTTGCCACCTCCAAACAATCAAATACATAGAACCAAAAGACTATAAAGTTTGTGTAAAGAATAATCTACATTGAAAGTGTATTTAAGAGTGGATTTTATCGAACTGTGTTACCAGATGACATCTGTGGAAACTGTTACAGGAAGGAAACCACATTTTTGTGGCAGAAAAAGAGTTGAGGGCAGAAGAGAAAGGTCCTGGTTGGGTCTGAGGCAGAACCCCTGCTGCTAAAAAGTTTGAGACAAATGGGGAAATCTAAGAAATTTAAAGCAATGGATTTCAGTTATTTCAGAAGCTAATCTGAGCCATTTAAAGCAAGTGATTTTGATTCTTTTTTGATGGATATTGATGTTTGATAGAGAATCTTGAACTTGAATCTTGAGAGAAGTCAGAGAGAAACTTGGAAATGGCACAGTTTAATTATTTTAGGGACAGTTTGAGTAGTTTAAGAAGTAAGCGATTTTAGACTCAAATCAGATTATTATTAATGAATTCAGAACACATGTTTACAACACGTGTTCTGAATTCATTTAAAGTGTAAATCTGAGCAATGTAAAACAAGCAATTAATTTGCGTTTCAGAAGTGACTCTGAGCAATTTAGAAAAGATATGCAGAAGATAATGTTTAAATGTCTGAAGCAGGTGATGGCATCTAGACCATCTTTATTTATTGGACCAACTATGCTGAAGAGCAGGGGCCGTTACTGCAGACAAACTGGTGATGCGTTTTGCAATCCTTTTATGACTAACTATTTCAAAGAGCAAGGTCACTTTACAGACAAATGGTGGGTCATTTTGTGACCTCTCTTTTAACCAACTATTTCACAGAACAAGCATCACTGTGGAGGCTAAATGGTGGTATATGTTGCAGCCTTTCTCTTGACCAACTATTTCAAATTGACCACTGTTTGTAGGCAAACTAGTAGGTTTATTTTGCCGCATTTCTTTTGGCCGCACCCCCAGGTCCAACGATCTCGTTAGCTGCATGAGCCTGCAAATGGAATTGACCGTCACATCAAATGCCTGACATCTACCCCTATGAAGAACCCACCACACGCGGTCGTTTCCAGCTGATCGGGTTTAATGTGCACTTCCGAGCTGTTCTAAGGGGGCATTAACTCATTTCAATTGTCTTGTATCGTACTGATGATGTCACGTCTTAGGGATCTACTGGCACTGAAGCGACAGACCATGGGCACCATCTGCCACAGCTGGTACCCCGTGTCCCTTTTGCTTCAGCTTCACTGAGCTCATCTGGCATCATCAGCATACCTATAATAATTTGAGTTTGTTATAGTAGCACCGACTATAATAATTGATCTCAAGTGTTATAACAGTGGAGCTTTAGAAGTTCCGAGGTTAGATTTAATTCATTTTGATATTTGAATTCTGTGTTAAATTGTAGCCTTGATCCACGTCTGCATGTTCTGCGGCGTTCGATTCAGTAATCCGAGAACTCTTCAGGCACACATAGCCAACTACTGTTCCAAAAAGCCACCAGAACACAGGGCTGTCCTGGCCAACCAGTCACCCTTGCCCTTTGCATCACACCCAGCTGATATTACCAACAACTTCTTACCAAAGAAGACTATCTGGCCTACAGAAAGCCCAGAACACTCAGATGGTGCAAAGTCAGGTCGGTTAAGTTACACATATTCATGATTGCACAAGTAATTTTGCACATTAATTAGGCCTATATATTTTTATATATTATAATATATAATTCCAAATTATAGTGTCTATTTTTCCAATTTATAAATTCATAATTTGAATCAGCCATAAAATTGATTAGTTTTGTATTTTCAAGAGAACAGTGGTATTGGTTGAAGAATTTTTTGAAGTGATTAGTGAGTAAGTAAGTAAGACATTTGTTAGCACGCCATGTGTCCATTGGCTGAGCGAGGAATTGTAGGCGTAATGTTAAACAAGCAATTTATGTAAAGATGTAACGCATTGATTAATAATAGCAGTACTGGACAATTAAAGTTCCAAGAACTTATCTTTTTCCTGCTCCGAGCACGTTTACGTTTATTGAATTTCTCATTCTACTGATGATTTCACTGAACTTGCCTGCGACTTCGTATGCGTCACACGTGTAATTTTAGTCATGAACTTGGGGTTTCTACAGCACCCAAAGAACCAGTTTCTTCACAGATGCTCAGTCAAAACAAAATACACACTGAAAGTAAAACAAGCAGCAGAGCTCCCATGCCCTGGTGAAAACATAGAGGAGGAACTCATTCTCTGCTCTTCAGCCCTGTAGCCAGCAGAGGACGAATGGCAAGGACCTGGACACGAAGTCAATGCACCAAAAGTCTTGCCATTTATGTAGTTCCCAGCTTACCAAATTATACTGCTTAGTGATGGAGACAAGTGACACATTCACCTAATTGGAATTAGTACTTTTCAAAGGTGCTGGCTGTTTTCTTTTCTGTCCTGCTGTACGACAGCCAGAGGCCTTACCATGATCCCAGATTAACCCACATTTTGGTGATGTTGAGTTAATCTGTGGTCATGCATTTTTGCTGCATAAAAAATGATTAAAGATTAATGTGATGGATTACTTAATTTATGTAGCACCTGTTCAAGGTATCTACTCAGAAGCCCTGGCAGATCAGGTCAGAATCTGTTGGCTGCTGAAAAGGGAACCAGGCAGTTGCATTCAGTTTAGTTTTTAAGATGTTTAGTGCATCAGTGGATACTGGTAATAATCAACCAGCTGAACCAAAGCACCTAAATGTAAATGTAAATATACACGTTTTCCTATAACGGCCATATGGCCTAGACCCTGCTCATGTTTCAATGAATATATTGGGTGAGATCCTTCACCACCATTGCCTGTTTGGATGCCAAGCCATTTCAGGTCCCCATGTATGGACCTATACTTGATCTAATGTGATCTAAGGTATTACATTACCTGTCGCAGTCCTTTATTAATAAACAGCTGAACCACGTCATTTTAATATAAACTATTTAACAAATAATAAACAACTTCATGTGTCCTTTATGTAATTTTTCATGTGACTTGAATTGGACAATTTATACTTGCATGAATGCTCCTTGATATTTGCACCTCACCTTGTAAGAACCTCTGAAGCTTTTTCATAAAACTTTCACATTTTTTTTTAAACAGACAAGTCTCAGAAGAGATCTCTAGAAGAAGACGATGAGACAGTCAGATCCATGCCGAAAATTCTGTGCAAGACCGAAAAGGGAGCAGAATTCATCGAAGTTGATGAAGTACCAAACGACGAAAAGCAGACCAAGTCGGCTAGACAAGCTTCTGAAACTGAAGTTTCATCCGATCCAGTTTGTAGCCAAGATGACAGCACTGCGAGTGACTCGATCTTCCCGTGTCCTCACTGTTCTTACTCGTTTGAGAGCTCTTTGAGTCTGGGGAACCATCTTCGAGTCCATTTCTTGAACCCTACTGCAACCAGTCCGGGAGGTGAGAGACAGGCCATAGGGTCCAATGAATACGCCTGCTCCTACTGCAACATAAAGTTTTCATCGTTGAACACATACAAAGGACACAAGGAATTCTACTGCCAAAAAAGGAATCGAACCAACATCAAAGCAAAAGGTGCTATGTCACCAGAGCCGAGTTCTGATGAAAACGTTCTTCCAATCAGCCCATTTGGTTCATTACCACCTGCAAGAATGCCACTGTTTTCTCCAGGCTCCACAGTTTTTCCTCCCCCGATATTCCCACCTCCCTGCCTCCAACCGGCCAACGGCATGTTTATGTCGCAGGCTCAAGCCGTATTTTTGGCTGCGGCTCCTTTCCTTGGCAACTCAAGCATGACCTTTAATGTTCCAATAGTCGTGCAGCCAATAGCACCGCTGCTGACGAATGGCATGTTCCCATCAACGATAGACCACCAACTGAATGATCTTGACAGTGTCACTACCATGAAAAGAACGAATCTGGCAGCTGCTGCTGCTACAGCCTCCGCTGCAAAGCAAATGAAACCCAGTTCTGAGTTTGCTGACGAGAAGCCACTTGATCTGAGCACAAGAAAGAGCAGTCCAGCTGTCAAGGAAAGGCAAACGCATAACAGCTCCAGGAAAGACAAGTCTCCGGCACTGAGACAAGCGATGAGTGACAGCGAACAAAGAAGTAACAGCAGTCCTGATTTTGGCCGGGCATCTTCTGTGTCAAATATCACCAATGGCTCCAAGGACGGTTCGCCGAGTGTCGCTTCGGACTCTGTTGCTCCTCCCCCTTCGCTGATCTCATCGCCTTTTGCCATCACCAATATGTTGTCAGCAGGAAATGCCCTGTCCCCAAGGGCATCTGATCTTGCTCTGTCACCCGTAATGGCCCCTCCATCCATCAGTAAGTGTGTGGACTGTAACATTGTCTTTTACAAACACGAGAATTACATCGCCCACAAAGAGCATTACTGTGCTGGAAGATTCTCCAAGTTATCAGGAGGAGCACCGGGATTCGTGCGCAGACCTTCTCTTCAGACGCTAAGCGCACTTCCTGGGGAGAACAGAGGCTTGATTCCGACAGCAGGCAATCTTTTGCACAGTCCAAATGTCAAGCCAACAATTGAAAACCTGGCAAGTGTATCAGGCTTGGGTCACACATCAGAAGTCGCAGCAACTCTGACTAAATCTTTGTCATCTGGCAGCCAAAGTCCCGAACTTGTTGCTACCCTTGATCAAGGCACCCTTCAGTACTACTGCATACCATGCAAGATCAAGTTCAGCAGTCTGGACACACTGAAAGCGCATAAAAAGTTCTACTGCCCCTCAAAAGCCACCAGTCCCACAGAGGATCAGTCACTTGCTTCCAAGACGGAGGAGACTTCGAATGGCAGTCGAGGAAGGGAGCCCAGTGATGTTGTGATGATGGCCTGCACCTCTTGTGGCAACACATTCGCATCTGCACAACTACTGAAGTTACACTACTGCACAGGCACGATGGTTCATTATCCACTGTTCCACTGTCCCTACTGTGACTACATAGCACAATCCGACAGCCGTCTGGTCGATCATATCAAGGCACATGCTCCGTCAAAGGCCTACAAATGTGTCCTTTGCGGCTATCGTGGAAACACGGTACGCGGCATGCGCATGCATGGTAAAATGCACAATGATGCGGGAGAGACATTTACTGACGACAGCATGATTGAGTATGAAGAGCCTCCAATGATCCCAAAGCGTCTGCGATCAACTGGAGATGCAGCTTTCGGAGACATGGAGGTGGATTTGATACGACTGAAAAACGAACCGTATAAACGACGGCGATCCCGAAAAGCTTACGAAAAATCAGAATTCTGTCAGGGTCCTGCTCCTACCAGATGTGTTGAATGCAAGGAAATGTTTTCTGATCCGGACAGGTTTCAGGCTCACATGCAGACTCACGTTGCAGAGAAAATCCGAGCATGGAAGTCGTGTGATCTGAATCCGAATTCAACGGCCGACTTGTTGCAACTGCAAGCAAAGCTTTATCCCGGTTCAGTGAAACGCTTGAGTCAAAGTACAGCAGAAAGCACTCAGAATCACACTATTGTCAGGGATTCAGATGCACGTTCTCCTGCTCATGCATCTGGATCCACTGTGGAAAATGGCGAGAACAGTATCGAGGGTATTTTGCCAACCGCAATCAAGGAAGAACAGCTGGACATTGATGTTGTTGAAAACTCCTGTCCAGCAACTGATGCCTATTCCGAAGACAAGTCGCAACCAGGTGAGGAAGTGCATCAGCAGACAAACAACAATCTTAAAGAATCAGACGATGCAAATCTTGAGCCACCGCCGAAACTGAAGGAGGAGATTGTAGACGTCGAACTGGATTCCGACAATTCCGAGAACCAAGCTAAGAACGTATCAGACCAGGAGATCAGCAGTCACTCGGCAGACGTAACGTTGCAAAACAGCGAGAAGAAAGAGAACATGCCATCGTCTGAACTCGTCGACAACGGGAACCTTGCAAAGTATTGCAAACAGTGCAACATCACTTTTATGTACACTTCGACATTCATTGCGCACAAAAAATACTACTGTAGCTCGCATGCATCCGAACGAAGTACCGGACCAACTGTTGCTTAGTCTCACGTGATGTGTGGTACTAGTATGTGACTGATTTACAAGCTAAATCTGTGTTAAATGTGTAATAATGTTAGATGTATCATATGCTGTGGCGTATTTAAGGTGCCAACCTCACTGCATGGCATTGTAAATCTGACTCTGTCGTGATATAGAGGTGAATGTCTGCTGATTTACAGTGCTCCGTGCATTAATTGCGTACCAACTGTCGACAGTTTAATTACAGTTTTTGTGTACAATTTGAAATGTGTAGGAGAAACATGAGCAGCACCATATCGAGACACGCACTGAATTTTATCAGTTTTTTCCTTGCATTTACTTGTAAATAATGGAACTGTAAATTTCGACTTTTGTGACATAGTGATGGTGAACTTCTGAGTCAGACTGAAATAAAATTTTTGAAAAAAAGCTGGCTTTTGAAAGGGGATGCAGAACGATGTCTTTTAGGACATTTTTGCCAAATACTTCATGTACGGTATGTATGTAAGTATCCCAAAATCAATGTCACTTGTAGGACATGTAAAGCTTGTATGGCAATAATCCCATAGGCGCCTTGTGTCCTACCATGTGGAGCCATATGAAGCCCATATGGGAATATTGTCATATGGGCTTCACATGTCCTACATATGACGTTGCCGTTGGGGATTTATATAGTGCTTTTAAGAACCACTCAAAAGAATTAAGATAAACTTACCCGTTGAAGTGCTATGCAAATGTTCAGATACATTTCAAAATGCCAAAAGCGCTATAGAAGTCATAGATACATGACGTTAGCATAAAATATGTTAATTTACATTATTGTTTATGAAAACTTGAGTTTCTAAAGCCAAAGTCTTGTACAATGTTCCTTTAGCCTGTAAGACCTGGCAACATTTTAGATTTGTTTGCAATGGGTTACTGCTTAAAGGGGTTTGTTATGTAAAATATATTTTACACATTTCTATATATGTACATATATCATAATATCGTGAGGCAAGTTCCTGGTTTATGGATAATTTTATCAGAAAGTTACATATATTGTGATGTTTTTCAAATTACCTACATCTAGTCTTGTTGATGTAACGTGTTACAATGTTGTAAATGCTGTGTAATCATGCAAACCTGATAGCAAGAAATTGTTTTGCGAAATTAGTTCGGTGTCTGTTAAACTTGAGTTCTTAGAGGTAACTGGATGTACGTATATGAGAAATATGTGATTCAAGCTGAAAATAATATTTGTGCATTGTGAAGTCTAACTGTATGATGACAGTGTGAAGCAGTATAGATTTTATGGAAACATTGTGTTACCATAGTGTTTAGCTCAATAGCACATTATGCTACAGTCACATGTATTACTGTGGTTAAGCATAAGTGTATCCATATAGGGAATAAAGGGCCGCCCTTTATGTATATGGTCTTGATATGCCCCTACATTTGCAATATGATATGCGAGTGAAGATCAAATATTCATTGTAGCATAGTTTGTACCGGCATGTGATATGTTTGGCAACAGAAAGTGTTCATCAAAACACTGTGAAACAGCTGTAACCTATTTCTGTCCAGGTTACACCAGTTAAGCCCAGTTTGATGCAGTCTAATATCTAGATCAGATCAATTTTATCGAAGGCGACTTCTGAAGCTTCATATTGGACTAGCACAGTCCGTGCACGGGGACCTTAAATGGCGTGGCGCCTATTCAAACGGGCAGGGGTGGTGAAGGATCTCACCGGATTAACTCATTGAAAAATCAGCAGGGTCGAGGCAATACGGTCGTTATAGAAAAACGTGTACCTTTATATTTACATTCGTATTACTGCACAATGGAATATACTGAAGCCTGAACCATGTTCCGTACAGTAGTGGAATGTAATCAAAGGAACTGCTTTGCAGCCATTTATTTGTAGCATCGGGCCAAAGAGGTTATATCATTGCATCGGGCTATACATTATGTATAGTCCCGGTATAGAGCTGTTCTACATGTAAAAATGTGAGGCCTTGAACTTCATGTATTGTTCTCGAGATACTGTATGTCTGAACAGAACAGGAGCTTACAGTAAGTGGTTCATGAGGTTTCTGGACATCGATAAAGGGGCCATGGCAAGCGTGTACGCCTACCAGAGTATACACGAACGAACGAATGCATGCATACAAACTCGTGTAAATAATAAATAAATAAATGTTTAGGTTTTATATAGCGACCGCATGGCCTCGACCCTGCTCATTTTGCAATGAATTTATCGGGTGAGATCCTTCACCACCGCTGCCCGTTTGAATGGGCGTCGCGCCATTTAAGGTCCCCGTGCACGCACCGTACTAGCCCGAGATTCAAATCTCTCAAATAAGCCACGATCGGGACGTGAATCGACAGGCCTGCGAGAGGCTGCATGTGTACATAGCCCTGTTTTCAATAAAATCAGTACTGACTATGTCATTCTGTAGCTGCTAGATGGTTGGCCAATCGGAGACGGTTTTAAGCCAGGAAAATCGTACGCTGCTGATAGGCCCCTAATCTCTAGAGGCTTGGCCCATCCTACTCCGATGCTCTCGGTAAAGGTAAATTCTCCAATGTAAGATTGTATAAAGTTTTAGGTTCCGGACTTAAATTTAGCTAAGGGACAGTCATGCGGGTCTTTAATTCAAAGTGAAAACATTCCGCTTCAACAAATGCTATTCTGGTTCCTCCTCTTCCCTTCTAGGCCTACTGCTTTTGCCGCTCAAATTCTAAGCACCATCCACCGTAGCAAGCCCTTTGCACATGTCTACCTGCCTGACCTTTGCATCGTAATCGTAAGCTCCAGACTTCTACAGCGCCAAACGAAAGCTAAGCCAAGGGAACCAGCTTATTCACAGACGTTCAGTCAAAACAAAATCGATAGGCAGGAAGGGTTCGGTTCTAAGTCAAGATCAAGGAGTCAGACAGGCGGATGTAGACATGGAACTGAACCTGACATTACCTGCCTATCAATTTTGTTTGACTGATCACCTGTGGATAAGCTGGTTCCCGCGACATAGCTTGATTTGGGCGCTGCAGAAATCTTGAGATTTCGATTTCGATAGCTTAGTTACCAACGCCGCGGGAGCTGTTCGGTGAGATTCCCGATATATTTTACAAAAGCGGCCAAAGACGCTTGAACAAGAACTCTGGCGGTTTGTTGTGGGCTTGTGGTGCTTCTGTTTGGATTTCTTGTGGGTGTTGCGTAACATTTTCCAGCGGACCGATTATCGTTAAAAAATGATAGGTTTGCCTTGTTATATATCACCTCTATCCTTAAATCACGCCATTAACAGGAAATCCCCGAATGCAGCCATTCATCGTTCTTTCTCTAACCTATAACTCTCTGCAATACTCCCAGCCTACTTAGTTTCGGAAACTCTTCACCTTCCAATTACACAGTTCCAATCTAAAAATCCGCTTACCCGTCCTCCACTAACTACTCATCTAAAATTCTCGAACCGATCCATATACCACGCTGCTGCTCGACTGTGAAACAATCTCCCTCTTGAATTCTGCAAATTCTCCGTTCCTGCACTTCTCTCGTCGTTAACCCACCATCATGTGTCGAACTCCTCTATCTATCATTCCTCAGGCTTTCCATTCAAGTCCCACATTTTCAAGAAACATTACCCTGACCGATCCAATTGACCACCTTCAGATTTCTCTCATTCTAGACACAACCCACCATAACTGCTCACCTGTCTTTGCACTCTCTGGTCTTCTGGTCTTCTGATAACTAGATTTTCTTCTTTACGTGGCATCATTGGACAACCTTTCAGACTTGATGCAGTTCTCGTGAAAAAGCTGTTACATAGCACTTTAGGAATTCTTAATTTTACGATTACGATTATTTGCCAGTATTCCAACACCCAAGCTGATATATCCCGTAGGAATTGTAAAATTAGGTAGTTGAGCTATTCTGTGACTGATGGTTAGTGCCACTTGGAAGACTGTCTTTGCCCTTCATCCACCGAATCCATGATTTCCCAGCATAGATGGTGTACATAAGTATGAGGCTTGACTGTTCAGGTAGAATCTTTTCCCCCCTCTGTAGGTAGACCATTCTAGGCACAAAAGTTCTTGATAACATGCAACAAGACCTGTCAAAATGCAGTAAGTCCATTGTGTAAACGAAAAATAGTTCCATAGTGCAGATTCGGTAACAGTAGAAGTCCAGACTGCCAGAATTATTAATCAAAATCTACCTTTGGACAATATAATCCATCAAAATGACAAAGACAGCCAGTGACCGATATGGCCACGGACATGCACATAAGTTACTGGCATTATGTTAAAGATGCTACTGAATTTTGCTAGAGTGGCTTGACTGACTGGGTTTGCTTGTTATTTAAAAGCTCAGTTGGTATGACTTATTTCTGTGTAGCTAGCAGTGTGTCTGGTGACAGTGTTACTGGTCGATCTGGCGATGGAAATGCTGATGGACAAAGTGTGTCCAACCCAGAAACTGTGTACGTCTGCCTTTCAAAGTCAAGTTCAGTAATCTGCAGCCTTAAATTATATGGTAACTTAGGCATAAGACACAATTACATCCATATTTCATAGTAGAATTCAGGGTTTCATTCAAAATTTCCATTTCCCAAAGCCTGACCTGGCGACAAAGAATCCCACTGAAGTGGTGCATTTGCTTCCCAGCTTATGCTGGTGTCAAACTGCTTGGTAAGAGAGGCAGTTATGTGCAAACAGCAGATATCAGAGTCGCTTCACAACATGTGATCAGCAGACTAAAACCAAAGACCATTGCAAGACAAATCAAGCTTTTTACGAATTGGACTATCATATGATACCTGTTCACTTTTTGGAATTACATGATTTAATAGTTATATTAATTTACTTGTATTTAAAGTAATGTTTTGGCATCTGTGGACAGCATTAACCAGATATCAGATAAAATACTTTACAGCAAAATCTAGCTTCTGTTAATACAAACCTGTTATTAAATCAGTTTAATGATTTTATTGGCTGTGCAATGGTTTATTCGTTCACTGGCTATTACAGCTGCCCCAGATGTTAGAAGTTCAAATCCCAGCCAAGGTAGAAGTATATTTCAAGATTTCTGTCTGCTACCCACTAACCCCTCTAGTGAAATTGGCCATAAAATGAATGCTTTTACCATACATTGTCAGTGGAGATCAGCTGGTAAGAAAGCGACTGGCCACCCGTCTTCACATATTCAAAAAGTAAGAAAATTAAGTTGCTAATATTTAATGTCCATGGCTTCTCTTTGGGGTTAGCTTGGTTACTAACATTTACTGTCCATGGGTAATGTTTGGGGTAGCTTAAATGACTGCTCTTCTTAATGATTCTGTGTCCTTGTTACGTAGGCTGACTCGATCTAATACTGGACAACCAAACTCCTTGATTGTCAGTCCAAAACAGGTCAGTAGAATTCTTAGAAAAAGTTGTATGTATTCACCAATGTCTGTATTGGTGTCATGTTTATAATTTTTATGTCTGTTTTGGAATCATGCTGTTTTAAGGCATAGTTTGTGCATATGTTATTTAAAGCCTTTTAACAGTCTGAAAAATAACTGTCTTCCTGGTCTAAAGAGGTGTGTGATTTGATATAAGCTGACAGTTTTTTGAGCTGTTTGCTGATAGGAGTAATACGTTGGTGTCTTGCAATTGCCTCTTCTTCAAATTGTGTTTTGTTGATAATTTTAAGAGGGGAAATCCAATTCTGAAATTCATTCGAAGTGTTCCATGGGAGTTTGGAGACATTGTCCCTGATTATCAGCTTGGGGTATCTTCTTGTGCCTTGTTTTTGAGGTAAGCACTTTGCACTAAAGATTGCACACGAGAGTTAATGTTTCCGGTTGGTTTATATTCATATTTCAATCATTTCTTGACATATGCAGAATTGATAACTAAATCTGAATAAAACAAATTTTGTTTCGAATTACAGAATTTGATTCGTTTGACTTTAAGTTGTTGAGTTTTTCACTCACACTGTGTTTTCACTCGCAACTATACTTTTCTCTTCATGCCTTTTGTGTCATTCTGTTGGATGGACCTTTCTCCATGCAAAACTGATCCAGTTCTGATACTCTGACTTTCACCAAGTTGCACCTATTTGATGAACCACAACTGAGTTACCAGTAGATTATATTACATCAGTATTAACCGTTGCATCTGAAATTTAAACTGGTGTTAAAATGGTTAATTGCTTGAAACTTGACATGTTAATTGCATATATTAATGGGAATTAATCTGTAGCAGTACAGCTGGTATAAGGAGACTGATTTGAGCTATATTGAGGTTTACCCATTTGAATATCTGACAATCTGCAAACCATCTAAATGAATAATACCAGGGGTAGTATTGTTTGTATGTTTTAGATATCAGTTAAATGTTGCTTTGTGAAATTATATGATTGTTTCTTTCCTTGTTTTAGTCTGAGATATCATAATCTGAATCCAAATTACATCCACGAACGTCTCAAACAGCTTGCAAATAGTTATCATCTGAGAGTACTTTTAGTCCAGGTTGATGTGGTAAGTATTTTTTGGTTCATTTGTTGACGCTTGGTGATTGGCTGATGGCTTTGTTTCTTGAGTCTGAGTGATTTAGATTTAAGCAGCATTTTTCATAAACGTCTGCTACACTGGAACTGGCAATACTAACTGTGCAAAAGTCTGGTCATTTGTTTTGACTTAAGACTGACAGTTTGACTTTCACAGAGTGGTATAATTTGGGCTGTGTGCCCTGTCATGATGGAGCTACATAAATTCTGATGAATTAGAATATTTGGATGCTGATGTTGGATGACCATTATGAGTGACATTGATAGTGGTAGATGTAATGACATATATGGTGACAATAAAGATGATAATAATGACAGTGATGGTTGTGTTCTTGATTTATGATGATGCTTTGTTTTGTACAGAAAGATCCCTATCATGCACTGAAAGAACTAGCGAAGATGTGTATCCTAGCCGACTGTACACTGATGTTAGCATTCACGTAGGTACATTAAGCATCAGAATATCTTCAGTGCTTCTGTTTAAATCTGTTGCCCCAGTTATGTAGCATGCCCTGGTCAAAAGGCTGTGATCTGAGTGTCTGTATCAAACTTTGAAAATGGATTTTGTTGCTGTGGGTTGTCTTCTTGAAGTATAATGATTTTAACAAACTTTATCTGTTGTAGCATCATGTTTGTTGTCTGGAGTAAACTTAATTTTTTGCAGCTTCAGACCTAGGTGAAGAAGGCTGTGCCATTAATTAGACTGCTCCAGTCACTAAGATTCCATATTAATCATTGTCATACACTAACTGTCAGATTAATTATAAATGTCATTTATAATTGTTATTCTTGTAGCCATGAAGAAGCAGGACGGTATTTGGAAACATACAAAGCGTTCGAAAATAAGCCAGCAGACCTGATTATGGAAAAGACTGAAACAAACTACCTTGCACGGGTATTGTGAATTTCGATTCAAAAGTAACTAAGTACAGTGCAGCTTGGCAGCTTGGGTATCGTTACTTTTAAAACTGCAGCATGTGCATCTGCTGGAACCGCTTCAGGCTAATGATTCCTGAAGCAGCATTTAATTCATGGGATATAATTAATGTCACTTTGTTTTGCTGTGCAATGGTTTAATTATATTTAAAATTTGTTAGGAAAAGAACTGTTACTAATTCGCTTTTTACTGAATTTACTTAATTCTTTTGAGCCTTTTGTGATATTTATTTCCTTTTTAAATCAAGGTTACAGAAGCTCTGACGTCTGTTAATAGAGTAAATAAAACGGATTCAACAACGCTCCTGTCAACATTTCTGGTGAGTACATGTGCAGATTATTGTTATTTTAAAATTCAGTCTTGTAATGAACCTACGTGGTGTGAGGCCAAGTTGGAACCTCACTAGAAGCAGAGGCTTGCTCAAGGTCCCCACACTATGTCTGTCGCAGGCAACTCTTGAACATGCATGCTGCATTAATATTATGCACTCAGTCAATTACGACTTTCAAGACGGCTAATGAACATAGACATATCCAGTTCAAGGTCCTAACGCTTATGCGTAATTGTCTCGTTGGCTGTGCTCCATCATATCTTAGGGACTTCTGCATTTCGGTCTCCTTGGTTCCAG
The DNA here is from genome assembly GCA_964023275.1 of Norana najaformis. NCBI lineage: Eukaryota > Metazoa > Annelida > Clitellata > Crassiclitellata > Hormogastridae > Norana > Norana najaformis. The sequence goes on from OZ029915.1 coordinate 44,300,698, forward strand.
GCCGTAGCACTCTCCGGTCGGCCTCCCTTGGACTTCTGACTGTCCATCGTATGCGCACTGCTACAGCGCATTCTAGAAGCTTTGCCTATGTTGGACCCAATAGCTGGAATCGCCTTTCCCGAGAGCTCCGGCTAGTATTCCTCAGTTTGTCTCTTCCGCAGTTTCGCAAGTGCCTGAAGTCTGTATTATTTGCCAGTGGTCTCACTGGTTCGGGTCGGGAGTGCTTCTGATGAGTCTATTCTTGAAGTGGCGCTTTATAAATGTCAGATTACAATTACAATCCAAGAGCCATCATACTGTTTTAAGAAACATAACAAGGAGAAAACAATCAGAATCGCTTGTCTCAGACCCGTCTTCCAGACTACATGTATTTGGAAATATCATGTTAGAACTATATGCTATCTGTTCCTTCCTGGACAGTGGTACAGTTGTTTAGTTAATGATATTGTACACTTGGCAGTTTGGAAAGGATCTTTAAAGGCCCTGTACATGACTCAGAGTTGAACTTGGTATTCACAGCAGGTATATTTTTCTCATTTACCATGGCAACAGCTTAAATACGTACTTAATGTTAATTTCTTGTGTTGTAGTCATTTGACAAAATAGTCAACGCAAGTGAAGATGAATTGTCACTTTGCCCTGGGCTGGGACCACAAAAGGTCGGTCATTTTTTGGCTGTCATATGCGATCATGTTAAGTCATTGCAGTTTAAATAATAAAAATATCTTTCTTATGTTTGATGTTTATTTGTAACATGGAGTCTCTGTGAACTCAACAGCTAGAAGATCATCTTCTTACCTCAGTTCTACTCAGTGGACTTTGGTCCAATGTCTGTAGTTACTTTGTGCTTTAAATACCTGCATCACAGAAATTATTAAACCAGCAGTATTATCCTAATTTTATTTTCTCAATCCACAAGTTGAAAATAAAATGAAATGCTGTCAGTAGTTAGTTTCTTGTCTTTAATTTTTTTATTCCAATGACCTGTTTAGCATCTGCTTAAATTATACAAAATATAATTTGATTTAATAGGCTAGTCGACTTCGCAAAACATTTCACACACCGTTCTTAAAGGATTTTAAGAAGTCCAACCAGAAAAGTCTGAGCAAACCAGCCAATTCCGTCAACACAGAAGTCTCTGAAGAGCCAGCCAAATAAACGAATTTCTCAGGACTGTCTTATTATATTATATTTTGTTGCACTGGTAAATTTACTGTTTTTACATTTACTGTTTTCTTTTTGTGTTCCGTGAATGATTAAGACTTCTAAATGTCATCAAGTGCTGACTGTGACTGGTGAAATTGCAAAATAGAAATCTAATGAAGGCCTTTGACATGACACAATCCAATGTTACATAGATTTATCTGGCATAATGCTTAGTAATTGTATTTGTCCTTGATTGTTTATAAAGGGTCTTCAAAGAACCCTAGTTACATAAACAATGTTTGAGCTCATGAGCAGCAAGTTTATCTTTATGCAAATCGTGTTCAAATAGTTGTAAATAGCTGTATATCTGTAAATCAGATGTTACAGTACCCTACAGAAGAGTCTGTCACAGAATAGCATTAGGTCATTAGGATATTGTGTCCATTGCACTGCACCCTTGTACAGACACCATTTAGGCCACTATGAGCAAAAGGATGCTGAGCATCATATGTTGTATCATTGTATCATCATACATCATATAATAATACATTGTACCTTACCAAAGATCTGGATATTATTGTTACTGTTCCCGGTATTCTGTCCAATAACAAAAAACATCAAGATCGAACTCCTTATAATTATTTTAATCTTTCAAGATGCAAAACATAACAGAATATTTAAAAAATTAGAATACTTTTTAATTTAAAACAAAGCAGAGAATTAGAACACTAGAATAACTTGAGATCCAAGTAACCGTCGAAACCACTTTCCTCCATTACTCACAGCTAACAGTGAATGGCGAATGCCGAAATTCCTTTAATAGCAATCATTTTCTGTATTAATCTGTCCATTTTTGGCTGTTTTATGTTTGCAGTTCACCTGCCCAACTGCATTTTCCACTGCATTTTCCCAACACTGGACCTCAGAATGGTAGGGGGTCGAACATTAAGGACGTCCCCAGAAGGGGAGGAAGGGCTCACCCAAGTGCAGGCAGGGTGGAGGGGCTATGCCCAGTGTAGAAGTCTGCATCTAAATTTGGTAACACCAGCTTGTCATGCAGCACACAGTCTGTACCTCGTTGGATCTAATTAGTCCCTTTGCTCAACATGCCTGTTAGCTATTATACATCATAGGGTAGCATAATCTGTGTAGGACTTAGTACTTTATTGCTCTTGGAGTGTGGACGTTCGAAATGGGGATGAGGGGAGGGTACTATCAAATGTGGACAAGGGGAGGGAGGGTCCACAGTAGATCATTTTTTGTGACAGTCCTTTATGGACGACCCCTTAAATGATTTCCATTAATAAGCTGTGTGCTCTTGACTCCATGGTTGTTTTCGTGCACTTCCATTTATGATTTACAAGATTTACTTGACAATGCCTGTGTGATTTAAGTTATATCTGCTGTATCCCACTGACCAAAAAAAAGCTCACTGGCTTGAAACGTAAGTTTGCAGTGAAGTGATTGGTAGCCATTCAACCTCACCCCGCATGCAAAGTAAAAATCAGTAATATCAAGTATGCTAAACTAGCTGGTGCAAAATAATACAAATAAATACACAATAATGACCAGAGCATTACTGATATGGTTTGATTACAGGTACATGCATTTCGATCAAATTCTGAAGAGTCCAAGTTGCAAACTGTACAGAATCACAGCTAGCTCTCCAAAGATAACAGAATTTTACGTTGCAGGTGGTTGTGGTGTTAGGCCTCAACAGATGAGCACAGAATGCCGATTGGAGTCGATGTTTTGCAAGTCTTATGAACATAGGCATATCAAGGATGTAATTGGTGGACTCCAAATACTACAACTGCATACACACAAGTACGAAACAAGGCAGATTTAAGATTCAAGGAATATATAAACAGTCTAAAACATGCAATTTAACAGCAATTTAAGAAACGTTTTGCAATTTAAGAAACGTTTTGCACTGGACATGCTGCAGCAGCCTTACTCCGGCCACATCTATTTTGGATGATCGTCTACTAGTTCCTGGTTGTCAACCAAGTTTTTACTAATAATATATACAATCATAATAATGAAAAAGCACTGATAATACCTCTGCTATGCACTTTTCAGATGAATAAAAAGAAATTTACAGGCCTACTTACTGGAAATGCCTGCCTCTCACACGTGCGATTTCGTGCAAGTTGTTTTGCATCATTAAGTAGCATAAGCCTTAACTGCAAACGATAAAATACACATGCCAAAGACAAAATCCCTGATTTTACGATACTGATAGACAAGTGCAGTACATTTCACACTCAAGTCTTGTCAAATAGCAAAACAAGTGCAGTTATGTGCAAAACCCATCAATTCTTTACCTTATAACTCCAATGCATCCTGCTGTGTCACCTTGTATGCATAATAAACATTTCTAGGAATAATTCTGTAGAATTCTAGCCATTACAGATACATGCATCCTCTCTGGATCAATTTTAGACCCAAACACCTAAAGTTATAATATATTACATATTGCTAAAATTAATAAAATATGCAAAAAAATTCTATTCAACAGCAACATTTTTCTCCACGAGGAGTCAAGTCAGTAAAAACAATACAGTACATTATGGAATGACCTGATAAAACAAATAATTTCTGTTATATGCCTATGTGATTCTGTAGTCCCATTTACAATGGTACAAACGAGGTAATAAACGTGCCAGCCTTTAAAAATCTGGCTCGTTAATTTTCAGATGTGAAATCCATCCACAAAGATGTCCTCACAGATGTTTTACATTTAAATCAGCAAAATAGCTGGCTATGTTTTTGGTTTTAATTGTATAGAAATCATGAGGTACCGCATTACGAAAATCATAACCTAACAGTTTCCTTTAAGTAGTGCTCCATAAATGTTCAGTACATTACAAAAGGATTATGTGTATTGCCTTAGCAAACAACTACAACACTATCACAAAATTTGCAAAGATTATGCATTATTGCTTTTAAAGCATAATTTCTTTGAGGTTCTTAAAAAGTGCTGTACAATATCCAGATACATACTAAAGCTGGCTTGTAAAACGAATTTCACACAAGTTTTTTGAGCCATTAAAGAGCATAATCCAAAGCTGCATATGATATGTAAACATGTCAAAAACAGAAACACTCAACAGATAGCACTTTAGGATAGTGATATGCAATGCACTGTATTCAACACTCAACACTTTTCACATAATAAAGCAAGCGGTCTGTAATTGTGCAATCACTTACAAACGCCCATCAGAATGGTAATGCTTACTTGCTGTAACTAGCTATATGCCACATTTGATACAGAAAACCTGCCATTTATAAACGGCAACCAATCAGTAACAATCACAGTACATCTATAGATATGCTAGCAGGTAAATATTTTTCAGCTTATGTTGACAGAAAATGTGGTAGACTGATTATGAGGATGCTTCTTCGTAAGCACTCTTTCAGACAACCATAAGAACAGCACTAAGGAAAAACAATATTGTCATAATATTGATAACAGTCTAAAAATGGAAAATATACGTATAATTAATTACAATTTGCAGTAGTTTGAAACTACTTTTTTCCTAAAAACTTTCCTTTAATCTGCATAAAAATAAATATGAATCACTGGAAAGTTGGGAACACTAGACCAATCGACACAGAAAACGGATTCCTGTCACTGTGCTGCCTGTTGAAACTTAGCCATGTAAAAACTACAGTCCTTGCAGTAGATGTTCGATGTATCAATCCATCGCTTGTGACACAAACTGCATCGAATTCTTCCTGTCTCATCAACAACTGTTCCCTCAGAATCTCCTTCAGAACACTCACTGCCGTCATTTTCATAGAAATCCGAGTCTTGGTAACCACTACTTCCAGAGCTTTCTGGCACACTGACATCAGAGTTTGACCTTGAACCAGAAGAATTTGACCTCGACTCCGATGAAAGGGACCCACGACTGCTTGACTCGCATTGTGAGCTTCGATCATCAGCGACCTCAAACGATTTCAAACCATTTGTCCTCTTTCGAAGAAATGAAGTCACATATTCAACATAATCAACGGTTCTGTTAGGCACTTCTTCTGTGCTAGCAATCAATGCAACATTGTCGGAAAATGAGACACTTTTCTTTGCCTGTTTTCCAATCTTATTTCTTTGACAATTTTCATCAGAAGTTGGTGCAACACGATATGGTGAAACGTGGAAAGTTTTGGTGTCAGATGGTGCAGCTGACCCTAACGAAGTTTTAAAGTTTACAATACTAGGTGACGTAACTGGAACTAAAGAATTGTCATTCTTTCTGACCTGCAGATTTCTTTCATTTTTCAACTGCATCCAAGTGTTGACGATGTCTTCAGCTGAATTTGCTAGCAAAGAATTGGCCGAACTCACGTCAGCATCAGACAGCATGCTGCATGCCAACTGCTGAGGATTTTCTCCATGTTTTCCAGTTTGCTTGGAACTTCTACAAACAGAGTTTAACTCTGCTTTTCTCTTTGTTTCACCCATTTGCATTCTCTGAAAATCATTCAGTGTTGAATATTCATCTGCAGAATTACGACATGTAGCAGACTCAGGTCTGATAAAGGAAGCCCCTTGGCCAGCACGGTTTGACTCAACAGCCTCTAGCCCAACTCGCTTTTGCTCAAGTGCCTTCTGTTTCGCAATCAAGTTATGTACATTGCCACCCACATCCAACTGATGTGGTTTACACTTGTTCAAATCCATACTGCCATAAATGTTTGAGGAAACTGGTTTAGCAACGGTGCTTTTAAAGGCCAAGTCTTGTGTCACTTTCTCTAGATCAAAGCAAGACGACTGAGCAATGTATCTGTCTGCTTGTGTGTCTGGCGTACATACTGTTGTCAGCAAAGCATCATTACGCCCAGCGAATGTTTGACCAGAACCATCCTCCAGCTTCATATTTTCTTCATCCTTCACACGATACAGTTTTATCTGTTTCTGTAGCATGCTCAGGTACTTCATCTTTTCTGTTGTGTTCTCTGTGCCTGGCTTTGGTGCATATTCACCAGCCATTACTTGCTTTACATTGGTCGGTTTTTTAATGGCAATCATCTCATTACCTGACAGCTTTTTCTCATTCACTGGCATGTTAAGATGGCGATTATTTTTGTGGTCGGACCTAGAATAGCTTACATCTACATCCAAATTCAAGTGCATGTGCGACCATCTACAATAACATGAAAAACTGGGAAATTTTACCAAAGTACAAAGCTTTTAAACAAACAAGCAGAAATCACAAACTGCTTTGCATGTGAACCATACAAATTTTCTAATAAACCAAAGGCAACATGACTGTGTGTTTTACTATAGCTAATAGAAATTTCAGAAACTTTAAATAAAAGAATGAAATGATCTCAACATAGTTTAATCACCAAAGGCAATAATTTCCAAAGAGCTGAGACCACAAATTTGATTACAATGACTAATCACACAATTAATTTACCAATCCTATTAAAAGTACCCCGGAACATTTATGCAGAAACTTTCTTAAGTCAAAGGGAAACTGAATTATCTCAAGGATACGTGTTATAAAAATAATATTACACAGAAAAGAAAGCAAAAAAGTTTGCATAATAAAAATAAAGTAGAATTGCCAAATGAAAAGCAAGTTACCTGGCTGATGGTGCTTTATCATGCATTTGTGAATGTGCCTCACTCAACTGAGGCAGTGATGGCCGACCTTCTGGAAAACTTTCGTGGCACTGGGGCCAGCATTTAGGAGACTGGATGGCTTGGAGCAGCTCTGCAAAAAAGATGTTTTGTCATTCCAAGCACTTGACAAAATTAGTTATTATAATGTTCAAGTCCTAGTCAGCATTTGTCAGTCACAGAGGTCCACAGGGTGCAGAAAATACGTATTGGATGATGGCAAGTGTCAATGACTTGCTAGAGGTCCCTAAATTGTGACTGTCTCCTGGAAGGTTTGAATACGCACTCTGCATTACAAGTTGAGCACTCAGAACCTATTAAGACTGTGTGCTTAACGAACTAAATATAAAAAAAACTCACAGAGATAACTTTCTTTATCAGTGTTTCCTGCCATGAATTAATTTGAAAATTGGTACTGGTGAATTGCTTAAATTCACCTGCAATCACCAAACCTTCAAATTATAGCAGAACCATGTGATAGTTAACAGCACAGTAATTATAATAAAGTAGATACCTGGACGACTGAAATGGCTCTGACCAGCTTGATTTGTGTCATTCGCTAATGGCACAGTTGAAGAGCATCGGTCAGATTCCCAATTTACAGCTTGACACAAAACATCCACTGAACTATGACCCACAGAAGTTCTTGGCACAGGACAGCCGGTGAATGGAGACGAGACAAGGCCACGATTACACAATTCCGGTGACTGACTTGTGCTTATCAAACTGGCATTGTCAAGATGATCACCACAGTAACCAGAATCAAGGTGAGAAGAGTAGGTTGAAGTAGAACTCGCACTTCTACGATCCCCTCCACACGTTCTTCCCAGTGGCATTTCTGATAAAACTGGCACTGAAACAATTTCCTTTGAAGACCAACAGTTTGGTCTCATATCAGTACAAGTCAAATTCCTGTTGACATCGTTTGGTGCTACCACAGGCACAGACTTTCCTGTTGTGACTCCAGGAATCTCGTCCTTTTGACAGCGACTTCCAGATGACTTCCTGGCCAAGTTTTGATAACTTAGCACACTTTCTACTGTCTGTGGATGAATATAACTATGTCCATCATAAATTTCATCTACTGCCTTTGGTTTCTCTATATCACTCGGCCTACTGTAATAAAACGGATGATGAAGCCCTTTCATGTATTCACTAACAATCCCTGAATGCTCTGAAGTAGATAATGGTTTGTTACAGACAGAGGAAGTTCTATGTCCAAAGCCTTGTTGCCTGGGCAAGTGGCATGCAGTATTACTCAAGCCACCAACTACAAACTTATCTGCTGCTGGAATCATAGCACCAAAGGATTTGGAAGTACATGTAGAAAGCTCAGTGTCAAAGGGATCTTTAAGTGGATTTCCTTTATCTACATGTGTATTTTTCAATGCCTTTGGAAGGCTTGAGAACCTGTCTATAGGATAAGGTCTTCCCACGTCTTCTGTCCGAGACATGGGAGCTATTATAGCTCTGGGTATCTGCTTAACTTTTTGTGCAGGCACCACTGCAGACAGACCATAGGAAATGTCAGGCTGAACATCACTCTTCACCTTCATAAAATCCTGTCCATCACGATTACAATTTACATACGACTGTTGATTCACATTTTGAACATGGGAAAATTTTTCCCTCCATGAATCTGTAGCAGATGGCAATCTTTTATCTGCAAAACCATCCGCAGGTTGTTGAAATCTGGAATGCTTACATTTCTGAAACGGCATAGAATCAGAATGGGCAGCCTGCTGACCGCAGAGAGAAATCTGGCTGCTGAACTCCTTACTGGAAGCATCTTTCTCCTGCACAGCAACATCTTGCAGCCTACTCCTCCTGACTTCAAACCGTGGCACTTGGGCATGAGACTTATAAGTTGCCACGAGCGGTTCCTCTGTTGTGTCAGACACTGGATTCTGTTGAGACATGACGCCAACAGCCAGCAGATAACTCGGCTGTCTCCCAGCACATGCCTGATGTTTCAAATTATTTGGATCAAATATGGACCCAATAAATGGAGGTCCATCATCATTTTCAACAACAAAGTTATTCATCTTTAGTATCAATGCCTAAGGCATTTTCACATCTGAAATATCTAGAGGATGGATCAGAAAAAAATCATTGGTAAAACAACATTTCACCTGGAGTCCATCAAATTCTACTTCAGAAACCAGACACTACGAAACATAAGACCAATACAAAATTTTAGACCCAATGTACAACACAAGATCTACGTTTTGCTGTGAACTGTCTATCCAAAACAAAACAAATGACTAAATCGCATGTTTTTCGCAAAAGTAATTAGGTTGCAAGACTGCATTTTGTCAAATTAATGCATAACTGTCAACCTGCAGCATAAAGTGGGCATACTTTCCAAATGGCTTACACAAATTACCAGTTATATAACTTGCAGGGTTTAAATATTAATGTAAAATTAAATGTCATTGCATTCATTGATTTTTTACCTAGACACCTACTTCAACAACAACAGGGACGTTCTTATCATGAAGTAAAATATGCATTTTCATTTACTGGCTAATTTAAGACGGCAAAGGAGACCTAAAAGAACTAAATAAAACGACGTCTAAGTTCTTAAGTGTTTATGCCTTGATTCTCTTCTGCAACTAACTAATTTTCGACTACTGTTTTGAGTGCATAACAGACTAGTAAGAAAAGGTTTCGTCACTTTCCCATCTGTTACATACCTGGCAGGTAAGAGTGGTCCGACATTTTGTTTTCCCAAAACATTGTAAAGAATAACAAATGCACAATCGCGCAAGTAATCTTTTATTTCTGAAGAAACCGTGTAACGATTGTTATTCAGAAGCACATAACTTCCCGGGAACTATATGGGTGAAATATCAAATTAACTGCCATTATCCTCTGTTGTTTAGAACTACATGTACATATCCATTTAATACTACAAGAATTATTATCAGCAAAAGCGATAAACGCGCCATCTAGTAGTCGAAACGACACATTTCCTTTTGACAAGCGTCTACTGTATTTATTATATTTAGTGTTTTCCGTTATTTGTGTATTTATATTGTGTTTATTTATATTTATTTAGTGTTGTGAGTCATTTATGTATTAATGATGAGACACAACACAGTTTTATAACCCTTCATGCAGCCTCATCGGTGCTCCACCGCTTGCAGTTTCTGCTTCGGCCTTTCACTCAAGACTGAAAACATATCTCTTTCACAGATCCTATCCTGACACCCCTTCTTCCTCTTATCTCTCTCTCTCCTCGCGTAAATGTTTTATTGTTAGGATGTTGTATGAATATTAAGTTTTCTTGTGTTCTTAAATACTTGTAAACCGATGTGCGATTAGCTATTGGTTAATAAAGAATATACTTACTTACTTACTTACTCTCCAACCCCAAACACCACCCCCTCTGTAGCTGTCTCTCCGTCTGACTTTTGGATCTTGACCTGGAACCGAACCCTTTTGCCTATCGATTTTGTTTTGACTGAGCGCCTGTGAATAAGCTGGTCTCCGCGGTGGGGCTTTCGTTGGGCGCTGTAGAAATCTCGGGTACGATTACGACCAATGATATATACTCGTATAACCTCTTTGATTACGACTACTACACTGAGCAAATTCCATTTCGAACTTGCACCAATTTCAAGGTTCTCATTAGTGCTAGTTCACTTTAAGAGTGCGTTTTAACAGAAATCTGCATGCTACTTTTTAATGAACAAGGTATTCGCGAGATTGTTCATTTTTACGTTCAAGGATTCCTTTGATAATTTTTATTCGAAAGGCCCCCCCCCCCCCCGAGTATAAACACGTCATCGGATGTAGTATCAATATATATATATAAAGAAAAAAATTACATGGTTAATGCGTGTGTGGAAGCGTGCAGGCAATGCGTTTTTATAATAATAACAAAGTACATGTTTTGGTAATTTTGTGCTAACTGGATTTAAAAAGGTGACAAAATTTATTGTGTTATATACTTCATTTTTAGGAAAAGTGATACAGCAGCTCTATTGCCAACTTCATTGGTTACCCATTCAGGCCCGCATATCTTTCAAAATCTGTCTATTTATGTTCAAAATTATGTCAGGCTCTGCCCCGTCCTATCTGTCCTCTCTAGTTAAACCTTGTACTTCCACTGAGTCCAGAAGAAGATTACGTTCAGCTTCAAAAGGGGACTTTGAAGTCAGGAGAGTTAATCTACAGTTTGGTAAAAGAATGTTTGAAGTAGCTGGTCCAGCTGAGTGGAACTCTTTACCTGAATCTATTCGAAGATGCTCTTCAATAGATAATTTTAAATTAAAACTTAAGACTCATTTATTCTCTCAGTACTATAACTAATTATTATGTTGTAACGCGTCCTTTGAGTAAGACATTGTTTTATTATGGCGCGTTATAAATATAAGTTGTATTGTATAGTTGTATTGTATTGAAGTCTGTGTTTATGAGCGATATTACATGTTGTAATCACTGGAAGCGTTCAGAATATGGTTTGGGCATGACAATAAATATACTCTGTGTCGTCCTGGATGAAGCGCAAACAGGTCGATCATACTGTGCTAGCGCACAGTTTATACTGTTTGTACTGGGACAGGTCACATGCGTGGCTTTTTGCCGCGGAAGGTTCAGTTTATTGGTAAAGTGAAAGTTGGATTTTATTGGCGACTACCCACTTCGGCGCAGAGCATCGACCCGCTACTTGGGCAAAATGTTCCTTCTGGAGAAATCTCCGGGTAATCCTTGAGTAACGTCCGTTTGCGATCGCCCTACTTATAAATATGGCCAATCCAGATAGCAAGAGAAATTTTTATACTCATTCATTGATAGTCCTTCCAGTAGCTTGCAACGCTCTAATTTCTTTTGCAGTCTGGGTTAGCCATATTGTTATAAGCAGGGCAATCACAAGCAGCTGTTTCTTGAGGATTACCAATCCCTGTTCCTTCGTGTTAGCTAAGCATCCCTATTGCTGTCTTTCCTCACTGTCTCCCTGCCTTCTTCCCTCCCTCTTGATGGCAGAATCATACCACATTAATCAACCCAATTATCTATGATGTAATTTTCACAGGATGAACTCTTGTTCCATAATATCCAACAGGTTTAATAAGGACACCCAAAATGCGGCACAAAGGCACCAGTGGCAACCATGGAAAGGTTGTTGATGTCATGCCAGTGTGCCTGTGGTCTTCTGATGGTTGATAAATTTTGCCATTTTTTTAAAGTGATTTTTATCTCTTTTTACAGTTCATTTTTGTAGAATATGTGATTTTTACAGATGGAATCTTTAGCAGCTGAAATGGATGAAATTGTGAGTGAGGATAATATTCCTCAGGAATGCCTAGTTAAGAGTGAAATTGAAGAATCAACAGCTGTACAGGGCACAACTTTATCTAAGAAGAAACAGAAGAAGCTGATGAAGCGGCAACAATGGCTCGAGCAGAAAGCTGAGAGAAGGTGCGATTTCATTAGGATTGCTGTTTCACCTGCAGTATATTTAATGAGTGATGCCACACAGTACCATTTAGGACATATCTGTGTCTATAAGTCATTTTCTGTTTTTCTTTATTAGGTTGAATTTTGTATTGCTGATCATTTGACTGACTTAAGTAAAAGAATTTTTAATGCACATCTTGTATCAGACAAAAGGTTCATCTGTTCTGCATATGACGAATTCTTGAAATATTCACTGTTGTGGGTCACCTAAGGAAGGGAAAAAACAAAAACCTGTAAATATTTAATAAACAGTTGTTGTTTTACATTCTTTTCCAAATAAGCCCTTGAGAGTATGTTGTACTTTTTTCAGCCTGCAGAACACCTTACTGTGCAGGATAAAAATAATGGACCCCACAAAGGCCAAATATCTCAGAGTAAATCTTTCACAAATTGGATTTTTTATAGGTTATTTTGCTGTCATCGTTCTAGGTATATGCAGAAGTTGAAGAGGAAGCAGAAGCGACGAGAGAAGATTGAGCATGGCGATGATACTGGACCTTCTAAGAAGAAGCTAAAAAGGAACACAATGGAGAAGTCTTTGTGTGACATCCGTGTTGCAATTGACTGTTCATTTGATGACTTAATGGCTGACAAGGTATTTTCGTTTGGTTTTCACTTTGTTTCAGATCCATTAAAGCTACTGGGGCATCTTTTTAGAAAGCCATTTAATACTTCTCAAGATGTATTGTGAAAGTGCTATAAAATACATGTTTAGTTAACATTCTTTTTATCTTGCTCAGGAGTGTTGCTCTGAGGACGTGTTTTGAGTTAAAAATTACTAGTCAGTGAACGAAAATTGTCTATTCTTTTTACATGTATTTTGGGTTTGTGATCTGCTTCAGTTTGCTATGTTTGCTTCCATAATTACTTCAGCAAAGTGCATGGTTAGGGCATTTACTGTACGCATTTGTTTTGATTTTTTGCACAAAGTGAAACTCTGCTTCTAGTAATGCAAAAGGAGAGAGCTTGTATTACTATCCATATTAGAGGAATAAAATCAGATAGCCTTATAATCCAAATCTAAGGTTTGATGTTAGGTTCAAGGCTAATTGGCTCCATTCTCTTTGCCTATGTTTATGAGGTTGTGTGACCAGTCCTCTCTCTGGCCATCCTATCCTCTAGTTGGCAGTCGACATGCTGAGTTTTACAGTCGAGTTCATTCGAGAGTTACTAGCGAAACAAACAGAGCTTTTGAAATAGAAGTGAAAGATTATATTATCAGTGATACGATCTGCATCCTTAATTCAACTGTGTGTACTTATAGGATATTAATAAACTTGGTCAGCAGATACAGTATTGCTACTCAAGTAATCGGCGAGCCCAAGAACCACTTCAGGTAAGGTAACAACGCTTTTGTTAAGTATGTAAATAGCACAATATTAATTGTTGTGATATATACATACTTTAGTAGAAAGCCCTCCTAAAAGCAAACAAGAAATTGCCTAAAACACCATAATAATCACTAAGCGGCTAACTGTTTCAGAAGAAACTGTATCACTAATGTTAAAATAGAAAAAAATGATCTTAATTGTCCATTTCTGGTTTTGGTGTTTAGGAGTTTTACCTACTATATTTCCACAGAGGAAAGAATATTACTTTTTTTATTTAAAGGAAGCACTTATATCTAAGATGGTGGACAAAACTGATATTACTAGAAGAATGTAAATATGAAACATATTGATGTTAGCATGGACTGTGGTTTGGAACTCTGTCCTTTAGCTTGCAAATCTGTATTGGTAACTTGGACCTTTTCCTAAAATTTTTATCTGTAACCTTTTTGCCAGTTCCTTGATGCAATCTGCTGATATTGCAACAGAAGTATGTTCCTATGTGTTAACTGTTTAGTTGAGTATACCAAAATAATTGTTAATTTTGCAAAATTCCTTATGTTGATGTATTCTTGATTTATTTAGTTTTATCTGACAAGTGTTGGAAATAAAACAAAAGAGCGACTGGACAGAATTGGAGATTACCATGGATGGGATGTAAGTATTAACCATTAATGTCTATTAGAAAGTGATATTAAGATGCTATCCAGAAGCTTTTTAAATTCACTGTAATAAGTGTCTGGTTACATTACGTTTACATTAATGCTATGTAACCTAATAATTTATAACTCTGAACATGCTGTCATCTTTCAACTCTAGTTGGGGATCTGTTTGCTTTGCATGCGTGAGCTTGCCACTGGTGACTCTTCTAGTTATAAGAGCAACTAAGGGTTTACTAATGGATGCCTGTTCTGTTCTTAATGGCATTCAACATTGTTAAGGCTAGCACAGAGAGTGAAGAAGAGGTGCTATACAAGTTTCCAATTACAATTACAAAATAACATATCACTCATGACTATGATCTTTCCAGAACCTTGTTTTAACATTCTCTTTAGGAGTCAGTTCCAAACACCATCCACCATAGCCATCTGACTGCCTGCCTGCCTGACTCTTGGATCTTGACCTGGAACCGAACCCTTTCTGCCTATTGATTTTGTTTTGATTGAGTGCCTGTGAATAAGCTGGTTCTTATGACTAAGCTTTTGTTGGGTGCTGTAGAAACCTTGAGCTTGCAATTACGTTACCAAGAAAAGTCATAATAAGGTTATGTTACAGTAAGCCTGTTTTCTGAAGCTGGACTATATTGGCAATCCATGTCCCAGTGGTGTTATATTAGAATTTGTGTTTTGATGAACCATGTTATACTGAGGCTCTGGTGTAGCTCAACCGGCTGCCTTGCTTTGCCATAAATTATTAGGTGTACTGCAGAAATGTTATGTGGCCAAGTAGACCTTTATTCTAGAATCATCTTCATCAAAAATGATTTTCTGATGAACATGAAGTAGGAAAAATCTCTTGCCTTAGTTTATATAAGATTTTCCAGTTCTGGGTTAATTAATACAAATTACATAAGTTTTGGTAAAATATGGCCCAGGACCCGAATCTTTTCTGAGCAGGTAACTGAAATGGTTCTGTGTTAGAAATAGAGCTGGTTACTACGTATTGCACCACGATGTTCAGTGTGTTATATGCTTACTATTTTTACTGATAAATGGAGCTTTATGAATATAGTTAATGACCTTTTACTTATTATTAAAATTGATTTTTCCCTGCAACCATGTAAAGTGCATGCTTACGTTTTTAGATTCACGTTGACAGCAGGTCCTACTTGGAGAAGTTTGATAATCGCAGTATTGTGTATCTGACGAGTGATTCCCCAAACATCCTGCATTCACTGATGCCGGATAAAGTTTATATAATTGGAGGCCTAGTTGATCACAATCATCACAAGGTTGTACCTGCCTGACAGTTGTTACAGAATTTATTGTTTATTTACCATCTTGATTATGGTATTGTTAATTTACCAGTTTGATTAAATGTAAATTTTATTAAAGTCTAGAAGATAATGTAGTGTTTATGTTGAAAGCATAAGATGGAAGTGTTTATGTTGAAAGCTTAAGATAGACTGGAAACGATTCATTTATTACTATATCGACAATGACTAACTTTTAATTAGACCTAACTGCATATAATGACTGACATATGGGCCATTGGCTGACTGATTTATTATCCAATGACAGAGGACGGGTAGTCAGACACCCGCTCAGAATGGACTCTTTTATCAAACGTTTTACACTTTTGGTCATGTGATAATGAATTATTTTCTTTAGCTGAACTATTGTTGGGATCGACCTCTGTTATCGTTTTATATCAGAATTTATTTTTTAAACGAATCTCCTGTGAACTCACAAAAGCAAGCATTTTGATCGAGGACTACCTAAATTTTGTGGGTGATTGTGCTTAATGCAAGGTAACAAAAATATTTTAATAATAATTTAGTTAAGATGATCTTAGACTTTGAAACATGTTGTTAAGGCATGTTGTTAAGGCATGTTGATTTTTAACATTTGGTGGTTTTCTTCTTGTTCATTAATATCTGGATTTTGTTTTCAGAGCCTTTGTTTCAACCTGGCAGTTGAGAGAGGTGTCGCTCATGCGCAGCTACCAATAGGAGATTACATCCAGCTGAGTAGCAGAAAGGTTCTTACAGTCAACCATGGTGAGAATTGTAGTTAAATTACTGGCTGGCTTTTATAGCGAAAAATAATAAAATAATGTATCGTAAAGGATACTAATACGTTTACTAATCTCAACTGTAAAGTTTTTTTATTCTTTATAAGCTGATTGAATGCCTCAATTTGTATAGAATTAGTAAGCCAATTTTGTAATGTCTTGATTGTCAATCTCTTACTTCTTGATGTGTTTGTGCAAAGTCATAAGTCAAGTGGAAATTAATGATGCAGTTACCAGAATCTTACATTATGTGTGTATGCCTTGTTACAATTCTGTGGAATATTGAGCGACTTTGTATCATTTTGATTGACAACTGACACAGAAGAACATATTCATAAAGCAGCATAAGACCTATTTTTATCATCATTTTTCCTATGTTGTCTGATCGCTGTGACCCACCCATGCCTACAATTCCTCACTGATTCAATGATCTTATGGCATGTTAACAAATACTTTACTTACTTACTTAGAAGATGCTGCGATAAATGCTTAAACCAAGCAGTTGCTTGAAGTGGCATTCAGTGAAGTTTGTTTGGATTTTAGTATTTGAAATCCTCCTTCGTTTCACTGAGACTCAAAGTTGGAAAGAGGCGTTTTTCCAAGTGATACCCAAACGAAAGCAGCTTGGTGGCAGCCATGATATCAGCGATAACAGCGGAACCAGTTACAGATTTGATAAGAGTCATATGACTGACAATGGCAGTGCTGATAATAACTTCACCTGTGGTAAGAAAGAAGATAGGAGTGTTGCTGATGAAGATTTTGGCAGTGATAAAAGTTGCAGCAGTGCCATTAGTGATAGCAGTACTGATCAAATTATCCACCCTGAAGCCAGTAAAGAACCACTTCCTAAAAATGATAAGCTTAGCTGTTTGGACATAAAAGCAGAAGATATGACTCACGGTTGTGAAATAAATGAAAAAATTGTAACTTTACAGAAATTATGAAATAGGATGATTTTTGCAATTATTTTAAAAATTAATTTTGTTCATTCTTGTTTTGTGTTGTTCCTCCGTATTTTGTGGTGAAGGTAGTGTTAACTGTTTAATAAGTCACAGTAATTCTTGCTTTCTCTCAGGTCAGCCAGGCCTGAAAGAAAGCAAGAATTACTAATTCTGCTAATTGAATACTGTATGCATACACTTACAGAGTGGGCTAATTTAATACAGTATCAGCAATGCACACACTCACACCTACCTACACACACACACACACAGCTACCACAGGGTAGCTCACTCTTTCTAGCATGCCTCATTGTGATGGAAATTCTGTTATAACACAATTAGGAACATTGATACCAAATTTAAATTAACTTTAGGGCATGACCAGTGTAACCTTGTTATAACATCTTACTTGACCTGGCTCCTACAGGTAACATTGTGAGGAAGTTCAATGCATACTCAGAAGAACTGGCTTGACAAATGTACCTTTAACTTGTCCACAAGGTCACAAGCAGAAAATTATTTGAAACATTTATTTTACAATTTCTCTTGGATGCATATTTGGATTGCCACAGAACAGTGGTATTGCGATCATAAAAGATTTACTCTAGGCATGTCAAATAGTACGTGTAGCTAGTAATAAACTTACAGGCAACTAATCGTTGAATTTCACTGGCTCATTGATTATTCAAGATACTTCAAGTTCATGCTGAGGACACTGAAATTCCGTGGTATCTGATACATTTGACTGATGATTAACTACACAAGAATGTTTCTAAATGGTCAGGCCTAATGCATGCGCAGTAATGTATTTGGATGATGGTCCTTCGAAGTTGCTCAACCTACTGAAAAGTCATCGTATATGTGCGTAAAATGGACCATCACTTGAAACTTTCATTTCACTGCTCAAGACATTTTATTCAGCTGTGAGATTTCGTTCCATGTGCAGTTCGCTTTTCTTAGGCCGCCTTGATTCTGTGGTGTTATGCAAGTACTGTAGTCATTATTATCCTTTTAATTTTATAACTTACTTAGTACTTAGTCTTTCCTGTGCATGTCTGCACATTGGTCAACATGGCTTCTCCATTCATCTCTGTCGACCGCCAGTCTTCCTGCCTAATCCCATGACTTGTTAAATAATTTTTGTTATTTCTGCTCAAGGTGATGATGAACCCTTGGGAGTTTGAAAAGTTCAGCTAGGAGGAATCAAATGTCTGGAAAATCAGGTCTTGTCCTCTTGGGTAGTCAGCAGAGACACTCCTGAGTACTATTGGTGATAAGAACAATATTATAATTATTATTATTATTTTAATACTTAGAAAAAGACTTGAAGTTACTTAGCTTACTTCACTTATTGCAGACTTTAGAAAGTACAATACAAATTCTTAATTAAACAGAGTCCAATTTTGGCTCATGGCTGCAGCATGGACTCTGGAGATTGTGGTGAAAACGTATTGTTATGATTTCTGATGGAATGATACTCAGCTAGGTTCAATTGTACTGTACAAGGTGACAGTGAAGATTTTCATTTTGACTGTGGCGATTGCGACTCTTTCTTGTGGAGAAGATCTTGTCACATCCTGGTATTGTGCAGTAGTACATCTCCTTCGGATGTACTTTCTCGAGGTGCTCCTTCAAGACGAGGTTATCTTGAAATGATTTGCAACAGATGTGGCACACAGCAGTACCATCTGGGTCAGGTGGAGGTGAAAGTTCAAAGTTCGCCATCTGACTGTTGTTTGTTTCGTTGCTTGTGTCGCCATCTGATCCCGATGAAGGTTTTGTTTCTCCATTGTTTATGTCTAAATTGAAATTCTGAGACTCTTTGTTGTTTTCTTTCAAAGATGGTGATTTCATTCCCTCCAGGCAGTTTATCTGGTCACACTCGTCTATCGTGTTTTGCTGAAAACGTGTCTCTTTTGATCTTCCCGTGCGTAATGTGTAGTTCCAGAGGAGCCTCTTTTTAGCTACAGGACTTTGAAGTTTGTCATCTTCGCTGTTGAGTTCAGTGTTGCTGGCCTTAAAACTGCACAGGTTTGATAACTTTGTAAGCCATGGATCTGCCTGCTCATTGCCCAGTCCATGTCCTTTGAATTTGCTGTTATTATTTTCAGCAAATTCCAGATTGCTGCTGTTAAGTCCATGCTCTGATTCATCGTCATCACTCCAACCTTGTGTTGCGGTGCCAATAATTGATGATTCACAAGGAGCAGCCGAGCCGTTGTCCTGAGCGCATAGTTTATCTTCAGCTGGCGTGGACAGTAATTCTACAACATTGTTAATATCCCAGTTTGTGGAAGTTGAAAGAAGTTTCCGGTGCAAGAGAACGTTAGAACTGTGACGATCTCTGCTGCGTTTGGAGGGAAATGAGGCGTTGCAGCCGACTATGGTGCAAGTGTGCATCTCGCTGTTAAGTTGGAAGTTCTGGAATGGCGTTCTTCTGAGAAATTTCTCATTTGAAAAATAAGATGGCTGTAGCTGGCATGGAATTAAAAGATTACTGTCTGGAAAAATCTGGCATTCAATTGGTCTCGCTGTGGAAGAAATTTTAGTGTCTTGATCTAGTAAGTTGGATGTCATTGGACAATAGCATGCTTCTTTGTCAACGCTTTGTTCTTTCTCTTGTTCGTTTGGATCTTGCTCACATTCTGAGCAACAGGATGATGCAAGACTATCAATCTGTGATGTTTCGTCTTCGTTGGGACTGGTTGGAAATTCGGAAAATGAATCGGTATCAACTGCTGCAAAGTGTTCATCGTCTTCGTAGGATCTTTCTTTAGTTTCATCCTGTGAATGGAAGTATTTTGATTGCCTTGGCGTTTCCGCTTCTTTCTGCTTATGCTGCTCGGTTTTATCGGATGTTGCACTAGTTGTGTTTTTCGAATCGTCTGATACATGAATAGAGTTTTCATTGAAAGCATATCTGAAGTCACATGAATAGTAATTACTGCTTTCATGAGTTTCAGTACAGCAGTTGGTTTTGGACAGTTTTCTTAGTATATACTCTCTTTTAAGCTGTAATTCCTTCTCCTCATTGTCGCTGTCTGAATTCAGAAAGTTTTCCCTTACCTCGCCAACGTCGCTGTCATTCACCTGCTTGTGTCTGACCGGTAGAATACTTTTACGTTTGCTCACCATTCTTCGTTTCGATGACATTTCTTCTCCATCTGCTGATTTCTGATATATTTGTCCACGTTTTTCGTTGTCTACAGGTAGCGTGAATGCGGAATCTGTTAATGAATGATTTCCACAATTGACCAGTTGCATGTCACCATTCGATGGTGTTTGGTTCCGGTTGGGACTCATTTTCAAATCAAGGTCTGTGCTGTTGGGTAGAACGGCACCCATAGCTGGTTTCAGAGTGATAGAATTGTCCTGTGATTCGTCTCTTCTGCAGTTGAGCATAAACCTCGCATGCATGTTGTATGGTGAAGTTAGAATCCGGGTGGGAGACCGCAAGTTGAGGTTTGTCACCGTTGGGCTGAAGGAAGCTTCTGTTGTGTGCGATGACACCATTCGGTCAACACTGACCGCCGCCTGACATTCGCTGGTGTTGCTCTTCCGCCTCTGATCCACGTGTAACTTCGTGTTCGGGTTCGCGCTGTGACGATTACGACTCCGACGCGAGCTGAACATCATGTTACATCCGTCTATTGTACACTTGTGCATTTCCTTCAAGTGCACAGCGCTGTAGTGAATCTTCAGGGCACCTTTGTCACAGAAGGTCTTGTTGCAAGCGGAACACAACACACGCTTCTTACCATTTGGCGAAATCAAGGTCCCTCCGTATCCGGGCGTCGACTGCCAAGGTCGACGCAGTGAACAGCTGGCGGTCTTCTTCAGCTGCCTTACTTTCTGGTCCCCGAAGACCGACGAACTGGCTGCGTCGTCCTGCTTTGTAGTGCACGGCTTCTCATTCACGACGCTGACTTGACTGGTAGGAGTGATTGGGGTTGGTAGGTAGCGTTTGGCCCTCAGGTTCAGGATTTCCTCGTGGCATCGTTTTTTCATGAGGTAGCTTTTCTGTGGTGTTGATGACGTTTTGGTTTCGGATGATGCTGGCCGGCTAGGTTCTTGGCGATCTTCGTTTTCGTCGGCGTTGAATAGGGCGAGCTGTAAGAGTCCCGTTGACAGATGGCGAGAAACGGTCGGCTTGTCTTCTTTCGCTGGGTTTGCGTTTTGATAGCTCTTGGTTCCAGCAATCGACGGGGAGCATTCGGTGACGTTGCGTTTCTTAAATGCCTCTTTGATTTCGTCGTTATCGAACTTTCGAAACAGTTGTAGTTGGTGTCGATGAGCGACACCTTCGGCGGTCAGTGGAAGCGGCAGAGGCAGGATTTCGGACGTAGCCTCTTTAATTGGCTCTGCAGTGGACGACATAAGTTGACCAAGATATGATGGATGAAGTCGACTGCTGTCTGGCCTGAGGGGCACATGAGAGGCATAACTGAAGGGGTCTTGAGTCAGACAGGGGGGCGCTGACTCAAAACGGCTGGAAATATTTTGAAATCCGGACTGCCTCCTTGGCAGTGACGTGTATGACTGCGAAACAATGCCTGATTCAATTCTGTCTTGAGCTTGCTGTAGAATTATTTCTTGTGCTATGGATTTTGTCTCCCCGAATCTCAAAAACTGGTAGAGGATGAGGCGCTCCTCGTTGTAGGTAATAGTGGCCCACTTGTCGAGAACCCGACCCGAAGTATCCTGCGCAAAGAAAAAATTGTTATCGTTTCCAGATATGAACGATTTATTATTACAAGTTATATTTTTACCTGGCATTTAATGTGGGCCAATATAAACGCGGTTTTGAGGCTTATGTACGTTGCGACAATAAATGCTAGGGCTCTACGAGTTTCATTGCGTGTAAGTGTAAAGACTTGTCCTGTAAGGTAAAGACCTATTATTAAGACGAGCAACCCTGAATAAGACGTCCGAAAAGCAGGAATATAATGTGAGTTACCGTCAGTGGCTTGAAAAATTTGACAGGATACACGCTGTGTTTATATGAATCCATGGCACTGACGGATCCAAAACTTATGTTGATGGGGGCAAATGTTGCTGCAATATTATCAGGTGAGAAAAATTGAAACTGGCTCCTGAAGTCTTGAGGAGCATAAAAATGGCTCTGAGAAATTTACGGAACACGAAAGTAGTTTTCGGTTCTGAAAAGTGTAGACGACTGAAAAGGTAGTAAATTTTTTTAACCATACCTGGTAAAATTTGCCCTCCCCTATCTCAACTCGGTTGGCCAATGGAAGTGAAATTTTGACTTGTTGAGCAGCCATCCTCATCCAGCAAATCCACCCATAGGCGTGATTTTCGGTAGGGTACAGGGTGTACCCGCATTTCCACTTTTTGACTGAAGTATCCTAACTCTGTACCCGCATTCCCACTTTTTGACTGAAGTATCCTAACTCCACTCTCATAACGTGGATACGAAATGCCAATTAACTTTCGTGTGACCTTGGCATTCTCCTGCAGTGACTTCATACTATTATTCAAACAATAATTAGTAAGCGAAGGACGATTGGATGGAAACAAATTGGTAACTAGGTTACCCCTCTGAATCCATTTACCCACAGAATAGAAGGAACGTGAGTAGGGAAGGTGAGAGGTCTAATCCCGCAATTATCTCTATGCGTGAGGGTCCCCTGTTCGCGTCCCGATCGTGGCTTATTTAAGATATTTAAATCTGGGGCTATCACGGTCCGTCCACAGGGACCTTAAATGGCGTGGCACCTATTCAAGCGGTCAGCAGTGGTGAAGGGTATCACCCGATAAATTCATTGAAAAATGAGCAGGTCGGAGGCCATACGGTCGCTATATAAAACCTATACATACACACATACAGTTATTGAAAAGTGATTATGATGCTCTTGCATTGTTCTTATATTCGCTTGTTACTATAACCAAGTTTCAGGAGAGTTGTATCTTAACGGGTTTTTAGTTGGAATCATTGCCACAAAAGGCCTGACTGGCCAACTCAATATCTACATTTAAGTCGCTTGTCGAAGTCCATTATTTTACTGTGACTTTTGCGAGACTCCGTCTTGGCTCCTAGCGAGCATTAATCCGCGCCTCCTCCATGAGCTCGTCCTGAAATCGAATTACCCTGACCCTTGCCCTAACATTTGTCATAAAGATTTGATTTGTGGCCTACAAGATTTCTTTTGTTATTGCCGGAACACAACAAAAACTGAGATTTGAGCGAATCATCTAATTGGCATTACCAAATGAAAGAAACCAGTGGCGTAGGCTATTTCGGCTAGACACTCCGGCGGTGGTAGAGCCATGGTGGACGTGGTTCTCGTTGGAATCCGTAGGCTAAGCAAACGTTTAAATTACGCTAGTTTGGTAGCTCACAAACTTGTTCTGCAGGAAACTGAGCTGCACAATTCTGCGTGAAAGTGGCGAGAAGGTGAAAGCGCTGAGTTTATGCCATGAAAAATTTCGTTCAGTTGTAGGTCGAGGCATAGGTCCCTAATGCCTAAGCCAGTGACCTCAGAGTGCTGCACCGTGTGTCGTTACCTTTGTCCACCGACGAGCTCTAGTTCTAAGCCGACTGACACCGCGCACAGTGGAATTACACCACGTGTAGCCTATAGTTTACGTGTGACGGCTTACCCCGATCTCCTTTCTCGGAATCTCGCTGTTCTGTAGCACAGCCGTCATTTTATATGAAGCGGGTCTTATAGTTTACAGTACGACGCTCGAAACTCGTTAACCAATGTAATCTGTGCATTTGCATCGGTGTTCGTTTTTGTGATAAATTTACTGTTAAATCGTATATATCCTACACTAGGTCTGGAGCGGTTCAAGAACGGACTGCTTTGGGGTGTCTTAATGATCATTTCATCAGTGTCTTCCGCTGCTCAAATATTTGTGGTATCATGATGGAAAGCGACCGTAATAAATAAGACACCAGGTCTTTACAGAAACCGAGACACGACCGCAGGGTAAATGACCTGCGCATCGACAACTTAAATTCCGTCTTCGTTGGTCTAATCTTACCGACCGTGGAAATACTACTACAGCGCCCGGTTGAAATTGTAGATCAGATTCGCAACGAGCGATCGAGTCTGTATTTTATGTGCCGGGGTTGCGGCGGAGTCTCTCGGCGAACGTCGGAAGGGGGAGCAAGCGGTCGCGTTACTTGCGGCAGAACTGTCTTTAAATGTGAGACAAGAGACGATGATGATGACGACGACGATGCCGTAGAAGACGCCGAGACGCTTTAGCGTGGGATTATCCGCCATAAACTAAAACGCCAATTGATGCGTATAACGGTCGTTGCATGACGCCTTGGAACGACGTGGCTTAGTCGCAATCGCCGGGCGGAACCACGTCGTCTTTCACGGTGCAAGAGTAACAATATGAAATTGCAAATTACCCTCCGCCAATATCAGTCGACGCTGGCGAACTGTCAACCCTCCCGACCGCCCGCCCGCCCGACCGACCGACCGAGGCACG
Organism: Norana najaformis; assembly: GCA_964023275.1. NCBI lineage: Eukaryota > Metazoa > Annelida > Clitellata > Crassiclitellata > Hormogastridae > Norana > Norana najaformis. Next base: position 44,325,414 of record OZ029915.1, read on the forward strand.
GCAGCGGCGGCGATGGCGTCAATCGTCCGAATGCAATTGAGCGCTCACGAGGGAGTGCAGTCCAGGCTTGTAATAGAATTATCCGCGACTTAGCGGCTGCTAGCGAATGCCGGTCAGGTCCGTCGGAGGAGCACGGCCATCTGTAACCGCTGACAATCTGTCGGCTCGGAGGCCCAGTCCGCTCCGTCGAACTTTGTTGTCGCGACGATTAGCCGTCGGAGTAATGTCGACGCAGGGCTGACGACGATGGCCCTTCGGCGGCCCTCCGGGTGGACGCGAGGGCGGGCGGGCAGGTCGACAGTTCGCTGAGCGCTGGTCTGCGAGGCCGCACGAGTGACAAATACCGCGGTCGGATATTGCCACCGGACGAGGCAATACCGCAAGGGGCGACATAGATTCTCTCTTCATTAGATCATCCGACAGAGAAGACGACGGCGGCGGCAGTGGCTTAGCTCTCTTTAGATGGATGATGTTTCTCTAGCGATGCGACGGCTACGGCACGCGGGACCTGTACTTCCGACCTCCTTCTCCTTTTCCTCCTCTTCCTCATCTTATCTTATATTCCTCCTCTCTCTGTGGTAAAGCGAGCGAGTCTTCTTCCTCCTCCTTCCTCCTCCTCCGTTTGCCAGTCCGGTGCAAGAGATAGAGGGGGAAGATGCCGCTGAGACCTTTCGATCGTTGGCGCTGGTGCCTTTTGAGTGCTTGGCTGCCTGGTCAAGCGATGACTTGGATTAGTTGTGGTCATTCCTGCGGAACATTTCCCGAAGGTGCGATGCCAAGTCGACTGGACGCGTAAATCTTAGACCGGTCGCGCGGTTCCTTCGCAGCGAGAGCTAACGTATTAGGGATGTGGTACCAGTTGCCAATGGAAACTCATTATCTCTCAAATAAGTCACGCAAATCGATCTACTTCATTAACTCTTCTTCGTGTCGTTCGGCTAATTGAACATATTTTCTACCACGCATAACAGCTTGATAATAGACTACGTTTAGGTGGGTGTATAAATGTCACCATTTGACTCATATTATTTCACCCATCTTAGTCTTTGAAGTCCAAGTCACCCAATAACCCTTTATGAGGCTGCCAGAAATAGCTAGCTGGCCGGGAAAGAACAGAATCAGAATTTTGAAAAGTTTGAAGTGCAAAGGACAACGGGGCATCTTATGTAGTTTCTGCTTAACAATGATTTGTCATAACGACCATAATAGTTGTGGCCGTCAGACTTGGGACTGACCCCATCCGAAAACAACAGTGACGGATCGAGGCATACTATTGATAAACTCGTAATATACAGAGCTATTGGTATGCATGTTGGTAGAGCAGCCAACACGCACAGCATATGACCTCTGGCTTGAGTTCAAATGTCCCGCATGCGAAATTGATAATAGACGGTGTACTGAAACCGAGGAAGACGATGGTTCGAGAACTGACCAAACAAAGGCATGGAATGTGTTGGGAGTTGCGAAGACTGGGGGGGGGGAAGAAAGCGTAAACAAGGGTAACCAAGAAGGGTATTTAAAGAACGGAAATGGGTTCACTCTCAGATGATCGTCAAGACAACGCCGCTCTAAAGAGACGATACGACGAACGAGATAATAATAATAATTATTATTTATGCATTTATTAGGCGCCACTATCTATGGCTTAGAATCAGTCGATGGCGCCGAGCAAGTTTGAGTGAAGGAATTGCTCAAGGTCCATACACAGTAACCGTCTCAGAGGAGTTTCGAACCCGTACTCTCCGCGTTACAAGCCGAGCACTGTCTCCAATAGGCTACTCTGCCCCACACGATACAAGACGACGAGGAGGACAGTTAGCTTAGTCTGAAGTTAGATCAAAATGTTCAAGTATATGTAGCAAATCTGAACAGATAATCGAATCGTTATGCTGGTAAATAGACTTGTGTTGCAAATGACACCTGAAACAGACAGACGTCATTGCGGAGTCTTCGCATCGAACAAGACGTCGAGAAACCCCGAAGAGACGCAGAGTCGACAGCACCGCTACCATAAAACATGCGTTGTAATCGTAATTGTAATTTAAGATTTATAAAGCGCCTCTTAGAGAATAAACTCAACAGAGGCGCTCCATACCCGAACAAGTAAAATCACTGTTAAACAGTACAGTCTTCAGGCGCCTGCGAAACCCTGAGAGGGGAAGAGAGAGGAGCTCGAGTCGCAGATCTCGAGAGAGACGGTTCCAGCAGAGTTCCTTTAGAGTGATGAACAACAATCATTCGAAACATTCTACCCGCGTGCGGTAGCCCACCACTTGTGACTTTTCTAGTTATCTGAGCATTTCTGATTATTGATGAACTTTTTGTTGCAGATGAATCTAACATCACTAGAATAGCATAGAGAGAGCCACTGGTTTCTCTTTATGCGGCGATAAAAAATTTCTTATTACAATTACAGTTATTCTCGGTAGTGATCAAAAGGAAACTAACTTAGACTCGGCGAAGAGAAGATGAACATAAGTTTAAAATTTGGGGACAGCCACCACCCAAAAGGCTCTCCTGCCAAGAAACTCCCCTGTCCTCGGAACAGCAACTGTTAGTCAATAAGTCAAACTTGGCTCCACATTCTTTTCTCTGCAGAGATTACGCCCTATACATCCAATAACATCTGTCTCCCGAATCATTTTGCTCTGACAAAGGATGGGCTCTCTTGATAACCCCTTTGACTTGACATGGCAACTCTCTTGACAATCCTTTAGACTTGACAAAGATCCAATCCTTTTGACAATAGATTTGACGAAGCGTTCCAGAGCCTGTTCCTCGCTCGTTGATCTTGCTAGCAAAGGACAAATTATTGAAGAGTTTAAATTGCATTATTTCACATGCAGCCGGTGAACTGATTGGATCAACGCAGACAGAACGATATAGAAGAGACATAGAAAGATAGAGGGACTAGCAAGACATTCAGACAAGCATACTCTGACAGAAAGACACAGACACAGACAGACATACAGCCAGAGACAGAGAGGACTAAGAAAGGCTAGAGGTTAACTAACTCTCATTCAATCACTTACGCTCAGCGAGTGAGAGATAAAGTGACTAATGGAGACAAAGAGTGACAGAAAGACAGAGAGAGGGGTTAAAGAAAGAAAGGAAGACAGACAGACAGACACAGACAGACAGAATGTGAAGGAGAAAGAGTAAGAGAGGGAGCGAGGAGAGCGAGAGAAAGACTGCGTCAGAAGAGAAAGAGAGAGACAGAGACAGAGACAGAGAGAGACAGAGAGAGACAGAGACAGAGAGAGACAGACAGAGACAGAGACCCACGGATACTGAGAGAGAGTCGCATCATGCGCGATGCATGTGTGCGTGCTGATGGAACATCGGATTGCTGGAGATAGCCGTATAATAATAAGGCTAGGATTATAGTCATTGCCAGTTCTCATCTGTCTTGCAGCATGCGCAGTCAACGAAGACGCAGCCTCGGGCAACTAAGTATTTAGCTCATACACTCCTTAGCCCCACAATTGCACAGTGCAGCAGCTGCGGCATTCTCAGGTACAGCTAAGCCAACCGATTCCCAAGGCAGTCCATTTACCTACTTGTAACTGTAATCGTAAATACAAATTTACTATAGCGCCTCTTCATCTATCAGAAGTTCTTAGGCCTAATAGAACAAGATCGTTATTTCTGTTGCTTAATGTCTTATTACACGATAGTCTAGGGGTTAGGGTGTTGGGTTGTCAAATGAGAGGTCAGAGGTTCTAATCCCTGCCAGGGCAGAAATTTTCTTTCGAGATTCCAGCTCGATTTGCGTCCCCTAGCCAATTCAGCTATAATGTGTACACTGTCGGTGGGAAATTCAGGCGGTCACCAGCCACTCGCTAAGAAAAATGAAGTCTCTAAGACTTCATGCCCATGGTTGCCTCTCGGTCCGTCTCTGGGTTGGTTTAAGGGGCTGCTCTTCTTTTGTACACTCATGTGACAAATGCATATCTAGCGGCGTAAGGCCACACGGCTGGAAATAATGTGGACTTAGAAAGAGCAAGGGTTAAACACAGAGATAGAATTAGAGTAAAAAAGATACACATACACATATATATTTAGAGATGAGAGAGAGAGAGAGAGAAAGAGAGAGAGAGAGAGAGAGAGAGAGAGAGAGAGAGACAGAGACAGAGACAGAGACAGAGACAGAGAGACAGAGAAAAAAAAGAAGGCAGTAACGAAAAGATATCTGTGCCTGTGCTTGTGAGTAACCGCTGAACTTCACGTTTTACCAAAAGAGGCAACGCAGGTACAGATCGTAATCGTAATCGTAATCTCGAGATTTCTACAGCGCCCAACGAAAGCTAAGTCGCGGAAACCAGCCGCTTATTCACAGGCGCTCAGTCAAAACAAAATCGATAGGCAAAATGGTTTGGTTCCAGATGAATTTTTGTGAGCCCTGCACCTGGATTATGCCCAAAGAAGGCAATGACTTTTGTGAACCAGCCTTATTCAGTTGGCCTATACCGTCGATCGCTTCTAGTAGACTCCGAGAGTATACCATACAAGCGGTATTTAAGTCTGTGAAGTAGAATCGTGCCTTGCTGTAGAAAGTTGTAAAAGCTATAGAAAGCTGTAGAAGTAGAATCGTGCCTTGCTGTGTATCGCTAATAAATGCTTCATCTGTCGGGTCTTCGCTCCTGCCGTGGGTTGACCACCCAGGCATCCGGGGAACATTATTAACGATGCTGTCATAACGCAGATGATTAGCGTTGTCCTCCCTCTTTATCCGGGCTTTGGACTGGCACTCCTCGAGTACGGCAATGACGGAGTTCCGGACGATCTACCATCTAACATATTATATATGTGTGCATGTATATGGAGATATTGTGGTCTATATATCCAACGGTTTACGTCATACTCCTTACGTTCTAAGCCAATCAAAATCTGTATCAATTGACACTTGATACATTATGTAGACTGGTCAATTGAGTCACTGTAGACAAGGTGGTCGTGCATATCTAAGACAGATCAAGTAACCGTGGCCTATATTATTAATACATGCAACGTTACCCTGAAGCCACGGTGCTGGGCCGACCGGCGTGTGCTTAGGTTATGGCAGAGATTAATGACGACCATAGTCGTATCCTTACAGCAGAAGTGCAGCGATGATGATGCTGGGAAAACCAACGGACCAACAGTCGACGCTCAAACGGCACTGAATCATGTTGGTCTTTGTTTCCTTGGCCAATGTCCCTCCGTCCGTCCGTCCGTCCGTCCGCCGACCGACCGACCGACCCTTCTGCAGTCCGAATCGTGCCCTGCGGTCTCGTCTGGTCTCGGGCCCCCGCCCTAAGACGACACTGCGGCCGGTCTCTCCATTATTAGAACTCTGTCATTCGTACCCCTTGCGAGCGCCATCGATCTTCGATCTCTGATCCCGAATTTTGCCTTCCGTCCAAAGACTAATAGCCCTTAGTGTACAATGTGTCTACAAGGCGACGTGGCCGCCTCTCGCCAAAATAGCGTCATTAGAACGACCTGCAAATTGCCGTATTACCGATATTTGTCATTTGCGTGACCCAATCTCCACCGGAAGAATGCCGAACGTCACAAAGTATCGTCTGCTCTCCTATATTACGTTGACGCCCCAGGGGGAGCGCGATGTCTGATCTTCACGATAGGCCGCAGCCGCAGACGCCGACGCCGCGAGCGCCACTTCTAACGGCCGCCGCTGCCGCAGTCTTCTCTCTCTCTGTCTTGTGTCGCTTGCTGGGTGTACGTGTATGCGTGTGACAGCCACGGCAGCCACGACCGACCGACCATTAGAGATACAAACGCTCCTCAGGCACGGCAGTCTCTATAGCCGAACGCTTTACGACGTCCAGGCGACGAGCTACGATGTCACGTAACGTAATGCTGTGTAATACATCATTATGTGAAGCGTAATGTGTTGCATATCGTAGTATGGGGAAGTGCAATGTGATTATTGTCCAATGTTAGGGCCGTTTGCAGCAACGGAAATTGTGGCAGGTCGAGAAACAGAGGGTAAGCATCCAGCATCGGCAAAGGATGAGCCTCAGTCGGTCAACCGCTGGGTTTGACTGAAACTTGTGATATGAACATGAAGTGAGAGCGGTGAGTGTGTTATGAAACTGGAGGAGGCTCAGCCGGTGAGAGTAAAAAAAAAAAAATAAAACAATACGCAAAGTCATAAGTAAATAAGTAAATTAAGTAAGTGAATTGAGATAAGTGAGTTTTCCAATGCTGTTGACGACCTTTCCAAAGTTGTCGATCGATCGGGACTCGAAATGTCAACTCGACTGATTAGTAGCACGGCGTTAACTCGAGAGAAGACACACAGTCTTTGATTTTCATATATATAATTAGATAATGAACAATTCAATCACAGCAGTATTTAAATCATAAGCATACAAGTCTCTAAACGCATCAATGTAACAACGACATCTATAACTTAAAATATCAACTAACTACACGGCAGACTGCTGCTCGAACTAAAAAGAAACAAGATGTCTGATTCTTCCAATGCAAAGCAACTAAGTTGAACTTTAGTTCCAGCTGACCTCATTCTTCCCCTTCGTGCTGGGAGTGATCTTCCTGCCTGCAGCACGAGTCTCGCACTTGGAATAAAAGATCAATTTGAGACAAATTTGAGTTTGAAGAATAAACCGCGGAAACTGGCGATGACATGGACAAATGTGGGTTGCCGCAGGCCGTGCGGTTTTCAATTACCACGTACGATCGGCCGGGGAATAGAACACGTGGCCAGCGATTATTGGTCCGGCCGGTTCGACCGCTATTTGATCGGGTCACTGTCCCGGGCGTAATGTTTTCGCGATAATTTGTTAAGACGTTCTTGACAGCGAGTCGTAAGGGTTGCGGCGGGTGGCAAGACTCGAGCGCCAAAGTCGTACATTTCGCGCCCAACGACATCGACATTTACACGAGAGGGACATATCATCGCCGCTCCTGCCTCGATTGCTACTGCTGCAGGTGATTAGACCGATCGGGCATCGCCGCCGCCAGCCCCGAGGACGGGATGTGCGTGGGTTCAACCCCGATAAATTATCGGTCTTCCTCCGCCCGAACGGTCTTCGGACTCATCAGCGACGCCAGATTCGATTATCATCCGGAATCGGTAGATTCCTTAAACGCTGCTTGTTTGAGACATGAATCCTAGAGGTCGACTGCGCCTGTAATTGACTGGCGAGGAACAACAATCGCCGATTAACGCCGCAACGAAAGAGGATACAGCAGCTGACGTAGCGCCAGCACAAGCAGCAGCGATGGCGACGGCGGTCATGGAAGCGTATCGATTGAACATCTGTGAATGCGTCTGCAGTGCGGCGGATATCTCAAGCGGAACCAGAAGTCAAGAGTTCGAGTCTATTTTTTGCGCTATTCGTACTCAAAAAATTTGAAAGAAGGAAAGAAGTTGTAAGAGTAGCTGGGAAAAGGAAAGAAGGACGGACGGAAGCAAGGAACGACGGACAGAAGAAAAGAAGCAAATAAGGAATAAAGGAAGGACAGGAAAAGGGAGAAATTATAGAAGAAAAGAACTATAGATGGAAGGAAGAATGAACGGAGGGAAAGAAGGATGAGAGAAAGTAAGAAAGAAAGAAAGAAAGAAAGAACAGGAGAGAGGATTAATGAAAGGAATGGCTGGCTGGATGAATGGATGGAAGGATGCATGTATAGTTAAATGGATATAAGGATGAACAGGCAATGGAAGGAAGGAAGGAAAGAAGAAAGGAGGGAGTGAGGGAAGGAGGGCAGAATTTCGCATAAGATAAGAACAAGAGAGTATGCGGCCATATAATGCACTGAAGAAAATAGTAAGTCTTTCCAAAAGCCTAAGGTTTTATTATGAGGCATATGGCTACACTGGTCAACATAGAAATCGTTACTGACTGGAAAAGGCCCTAATGTGTAGCATCTTGGTGTGCTGAACACGAATATAACCATAAAAAATTTTTATTGGCTCTCGTTTTGAAAATATTTCATATAGTTCATTTTTTATGTTTCACCATGTAAATTTATGCAGTAGGACTGCGACAATATCCTAAATAAGTCTAGAATGATGTAATATTCCACCTCATTGCATAATCCCATCATGGACACATCATGCACAGTTGATTACGTCATTTTCTGATGCAATGTAAAACTACAGCCAGTCGGCTGCTGACGTAAGATGACGTCAGCAGTGTACTATATAAAGCGAGTCGGAACGGTTGAGCATTTACAATATTACAGACTTTGTGCGAGACAGTTTAAGTTACTGTTTTATAAAACTATTATTACTTTATCCATTTAGATACAATACAGAACAGTAATGCCTCGGAAGTGCGTAAATACTGTGGACAACTTTTGTTACATTTGTGGGGAAGTGACATTTGCCAACCAGAAGAAAAGTATCACTTATCAAGTCAAGAAGGCATATCATGCTTACTTCGAATGCAAGGTTGGTGACCAAGACAAGCCATGGGCCCCGCATATATGCTGTGCTACATGTACAACACAGCTTTCACAGTGGTTGAATGGCAAAAGACCATCAATGCCGTTTGCAGTTCCCATGGTGTGGAGAGAGCAAAGCAACCACGTAGATGACTGTTACTTCTGCTTGGTTCCTCCTCTTTCCAGTGGAATAACGAAGCAAAAGAAGTCGACAATAGTCTACCCAAACATTCCGTCAGCATTGAGACCAGTTCCACATGGTGATGGACTTCCTATTCCAGAACCTCCAGCAGAATATATTTTCCTTGATTCATCTGATGAGGACAAGGGTGAGCCGACATGTTCTTCTCCTGGTCCGTTAGCGTGCAGTGATCCCGATTTTCACTGTGGTGCATCATCAACCCCACACAGAATAACACAGGAAGAACTAAATGACCTTGTTCGTGATTTGGACTTATCCAAAAACAAGGCAGAATTGCTAGGATCAAGACTCCAACAATGGAATCTTCTAGAAGAAGATGTCACAATTACTTCATATAGAAAGCGCCATCAGCAGTTGGAACCTTTCTTTATGAAGGAAGGTAATCTGGTATTCTGTTCCAATATTGACGACCTCATGAATGCCTTACAGATCACTCATGACCCACAAGAATGGAGACTCTTTGTAGACTCTTCAACACTGAGTCTTAAGGCTGTGCTTTTGCACAATGGAAACCGTCTTCCATCTATTCCATTAGCGCATGCTGTCCACATGAAAGAGACATACGATAACCTAAAACAGCTACTGCATTCCATTGACTATAACAGGTACAAATGGCACCTGTGTGGTGATTTGAAGGTAGTTGCCATTTTAATGGGACTGCAGCAAGGATATACAAAATATATGTGTTTCTTGTGTGAGTGAGATAGCCGAGCAAGAGAGTTGCACTACGTGCGGAAGGAATGGACTCCCAGACAAAACATGGCAGTTGGACAGAAGAATATCCAGCACCCAGCTCTGGTCGAGGCTCACAAAATCCTACTACCACCCCTTCACATCAAACTAGGTTTGGTGAAGAACTTCGTGAAAGCCATGGACCGCACTTCGCCAGCTTTCCGATACCTGCATGAAAAATTCCCTCGACTCAGCGAAGCAAAGATTAAAGAGGGAGTTTTTGTGGGTCCTCAGATTAGAGAACTCTTCAAAGATGACCGCTTCAACAACTCGCTGGAGGGTGATGCGAAACAAGCATGGAATGCTTTTCGTCTAGTGTCTACAGACTTTCTGGGGAATGTTAGGGCAGAAAACTACAAGGAACTAGTAGAAGACATGCTCAAGCAGTACCAGAAATTTCGCTGCAATATGTCTCTGAAGATGCATTTCCTTCATTCCCATCTGGATTTCTTCCCTGACAACTGTGGTATGGTTAGTGACGAACATGGCGAACGTTTTCATCAAGATATCGCAACAATGGAGCAAAGGTACCAGGGAAAATGGTCCACTACAATGTTGGCTGACTACTGCTGGACACTCCGCAGAGATGCTCCCGAACAGCTGTACAAGAGACAGGCAAAAAAATCTAAGAACTAGTCTATGACCTGGTTTTTACAAATATTAACTGTAAGTGTATCACTATTGGCATGCATTGTGCGATATAAAATTACTTCATTTCAGATTACAAAAAAACTAGAGCCAATTCGGCATTTTCACTGTCATATTCGTGTTCAGCACATACAAATTGATAAGAACTGACTAATTTCATTTCAGTAACATGACTTTTGTAAAAATTTGTTGTCCAGTGAGCTATTTGAAATCCTTTTTGAAAACCGCATTCGTTTTGAAAGGCCATACATACTCTTCGCAACTGCTAGGGGTCATCCATAAAGGACGTCCACAAAGCAGGGGAGATACGGTCACCCAAATGGGGACAAGGGTAGGGGATTTGTCCAAAGCGAACGTCCCCATCTAAATTTGATGCATTCATTTATTTCAGTACAGCCTGTGCCGTAACCATAGCAACTTAAATTAAGTCAGGCAGCAGACGTTCTGTATTGTACTTGATCTAATCATAAATGCTGGACACGGCAGTTTCAAATTACCCCACCCCATAGCACCGTTAGCCGCACAAAACCAACAGGACAGCCTAATCTAGCTAGGCCTTATTACTCAGCTGGAGTGCGGACGTCTGCAAAGGGGTGGAAGTGGGGAAGGGTAATGCCAAATGCGGACAGATGCGGACAATGGGAGGGAATTGCTCAAAGTAGGTAATTGTTTGCAAACTTCCTCAATGGGCGACTTCTTATTTAAACGGAAAAATCTAGGTCTAGGCAACAAGTACTAAAAGAAACGTTTTAATTTCAACTTGACCGACAGAACAACTTGCTGCTCACGTCAGAATTAGTGCGCGTGGTTAACTAATTCTGTGGCAAAATAGAACGACATCCAGCCTCTGTTTCGCTTATTCAAGAGTTAACCAAAGCTTTGCCTCTAACTTGTAATCATGGTTTCGGAATTTGATCTAGCTGATAGCATCACTTTTGAAAATAAATGTTGAGCCGAGTCATGCAAAACGCTCCTGCAGTGGACGATTGTTGGTGTCTGATGGCAGAAGACATGAGTGTGGCCTGAGTCTTAGATAGATATTTAATGACCATTAATTACCACAGAAAAAGGAAAGATAAGGTCGACGTCAACGGATGGCATCGTAATCGTAATTGTAAGCTAGAGATGAAGCACCCAACAAAAGGTAAGTCGCGGAAACCAGCTTATTCTCAGTCAAAACAAAATCGATAGGTAGGAAGTGGGTTCGGTTCCAGGTCAAGATCCAAAAGTCATGCGGGCCGACAGTCAGAAGGCTACGGTGGATGGTGTTTGAAATTTAACCGGAAAGTGAGATAAGGTGAAGAGGAAAATCAGGATAGGAGTTGTGAAAGAGGAGTGTTTTCAGTTTTGAGTGAAAGGCCTGTGCAGAAATTGCAAGAGGTGAAGTTTTGGTAGTTCGTATGATGGGTCAGATAATGAATGTCGTTAAACACTGGATTACGCTAGTGACCAACCCGGAGAATGTAATGGAGAATGGAGACACTGGATAACTCGAGTGACCAACCTGGAGAATGTAATGGAGAATGGAGACACTGGATAACTCGAGTGACCAACCTGGAGAATGTAGCCTCTCGCGTAGTCTTCGTAGGTCCACCCGAAAGCGTGAAGGACCTGGAGGACTTCCTTGTGCTGAAGTACGCTGAACAATCGATCGAGAAGGATCTTGAGTCGGATCGGAGTTGCATGGGTCCCGTAGAGAATCAAGCTGGCAATATCGAAGACGGTACACAGCTGGACTATCTCGACCTGCATGCCCAGCAGGTAGGGGGCCGTATGACCACCAGGGCTGTCGAGAGCTGACAAAAACCACAGATCGACATCACATACAAGTAGTCTTACTTGAACGCAGTCGGGTTCATATAATCATCACCATAAGTGTAATTTTCAGGAATAATTAGCCAGATATATACCTACGTACATACATATATACCTTCTGAAAAGAATAATTTATTTAAAATAAGAGATAAATTCGAAAGATAGACTTTTCAATTAATAGGCATGTTGAAGATATTGATCCATTTGAAAGATGGACCTACATACAAACGTAGGCCTACATGCACTCGTCTACACACATATATATATTGTACATACTGTACATACATACATACATACATACATACATACATAAATACATACATACATACATACATACATACATACATACATACATATTATCATTACTATTATTGCTCTCTCTCTCTGCATTTATTAAGCGCCATTATCAGTCGATGGCGCTGAGCACTTGTGAATGAAGGTCCCTACACGTACACGTGCTCTCCGCGTTTCAAGCCCAGCTCTCTAGCCAGTCTGCTACCTCGCCCCACATGCATGCTATGCCTTCGTCAATGTGAGTGTTATACCAGTTCTCCATCCCTGTCCATCCCTGGAGCCCAATTGACAGACGTTCATTCAGACACTGTAGATAATTTGTACATCTAGGTATAACGCTTCTAAACTAGTCCCCAGTTTAACTGCTTTGGCGGTCCCATGAATCGAGGCTTTGAAAAAGGGTGACAGTTCGCTGTAATGACGCTTTCCAGCACAGAGCATGCAACCAAACTATCGACTATGAAATGGAATAGAAGCGAAGAAAATACGGAAAGCTAGCGGTTCACTGGGTAGTAGTTTCAATGCGAAGTGAAGGCTGAGCTCACCCGATAAATTCGTTGAAAAATGAGCAGGGTCGAAGCCATACGGTCGCTATAGAAAAACGTGTAGGCCTACATTTGCACATTTATTTTCAAATATTCGCTATCGAATGAGCAGCGGCAGAAGCATCCAGGTCTATATTCCGGCAACAGTTTCTTATTTAATATGCAGAAAATCGTTTTTTATTTAATATGCAGATTCTGTTAAAATAGGTTTTCGTATTAATTATGCAAATTCTTTGTTAATAGATGCTCTTATTTAACGTGCAACTTCATAATTAAAAGTCATTATGCAAAGTCCATGTTAATAGGTTTTCTTAATAGTTTCCGTTATGCACGGCTTAGCGGACGCGGTTTCTGTTGTCTGATGTTCATCATTCATGAACTGAAGGCCTACAAAGCCGTGTGGGGCGTGGCCTAATTGCCTTGAACGGGGAACATTTGAGAATTGAGGAGGGAAGGACGTTTGTCCTGGACGGACAGATTGACAGAAGGAAGGAAGGAAGGAAGGAAGGAAGGAAGGAAGGAAGGAAGGAAGGAAGGAAGGAAGGAAGGAAGGGAGGAAGGAAGGAAGGAAGGAAGGAAGGAAGGAAGGAAGGAAGGAAGGAAGGAAGAAATGGATGGATGGATGGGTGAGTGGATGGATGGATGGGTGAGTGGATGGATGGATGGATGGATGGATGGATGAGTGGATGGATGGATGGATGGATGAACCGGAGGCATTTTGAAAACGGGTCCGAACTAGACAGCGCGGCGGAGAAGGAGGAGGACAGAGAGTCGCGACTTTTGGTGAAAAATAAGTCCCAGGGCGTCGTTAATTTCCGTTGACTACGTGGGCGCCATGAGCGAAAGTCCGGGGTGCGACAGACGTTCGAAGGCCGAGAAGTGTGAGCGAGAGGGAGGCAGTGGGGTAAGCAGCCCCGACGGCATCAGGTTAAATCTGTTCGGCCTTTCTGAAGGGCCTCGGACGAGCCAAACGACGCCGCTACACGCTTAATTTGATACTCGACATATATCGGCCGCTTGGTGCTTCCGTACGGCGGAATAGGGCATCGGGGACGAGGTGCAGCTGGGCTCGTCTCCCTACCAGCGGCGCGGTCTGAATGACAATCGACCGAAGGAGACTTCGACTGCGGAGACAGGACATCGTTCTGGCTCCTCTGCCCGCCATATGCTGATGTTGCGGTTGATGACGCTGGTGGTGGTGATGATGTCAAACGTCGCCATTAACGCTGCTGACGGGTGACAGGAAATTTCGTTAAAGTTCGAGTTATCTGTCGAGGTGGCGCCAACATTGACCGGCGCCTCCTCGAATTCAGAGGCAGAGACTGTCGGAGTTTGTAAATGAGAATTACGATCAAAAAGAAACAGTTGCCACTCCCAGGAGCAAGGGCAGGGGCGTAACAATAGATTGTGCAGGTTGTGCAAAGCACAAGGGCCTACGAGGCCAGGGGCCCCCAAGGAGCCAAGGCCCGGTTGCTCAATTACATAAAGCAAAATAGCCAAAGTTCAGTTTGCACAAAGGCCCTCGGAAGGCTAGCTACGCCACTGATCAAGGGAGTGGCACCTTGAGTCATTTAGCTGTTTCTCAATATCGTCGATGATCTTTAGTCACCAAGGTCAACCGAACAAACTTCGATTGCAGGCCTTTGGAAGATAACAGCTTCGACCCTAGCAGATGTATACTGTAATTGTAATTAGAAATTTATATAGCGTCGTTTCAAGCGAACCTGATCAGTTGCACTCTTTTGGTTATATATAGCCCGACCGATGTCAACTGTCGTAAGAAGAGAAAGTTTATCAGTTACAACCAATACTGATATAACTAGAAAAGTCACCACTAGTGGGCTCCCGCATACATACAGAGCCCAACCAATTGATTCCCAAGCAAATTTAATAGCTGAAGCCATGCTCAGAGGTACTGAACCGCGAGGCATAGACTAAGTAAAGGCGCTGTTGAAGTTGCCTATAAACGATGTTCTAAATTGTTTCTTCTGCAATTAGAATAATGGACGGTGTAAAAGCAAATGGAACCAATGGTGACATAAAATTGAAACCATAGGTGTAAAAGCAAATGGGACCAATATTGCCATAGCTTGTGAAACCAACGGTGACATAGCAAATGAAACCATAGGTGTTATAGCGAATGGAACCATAGGTGTTATAGCGAATGGAACCATAGGTGTTATAGCGAATGGAACCATAGGTGTTATAGCGAATGGAACCATAGGTGTTATAGCGAATGGAACCATAGGTGTTATAGCGAATGGAACCATAGGTGTTATAGCGAATGGAACCATAGGTGTTATAGCGAATGGAACCAATGCTATTATAGCGAGTGCAACCAAAGATGTTATGGCAAATGGAATCAATTCTGCGCCAAAATATTTCGTGAGAGGCTTATTCAAGAAATAGACATAATCAAAAGAAAAGCCAATTCAAGAGTTAAACCTTCTACAGAGCTATTCATACCAAAAAACTATTCAAAGCATACATGCTGTGTCTTCTCAAAAAAATAACCTAATTAAAAGATAGACCCGATCAAAAGACAGACCCATGCAAATGATAGGCATATTGACGACATAAGCCCATTCCTAAGAAAGACCTATTCAAACAATATTTGATGAAGATATTGAAGAGATAGACCTATTCGAAAGACATACGTATTCAATGCACAGGTGAGGCATAGCTAGTGAACTCGATGGCGATTAGTGTGTGATTGGTGTCCTACCATGAACAATCCAGGTGTGTTGGCAATTGTCGCAAAGACGCATAAAAGCCTTGTTCGCTGAAAAACACTCGCACTTGCAACTGGGAACAACACATCGCAGAACCTGTCGTACAACACAACAGAACAGCTATTCGTACCAGCATTTCTTTTGAAACATTTGATGTTCAGACCACAAAATAGTATTTGTTCGAGTTAAATAATCGAAAGAATAGGAAGCAGTTTTAAAACTCAGTGCTTACATTACCGATATGTGTATCTGTTACTGCTTCAGTGCTTGGCTATAAATCCTTCCATGCTCTGCACAGGACCTTACGTAGATTTCAAAGTTTCGTGTATCCTTATAATAACCTAATTTTTAATATTTAAAGTTTGAATATAACATAATATTTTACACAGTTTTCACAATTGAGATTGAGTGTTATTTAATGTCAACAAAGTCAGTCATTTTATATAGTTTCCTGAGACCATCGCCTTTTTATCTACCTTCAGAGGAATCATTTTCGTACTGTCGTCTACGGAGTTGATCGGTCTTGCTTCTTCCTCTGTAGGATTCAACAAACTGTTACGTTGTTCGCAAAGCTTGAAGATGATTTGGAGGATTTTCGAGAGATCACTTCGCACATCAAACGAACAGTTGCAGAACGAACATCACGACTGCCTGAAAGTCTCTTTCACCCTCAAGTCTTCCAACAGATTTCGCAATTACTTCTGATTCTTGTCCAGCGCTAAGTTAATCTTACAGCGGTTAAGTGTTGCGTCTAGTTGTCGTTTGGCTTAGAAATCACTGTCGACGCTCTGACGTCTTTCGTAAGCAACGCCTCGAGTTCTCGCGATTCTGAAGTTGCTAACAGAAGCTGCGAAGGCGTTTCAGTGACTTCCGAAGGTGTCCGAAGTTGCCTAAACTGTGTGATTAAGCGTTCCGATCAAGCGCCTCTTAAGCGAACTGCGCTCTGCGATTACTCAATCGCCTCCTAAGCTGCTGCTGCTGCTGTTAACGCGGATGCTCTCGCTGCTGCTGCTGATGCTGCTGCTTCTGCTGTTAACGCGGATGCTCTTGCTGCTGCTGCTGCTGATGCCGCGTGTCGAGGACTCGCCTATTATGCGATCATCGTTGAATGGATGCTAACTGTCTTCTGTAACGGCTACTTCCCAAACTTTAACTCGGCTGCAGTTGGGTGGCTGGACGGGTAAACGAGTGGGTGATTGAGTGGGTGGGTAGGTGGGTAAGGTATATCGATTGACGCGGCGTTTAGAGTCGCTTGTCAGAGAGGGTATACCTACCCACATAGGCACGAACAATGATAGAAAGCGTCTTCACGTTCCCGGGAACAAAGCGACGATAAGATGCTACACAGGCTTATAAAAATAGCAGCAAATGTAAAGTAGCCGATAATTTATATGGAGTCCGTCGTATGGCTGCCAGTAATATGTTTACTAAATTCTTTTTGGAGTGCAATCAAAACTGAAAATGAAGGCGGAATTTTAATTGCGGCCGTCATTTAATTTGATATACTGTAGGTTCGTAGTCAGTGGCGTAGCTTCAAATTTCTGACCTCCGCTGATTACTCAAATGCGCCCTTCGGTAAAGTTCGAATTTTATCAGGCTCTGATACGGGCTACCCTTCTTCTTTTCTTCGTTCTTTTTCTTCCTTCCTTCTCTTATTTCTTTCTGTCTTTCTTTCTGTCTTTCTGTCTTCCTTCCTTCCTTCCTTCCTTCGTTCCTTCGTTCCTTCCTTCTTTCCTTCCTTCCTTCCCTCCTTCTTCTTTCCTTCCTTCCTTCCTTCCTTCTTTCCTTCCTTCCTTCCTTCCTTCCTTTCTTCCTTCCCTTCTTCTTTCCCTCCCTCCTTCCTTCCGTCCTTCCGTCCTTCCTTCCACCTGTCTATATCTGTACGTCTCTGTGCGTTTCAGAATTTCGTTCATTTGTCTCTTTTCCTCCTAATTTCGTTTATGATTAAGCTTCTTCAAACACATATGTGCATTGTATAAATTTATGTAAGTCTTCGTCAGTCTGTAGACACATAGCCTCAATTGCCACACAACGTCTGTGGCTCCATTTACTTGTAAATGTCTTCCAACCGAGAAATGAAAATTAGAGGACGGCCAGATGACGAACGGACAGCCACCGGAGACCATGAACATTTGTACGTGCTCATTCGGGTCTCTTGGTTCCAATACAAGCGACGCAGGGCAGCCGCCTACGGTTCGAGTGGCCTAGACAAGAATTTGGAACGGTCCAAAGTTTCCGTAGGTCCCGGATGAAGGCAGGCGATTGGACCTGACCCGTCCAAGTGTGATCGAAAGAGGGCAACATTCTTTAATTTTCCTCCACGGGGTAGAATCGTCGAAACGCATTCCATGCGCTCCATCCGCTCGCGATGGGCAGTCAGGCGTGAAGGAAAATGACGCGAGGCGCCGCTGAAGCGTGAACGCAGGACACGATTCCAGCAGAACATGGCCCTCTGGTGGCCGGACCGTCGATTAGAACCAGAGACGAAGAAATCGTCACTGCTCACAAGCAATCACTCATAAAGCGCAATTACAAACGCCTCTGGCTTTCCTCGCTCACGTTTGAAATGATCGAAATCCACTTCTACTTGAGGTGCTGGTGAAAAGTGCATTTGTGCAGTGTACATCACAGTACAACGATATACAATACAATGCATTGCAAAACAATAAAATATAATACAGTACAATAGGATACATTACATTGGAAATTGTATTCCTTAGATCAAGGCCTAGACCCTTTTCCCTTCCGGATCGTGTGATAGATCTGGACGGACCTCAAATAGTTAAACTACTGGGTGGTCTTTACGGAGATGTTTCAAATTCGATGACTATGTATCAATCGTTTTGACGGTTTATAGCCAACGTTTGCATTTACTCAAAGTCCTCCGATCACAGGGAATGTCTTCAAATAAACTAAAATTATGCTTTGCTGTAGTAGTTGCCCGGCTAGCCTATACACTTTTCCATCCTGGGATGGTTTCCAACTAACGGATTTGGCCGGAATTAAGGATTTACTAGCTTCTGTGCCTTGCTAAGCACAGCGACCTTTCATTGAGCAAAACATAATGATGAGAAAGATTTTCGGGAAAGCAGAATTGTGAAATTTTTAATAGCATCCAGTCATCTTACCAATGTCTTAACCAGTTATGCAATCGTCATCATCATCATCATCATCTTCTTCTTCTTCTTCTTTTACATCGTCATCATCGTTCTGTCAGCTCTGTTACGTCATTCAGGTCAACCTTTAGACTCACCTGTTTCAACTTGCTTACACACTGTAGCCTAACTTCTGGTTTCTCTGACCTATCGGAATTCGATCTGGCTTCTGCAATGGATTATGATTTTGATTATGATTTCACTCGAATCGATCATCGACTGATGCCATGGGTATAATGATAACGGCGCTATAGAAGTCATTATATTCGATTAGATCGTGATCACCATCATCATCTTCATCAACAGTAGTCAGTTAACGGCGACAACCGTAAACGGAGAGACGAAACATGAATCGAAACCGGAAATAGAATAGAAGCGATACTCTGTACGCTGGTCACACGCGCCATATCGGCCAGAGAGAAGAGTTACCACTCGTTGCTCCACTATCCCAACCCTCTTTCAGATCGTCGTCCTTTTCCTCTCGCCCTTCCTTGCTCCACCCACCCTCCTTCCGTGGCTCAGAAATAACCTTCGTCGACGATCGCGTGGCTCGGCACCCATCCATCCGTTCCCAACCCATCCCTTCCCGCTGCCTGCTTTCCCGATCCGCATCAGACCCGTCAAGACGTCGTGCATGTTTCTGCGGACCGAGTGCTTCTTTCTAAACGGATCCCGGCTGCGTAGCGTCGACTGATAAGGACAATGACACTTCCGAGACATCGATGGACTGTCGTTAATTTGGGACGTCTTGCCCGTCTAATATTCCAATCGCGTTCATTAGCCCCATATAGGCAACACGCAGAATAAACTTCATCCGTCGTCTATCTGGAATTGCATACGCGTCGATACCAGTCGTTCACTTCATGCAAGACTGACCGGTCATTGAAAACCCTTGTAGGTTTCCAATTCAGCAGTTGACATGCGCAGCTCCTCCTTTGGTATCACTACTTCCTGTTGGGGGCTGCTCATAAATTACGAAAGATGGCGGGCGTCAGTAAAATTTATGTCGCGCTTTACTCTATAAAAACGAGCCGACAGTTTTTAAGATTATCACGTGATTAAAAACTTCAAAATTAAACAGGCATTGGATACTAAAAACATTGAAAGAACTTCGTGCAATTGTACTTTCTGAATACACGAGAACGCTTCTAATGCTAATGGCGTCAAGAACAAGAACGATGTTATGTAACTGTAAATGTAAATCTCCGGTTTCTCAGCGCCACACAAAACTTGTGTCAGTGAGGAAGACTGATTCACTGGAGCTATATCAAATCAAGTCCGCAAGAACCAGGTTGTTTGGTTAGTTTCAGTGCCCGGACTCAAGGACTGGGGCTCTTGTTGGTAGTTGCTTGACTAGGGGTAAAACAAAAGCTGAGAGATGGCCACTAAATATGGCTAAAACTAAAGTTAGAAATAGATACTACTAAATGCCTAAGTACATATGCTGTAATGTAACGTAATCGAGAATTTATAAAGCGCCACTTCAAGATAGACTCCTTAGAGGCGCTCCCGGCCCGACAACCCAGAAGCACTGGGGAATAGGAAGGTTTCAAGCGCTTGCGGAAAAAAGGGGAAGAGAGACTAAGAAATTCCTGGCGTAGGTCGTTAGGAAGACCATTCCAAAAAGCCGGACCAACCACAATTCATATACTATATACAGCAAAACTCCTGTATATAGCATATGAATATATATCGTTGATGTACCATCTCCACAGTTTTGTGCATATATATATACATTAGTTTAATGCATGATCATACATAGCAGCCTTCCGAGGGCCTTTGTGCAAACTGAACTTAAATTAATATCCATTAAGCATAGATACAGCTGAATTGATGCATATATTTCATCTGTCAGTACCGTGTAATGTGACTCTTAAACCAGCTACATATTTGTCCCGTAGTGTTGAACTCTGAGCAGTGCTTTCTAGTTGTCGGCGACATTATCGCTAGGATAAATGGCCGGGTATAGACGCGCTGGTTCCACAAGGTAAGTGTTCGGGGAGCCAGTGAGCGGCACAGAGGAAGGCGTTTGATCAACGAGAAGCGACAGCATTGTCACAGTCTCTAAAGGAAGACAAACATCCCTCTCAATCGACAGAGTGCAACATCTTCGCGATCTGCAGGTGCGACCGTAAGAGATGAAGCGACAGGCAACCCTATGTCCCAACGCCTAACCCCGTACATACACTACTCGCCCAGTCTCAGTCCGGACAGAACAAATGAATATATGTACTATATGGCAAATATACACTGACGTTGTAAATTATAACAAGGATTAAGAGAGGCAGCATTTGGGCGGTAACTAGGAAGGAGGGGCTCCATTTGGGCTGCGTTCTCTGCAATCAACATCTAATGTGTCCTGTACCCGGGAAAAGACCACAAAAATATAGCGCCGATGTTTGTTAATATGATCCGAGCTGATCGGATCTTATTTAATGTAACAAAGTCCGAGAGATGTATCTGGACGATGACATTGAAGAGAGCGCAGTTCATTATCCCATGCAGTGCAGACGAGATTTTACACGTTGTGTAGTATTCTGCTGTGATGCATTCCCTTAACTATGGCTTTATTAAATGCCATTATTAATCAATTGGGACATATGTGTATACATATATATGTATGTATATGTATGTATGCGTGTGTGTTTGTATATATTGTAATTGTAATTGTAATATGACATTTATAAAGCGCCACTTCAAGAAGAGACTCATCAGAGGCGCTCCCGACCCGAACCAGTGAGACCACTGTCAAATAATACAGACTTCAGGCGCTTACGAAACTGCGAAAGGGACCAGCTGAGAAGTCCGAGCCGCAGTCTCGGGAAAGGCGATTCCAGCTATTTGCTTCAACATAAGTAAAGCTTCTAGACTGAGCTGTAGCAGTGCGCATACGAGGAACAGTCAGGAGTCTAAGGGCAACCGACCGGAGAGTAAATGTATCTGTATGTGTATATATACATGTGTGTATGTACGCATGCATCTTAGCAGTTATCTAGCGTCTTTTAAGAAAACACCAGTCGAATTCATAAGACTTACGTGCAAGGTAAACCCTGGTCGGAGAGGTTAAAGGGTAATGCGGTGACCCTTCGGCCACCGTCCAGTCCCAATCAGCACCTTTGAGAGACCTTTAAAAGGCGCTATAGAATTGCCAAAATTCCGAATGCATACTGTACTATCATCCAAGATGTCAATGGCTGCCACAAATGAAAGACTCGCATATAGAGTATTCTATTCGTTCAATCACAGATCGATGTATAGGTCTAATACTACACTTCCTGTGCGTTGCAGCAAAGTGTGCGTGTGTGTGTGAATGTGTGTTTGAATGTTTGTGTGTGTGAGTTTGTGTATGTCTGTGTGTGTCTAAAGAACGCTTGCAATTCTTCATGCGAAGTAGAAGGAGAAGAAGGAGGAGGAGGAGAAGGAGGCGAAGGAGAAGGAGGAGAAGGAGGAGGAGGAGGAGAAGGAGGAGGAAGAGGAGGAGGAGAAGGAAAGGGAGGAGAAGGAGGAGTAGGAGAAGAAGGAGGAGTAGGAAGAAAAGAAGGAGGAGAAGGAGGAGGAACTGTACAAGAAGAAAGAGTCGGTGATCAATCTGTGGCCGAGTCTTATCTTAATCTGACTGTTGCGTTTATAGGCCTTGCGAGACAATTCGAGACACGACCCTCGCTCGAGACGACCGCTGCAGTGATGAGGCGGATGGTTCCAGCCAAGCCCCGCCACCGAGCCAGCCACCGAGCCAGGCCAGGCCAGGCCAGGCAAGGCCAGGGTCGTGATCGGGGACACTAACCGGTAGCAATCAGTCGCCATCGTGCCAACACTAACCCAATTTACAGGTAGCACATAGATCATGGAAATTATTCAGCAGAAGCAGCAGCAACAACAGCAAGAGCGATGACCGACCGACCGATGGTCTCCGCTAATAGAGACCTCCTGTCTCGACCACCTCATCGTCCATGTCGCCGCATGCATCGCCTCGAATTAGCTCATCGTTAGCTGCGACATTCACTCCACCAACCCCCCTCCCCTCCGGTTATAAGCGTCGCCTTTGTCGCTGTCGTCGCTCATATCGCTGCTTCCTCCTCGTCTTTATCATCATCGCCATCATCATCTCACTCACCCTAATCAAAATCGATATCATCATCTCATTCACCATAATCAAAATCGATATCATCATCTCACTCACCATAATCAAAATCGATATCATCATCTCATTCACCATAATCAAAATCGATATCATCATCTCATTCACCATAATCAAAATCAGTATCATCAGCAGTAGCAGCATCGTCGTCGTCTTCATCATTATTATGTCATCTTATTCTTCGTCTTTGACCTTTTGTCATCATTTTCATCACCATCGTCAACATACAGTAGTAATCGTAGTCGTCCTAGTTTTACTTGCTCTACTCATTATTGTCTTCGTCGTCGTCTCTGGATTCTAATCTTCTTCCTTCCCGCAATACTCGTTATCATCATCCTACTTCTCCTTCTCCTCCTTCTTCTCCTGCATTTTACCATCAGCATAGTTGCCTTCGTCGCATGTAACATTACATTGCATCAAACCAGATCAGATATTAGAAAACCAGCAGAAAATTGAAATTAAATCAAGTTCTGTCGAACTGTGTTCGGTTACTTCAGCTATTTGCTCTGTCCAACTTTGTTTCGTACCCGGGCAGTCAGATTAAGTTTTTTTTTTTTTAAATAGAAAGTGCATTTCGTTTTCCAGTCATTAACTTCTGCCCAGAAAAAGGAAACAGTGCCGCCTCTGCTTCTGTAAATTTCCAGTTTCTCTTCAAGACCGAGCGAGACACCATCCCATCGTTTTATTTGCAATGTCTAAAACTTGTTCCTGCATATACACAACTAACAATGTTCTGCTGCTCTGAAGTTGCCATGTTGCCAGTTAACTCGGCGACCTGTTTGTCAACTTACGGTCACCGGCTGTTTCCATCGTCAAGCACTGACGTTTCTAAACGCAATGTCTTGTAACAGCAGACACTAATATAGATATGCAGCGCTCATGTCCGGTGTCCAATCACGGTCAATGTCGTCTAAAGGCAGAAACATAAATATGTCACTTCGTTTAAAAGCGAATAGCATTATTTTATTATTTTATATACTTATTGCGCTTAATGCGCTCTCAACGTAAGGAAGTCTAAATCTGAGGTGCGAGACAAATGTGACCAGTTTTTCACACGGGATCCACTCAGCAGATTCGAAACCGCAAATGTTAGTTTATACAGACCAAGCGCGCTACCGAAAAGTCCTGCGTGCCGCACATGATGACACTAATTGTGTTGTTTATGCCACACAACATAGACTATAGCTGTATGGATTCTAACCTCATTAGTGTCTGATTGTAGGCCTGCTATAAATCACTGAAACAGTGCAGATGATGCGATTTTCAGACCAGATGAAATTCGTCGTGATCCGAGGAAAGAATTCGAACGCTGAAGACTGCATCACGCTTGATTGCATCTCAGCTCAGCTCCAAGTTTCTAATCGTCCGTTGTCGACTTAAGCGAAAGGCGATAAGTGGAAATGGAATTAAGATGTGACGGGAAAGCAGAGTCGCCTCGTGATGAACTGAATTGCCAGAGCTTGATGATGACACCTCTTTGACCCGCCATTGATTATGGCGAGACCTGCGGTAATCTGGAACTGGCATCGTCACGGTTGAGTGGCTTCGTCATTGGACCGAGAATCGAATGACTGAGCGCATAAATGAAACGTCGGATGGGTCGGCCGTTGATCGTATGAAATGGTCGCAGTTCATCATGCCACAGGATGCGAAGCGCAATCGTCGGCGAAAATCTGTCTCTGTCATCTCGTCTCCGCCTCTTTAGAATATCTCCGTGATTCCATCTTTTCTCTCAGCCGCTAGTTTCGCCTCCTCGGATGTCCTTCTGAAACCGCACAGACCTTCCATAGCTGCATCTTGTGACTTTGACAGTTTTATGTTCTGTTACTTAATACCCTAGGATCTATGCAGAAAATATGTGCAATTGTTGATAGCTTCATGTGTATCTCTTCAGTAAGGTATCCTTCAGCCAACACTGTCGCAGAATAAATAAGTGACTGTACACTCGATTAGCTAAAATCCCAGGAATATCTAAATTAGTAAGACTAGTCAGTAGTAGGCTAAACTGCGAAAGGAACCAAAACAGCCACCATAGTAAGAAGAACCATCAAATTACACCCCCTTGAAGGGTCTAAGCTAATTTGCTAAAATGAATGAGCAGGCAACATGGCCGCCGCCGACGCCTAGCGAAAACTTCAGTAGGTGGGTAGGAAACTATGAACGTAGGTAGGTAAAGACGTGTGTAAGTAAACAAGTAAGACGCAAGCAAGGAAGTAAACAAGCATTGAATGAGTAAGTATATTGTGACAAGAAAGCAAACAAACAAGTAAGTGTATAACAATATGTGTGTATGTAAGTATGTAAGTTTGCACAGAATGCTACGGCACTCCCATCTCTAATGTAGAAATGTCATACAATTTATTTCTCTTCCTCCAACCAACTGTTAGGTCATACGTGACATAGTGACCCTGAAGCTAAAACATATATTGGAAATTGAACACTATTTAAGGCATAGCAATTCAGTTGAAATTCTTTTAAAGCGTTTTTTATTTCCCCCCAGTTTTTTAAGATACTGATTCTGATGTTACTTGCTTTTTACACTTGAACAAAACCATGTTCTAGTTCTCTGACCATCTTGCCAAGAACAAAGTTTTGCGATAAACTCCATTTTGACCTCAGAGATAAAAAAACGACCTTTCGCCCAGTAGCCTATAACCTTTTACCCACTGGTATTATACTGGTATTGATCTAGCAGTGGGGTGGCATACTTTATAGATCACTTCACTGATTCTGGACGAGAATAAGTCTACCGCATCAAGTGTCTGCATGTGCTTCGGTACCACCGCTTCAAAAAGTAATGCCAAAAGTGGAGTTTGAATTCTGCTAGAGGTAGACTTCGAATGAGAGCTACAAAGGTTGGGATGTCTACAGGAAATTATTTCTGCATCATCAACCATATCAGTAGAATATGACATTGCTCAAAACATTGGCCTTAAAACATTGAACTTGGTTAACGAACACATCAATAGAACACTTGTTATATTGAAAGCGCAGAGAATGAAATGCTAAATTATATTGCTACTGAGTGTGATTTCTGCTGTAAGGCATCCATTTTTAAAGTTAAAGGATAGGGTCGCAATGTGAAAGGTTCACTTATGGTGCAAACTTCCCTGGCGCCGGTTTTTTTACATTCTGAAACTAATTATCACACTGCTCATTTGCCTTTGAACCTGTTGCAGCTCAACGGAGTTAAGACACTCTTTCGCACGCAGATATTATTAGCAACTTCCTCCTCCTCCTCCTCCTCCTCCTCGTGTTCTTTTCTGCTTCTTCTTCTCCTTGTCGTCGTCATCCTCCTCCTCTTTGTCCTCCTCCTCCTCCTCTTTGTCCTCTTCCTCCTTCTCCTCTTCCTCTCCTTCTTCTCATCAATCATCTTTTGCGTTAAGGTAATCCCACTACACGAAGCAAAAAGTTGTTAGGTAGAACAGAATTCGCATCTCCACGCTACCTGTAGGTCATCCCTTCCTAATTTTTCCGCTCTTACCTCTGAAGCCCTTCATGAACCTTTCAAAGCCGGTTTTAACTTGTATGGGAGCCAAACAGAGAACTCGGTCTACGGCACGAAGCACCCAAATGGAGAGACGCCCCAACCCCAACAACGTCTAAGTTTTGAAAGACCATCAGTTGGGATACCAAACTAATTGTCCCACTAGCAGATAAACACAAGCATGTTACCAAACATGCAGGAAATTTGAAAGCTCTGAGCTCAACTCGCTAACGAATTTTCAGCCAACAAAGCCTTCTAGAAGCAACAGAGTCACATTTTGAAGGTCCGTCTGGTTCCAAGACCAACATATTTGTTCGAAGAAATTGTATCAAAGGGGGCAGGCCAGTGTAATCAAGGACATCACACCAAAGAACCACATCATCGCATCAAAGAACTATTTATTAATTCAAATGTTCCCGTATTTTAATTTAACAACAACACACCTAAATAATCAGTTGGTTGGTCTGTGCGTGTGCACGGAGCTCATCAGAGGTAATTTTTTAATTACCTGAGCATTTCATGCTAACTGATGACGAACTTCCTTTTCTTAAAGACATTTAACATCGTTTAGTCTAGCGATTAGTCTTTGATTAGTTTTTGATTAGTCTTTGATTAGTTTCTGCTGAAGCGGCGCTATACATGTATAACTTTCTAATTTCAATTGCAATTACCGATTTATATATAAATTACTTAGAATATTCTAAATGGAGGTGAGGCAACCTCTGGCGAATCCGGGAGTTTAGAATGGCTGGGG
This sequence comes from Norana najaformis, assembly GCA_964023275.1. Lineage (NCBI taxonomy): Eukaryota > Metazoa > Annelida > Clitellata > Crassiclitellata > Hormogastridae > Norana > Norana najaformis. The sequence goes on from OZ029915.1 coordinate 44,352,334, forward strand.
GTCATTTTACCCTGGCTCAATCGTCTGCTGTTCAAGTGCATTTGCGCAGCTTTGACACGATTCTCGTAAAGAGCTTTCTGAATTCCTGTCTCAACTGTCGATTTACAAGGCAATAGACGAGAGGGTTGATCGCGGGACCCAGGAAAGAAAGCGACATTCCAAGCAGAAACAACCCGGTTTGCAAGCCGCTACTGTCCTTACTGTGCCTCTGATAGGAAACGATAACCGGAAACGGAAGCCAGCAGAACAGGAAGGATGCCACTGCAATGGCCGACAGTTTGGCAGCTCTGGCCTCAACTCGCCGCTTGCCACGCTCACGAAGAGCGTTCGTAATGGCATAGAGGTCGCCACAAAGATCAGGGGGCTTTCTCGAAACAGACACACCGCCGTTCTTATCACACCCTCTCACGACATCGTTGTTGACATCCGCCGAACTGTCATCAACTCTTGCTCTTGATCCGGGTAACGACTTTCGAAACGAGAAGCAGGGCTGCTTCTCGGGTAAGCTACCATCGACTACTGATCTCTCGCGGCTCAGAGGATACGGTCTTACGAGGCTTGATTTGTTTCTGCGATCACCACGAACTACAGATGATGTCAAGCCCCTTCTGTCGGTAAGGTGGTGACGAGGGGAAATCAAACTCAAAGGTTTACTGTCGTCATACCTGTGCATTTTCTCCAAACGCCATGCTTTGTTGATTAACTGTGGTTCAGCACGTCTCTTAGTTTCTACAGTTTGGCGAAAGGTCGTCTGTGTGTCGATATTTTCTTTAAACTGAGTAAATTCTTTAGAGATCGATGCTACGCGAAGTTCGTTTGAATGTTCGATTGGTCGATTCAAATTGCTTGACGTCATTGCTTCAGAGTTTGACGAAGGACGGTTTGAAAAACATAAATTCGAATCCAGTCGCTGGGATTTGAATGGGAAAGGATTTAGATTCGACTGCCGAATTTGGAGGAAATTATTATCCGACAAGGTAAAGAGTCGTTTTCGCGTCTCAGGCCGTCGTGATGAAATATCCCCCAGTGGAGCAGCTGCAGCCTTGAAAGTAAACTTCTTGGACTGTTTCTTCAGGATCAACAAGATGGCGCAGTAGGTACCGAGAATGACGCTCGCTATAAGACAGCTCAATGGGATGAAAATGTTCCCGAAAAAGTCGGAATAAAACAAAGATATCCATCGCCATTCTTCTTCCTCCAAGTCCGTCCAGTTGGAGAAGGCGAGCATGGCAACTAGGCAGAGTGCGAGGGAAGTTGCCCACGAAACGCCGATTGCCACGAAGGCCCTTCTGTATCGAAGGTCTTTGTCGAAAGGTCGCACAACTGCTTGGAGTCGTTCGAAACCGATGCTGGCCAACGAAACCAGGTTCACCTGAAACAAAAGTTCATGTAAGTGATATGATTAGGTGAAGTGATACAGTCGTCTCATTAACTGAAAAGAAATTAAAGGGAAAGGAAAAAAATAGGAAAGAATCGATTTTAGCGGAAGGAAAGAAAAATTTAGAAGCATCATTTCAAAAAGGCGTGCAGGAAACATCGATTTTCGGGAGAAAGAAACATTCGCAGGGAACATTAGAAAACCAAGGAGACTCGGGGACTGAATATATGAAGTTAGAATTAGTCATAAATAGTCACTAAACAACCCGCGCAAGTCGTACGACAGAAAAAGTTCATAATTTTTTACGGGAAAAATAAATGTTCAACGCCCCAAGTCCTAAAAATTTCTCTTGGCGTCTAAATTTCGATATCTGCCAGTGGTTTTCAGAACTCTAAGCACTGTTCCATGTGACGGGGTATAGCCACCGTCACTGGCCTTAGAGGGTACGAGGAGGGTAGACCCCCCCCCCATTGGAGATTAAGAGGTGGACTTATTAAGCGCCCAGTTTCCTATAGAATATGAGGTGGTAATAATTTTGTTCCTTTATGTAATAAACAATTACAAGAGCGAAATAATTACGATTGTATAAGGCTGCCTGGAGTGTGTTATGACTGAGCTTTATATGCGCTTTATATTGGTTTGTCTATTTTTGTACATTTCCTGTAATAATTCCAATACAGCCTGTGTACCAAACTATGGATGCTGTGCGTTATTCGTATACATACGAATTTACATAATTCTGATGTGCCAATTATAAGATTGGCACATCAGAATTATGTAAATTCGTATGCATACCTTTGCAGTGTAAATATGTATTAGACATATTTTAGACATATTTTTATCGTATTACTTGGAAAACGTGGGTCGTATGTTTTTGTAGCTTTCGTTCTAAATCATGTCACTGTGTAATCGCCCACCCTTTTATGTTGGCGCAGGAGAAGGCATTGTATGCGCTAATTATTGATAATTAATCTGCCCTAATTGCACAGCACATCTGATGTAATTGATCGACATGAAACTGTAATGGGCATCGACATGAAACTGTAATGGACTTTTCAAAGAATCTTGTCACTGAGGGACTGAGTTTACCATTAATTAATTACACCATATAAAACCTACATACAGTCATCAACGCAACCTGCGTACGTCATACACAGATCATGATTTCAATGACCTATTAGGTCCCCACATACCTATTATTGCATGCAAGCATATTGAATAAAGTGTTCATCTTGCAGCTTAGGTTTGTTTCTCCCAATATGTAGAATATTGCGCGTTACTTTACACATATAATAAGTTATTATTTCAATATTTTAGGTTTAACGTATAGTAGTCAGTACTGATAATGGTACTGATAATATTATAGTAACTAATAGCATACCTATGTATATGTATATTTAAATATTGGAAGTCAGCGCCAAGAATATCCGTAAGGCCTTAAATACAATAATGTTTCAACTAATGAATGTTATCGTCTCCCCGCCCTTTATTAGGTAGCCGACTGGTCAGCGCGCTCGGCTTGTAAAGCAGAGAGTACCTCTGCTATGCCTCACCTAAGGGACTGTAGGGACCTCACTGTAGGGACCTTGAGAAAGTCCTTCATTCACTGCTCAGCGCCATCGACTGGTGCTTAGTCATAAGAGAGTGGCGCTTAATAAATGCATAAATAATAATAATTAGTAATCAACAAAACATTAGTGGCTTGTCAACATGAAAGGTTAAACTCTGGATAGGTAAAAGTCCAAAGAACGAAGACATTGACACGGTTCCAAATTCATATTTTCCTATGATCTCTATTTGGTTTCAGCCCTTACTACGCCACAACCGTACAATTTCTGCTTAAAAATCGATTTGCGTTTGTAACTACCCTCCATTTAACATTCATTCACGGAACTTGTTACACCAAAATTTAAATCTTTTTGGTCAAAAGTGGTGGAAAACACCTCAGGTCTCAGATTTTTGAGTGGGAACTGCTGAACTCCAATACAGAACACTTGAGAAAAGCAAACTCACTGCTCCGAAGAAGATTGTGAATGCGTATTCGGCTTTGGCGACATTCAGTCGACGGAAATTTCCAGAAGGCTCGTCGGTGAGTAACATGATGAGCGAAGGCGTGCACGTGAGGGTGGCCAGAAGGCCGGCAACAGCTGTGTTGGCCATGAGAACGTTGACGGAGGTTCTGAGAGCTTTCTTCCTTAGGACGCATCCGATGACAAAGGCGTTGGCAAGAACTCCCTGAATCATCTCAACAACGACCATCAAGCAACAGATGACGACTACGGCCTTCGAAGGGTCGAAGTCTTTCAATCGGGACAAATGTCGATCTGGCGACACAGTTGCATTTCGATCTGGCCGGAGTTCCATCAAACGACGTCTGTTTCGTGCAGCTTCTGTGTTGCCGCGAAGACGAAACTGAACGATCGATTTGGCTCCAGTTGAGCAGAATGACGTTTCTGTCCGCCCCGTAAATTACCAGCAGTTAATCTAAGCCGCGGTCATACAACGCACTGCAGCAAACGAGTCAACTGCGTGCATTTTGACCAAACCGATATTGTCTTATTCAGCCTTATGCACGCGTATGTATGTATGTACGTATGCATGAATATTATATTTGTATGTATGCATGCATGTATACACACATAAAAGTAAAAAGTAAAGTATCCCATACACCACAAGTGAGACTTGAGAAGGGCACTTTTCCTTTTCTTTAGGCCCTTGAGCCGGCAATGGACGAATCCATTACTTGGTCCTGGACACGGGGCCAGTGCATCGCAGGACTAGCCGTTGACTTCCCAGCTTACGTTGGTAGCAAATTCTACTGTTTAGTGACAGAGGTACAACTTACTTACTTAGAGGATTCTGAACATCACTGGCGCTTCTGGTTTGGTGAGCTACTTCGGTAAAAGCATACCATGGAGCGTCTCCATGCAAGAGAGAGTCGCCAGACCAGTGGGCAGCGGTGGTTAGGGAGCTCAACGTTGAATATACATATACATATACATGTATATATATATATATATAAATATATATATATATGGGCCTATTGTGCGGCACGGTGGTCTATCGGTAACGCGTTTGGTTAGTGATCATGCGGTTGCGGGTTTGACTCCGTGTAACGACCCTGGGCAAGTTGTTTGACATTTGTTAACACGTCATATCTCCATCGGCTGAGCGGGGAATCGTAGGCTCTAAGACATTATAATAGCAAACACGCTTTTAAAATACAAATAGGAAATAATGGATCCGCCTTGACTTTGACCAGGGTAAATAACCAAGCAGTAGTGTTCGAACTAATAATAACTTTGACTTTTAAAATAGCATCTTTAGATTTATTATAAGTTTATATTTTATTATCTTTTTAAAAATGAATTGCCACATCGCCTGACGTAGGCAAGAATTATTGAATTTGCGTATTCTTGTGTAGTTTGTTTAAATGCGTTTACTCCTTTAAGACTGCTACTACACCAAACCCAACGATCTTTGTGTATACACTACAGAATCCGCTTATACATTATTAACATTTTTAAAAGCTGAAATTGAAAAACGGTTAAGATAAAATTAGCCCCCACATTTCGTATTAAACGATTTGCACTTTGTTTAACGACGTCTTATGGTCGCCAAGACCGTTGAAGTCGATCTGACCTTACTATCCTAGATAGCTACATCGGTAAACGAGTATGCCAAGGAGCCTCTGTGCGCGAGGATCCCGGTTCGCAAACAGATAGTGGTTTGTTTCAGAGATTTGAATCTCGGTCTTTGCATTGGCACCTTAAATGGCGTGGCGCCGGTTCAAAAGGGCAGCGGTGGTTAAGGATCTCACCCTATCTATCAATTGTAAAATGAACAAGGTCGAGGCCATACGGTCGCTACATAAATCCGTGTACATTTACATTTACTTTGGTGTTTATTTGTAGATCGCCAAAGCCGTCTTATAGGTAGGCGCGGCTACAACAAAGCGACACCTATCGAATGACCATGCAAGTGCGCTTATTAGGGTCCTTTTCCATGTACGTAGTAAGACCAATGATACATATATTCAATGATATGTAAGAAGTATGACCTCCATGCACCTAACATATGTATATATAATATTGTATAATATATATATACCTGTTATATATGTTAATATACGAATAATATATACAAATGTTTCCAGAATACGGCAATTACAGTATAGCAAATAACTCGCGCATCCGTGTTCCAACTTTGAGCAAACATCGACTGATCATCAACAGTCTATAGGCCTACTCGTACGGCGAACGAGCGTTAAGAACATTAGGCCTTAACGCTTAACATAATTATACATGCATATGGCTTATTGTGTGACAGCCACACTTGCTTGTGACCAGACTATTGTTTGCCACTTGACACTTCAATACAAAATAGTTACTATGGAAAACGAAGATACTGACCTAGGCGCAGTTTCGGGGAAATTTACGCCCTAAGAAGCACAACTTTTGGCGCTGTATGTGGCCACGGGTACTCTCTTTCTAACTCTTGTGGAACTCGTGCTGACAATTGACAATGTAAAAGCACACCTACGTTATTTCAGGGGTCTTACTGTTTCTGAATTCTTCGTAACGCGCTTCTAAATGTCCAGAAACATATAATTTTAAGTAGGCCTACAAACAGCATACATCAAACTAACTTCCTGAAATCCTAAGCCAACACTGATGTTAGCTTAGGAGTTCAGGAAGTTTAGATTAACAGCTCAAATGAAAGTAGTAACAAATGTAACTACATGAACTTTATTCATTCATTAACTCATTATCAGTAACAACCAAATAAACCAAAACTCTTAATTGCTAATTCATCAACTCAGTTAAACGTCCTTTAATTACCTTGTAAAACCTGGTAAAACTGCAAAACAAATATGTTAACAATTAGTTATTATGTAGCATGAAAAGCCAACAATATGGATGTTACCCATAATCAAATAGCTGCTATGGAAAATGGAGATAATGACCTTCATGAGCATAAGAGGTAAACGGCTTACAATAATTTGTAACATGAAATCATTTATTAAAAAGGAAAAAAAACAGGAAAAATAATGCACTACTACACTTCATTTAAGAAAGAGGATAAGCATCAACTGTAACGTGACGAAATTTTTATATTAATTAAAACAGGAAAGATAACTTCAAAATTGTGCAGCTAATGTACTTAGTTAACTGACCATTAAAAATTGTGACATGTTATCTGTTGATAATGCCATGAAAATGCAATGTAATGAAAGGGTGCACAAGGTCTGCTACATTACACTTGTTACAATACAAACAAATTCAACAATCCTATATCTGGAAATGTAACTTAGCAATGCCTGATCTCTACAGGTGGATTAAATGTTCACTCAAGTTCAAACACTAAAACTCACAGTTCGAATTAAAGCTTTTGCGAACATTGATTGACATTAATTTGGCATAACGTTGTCATCTGTAAGCATTTGCAAACAACAAAAAGCATTAATGGCCTTAAAAAGATACAAAGAAAACAGGGTCTTTATTCCCAGTTCCTCAACTGCAGGCACCACATAATTACCCAGATACACACATACTGCTGCCATTCACGCAACTAACATCCAACTAATGGCCAAGTGGCAAATAACTCCCAGTCAGCTTTTAAATCAATTTATGCACTGAAAAGCAGAGTGCACAACAGTCTAGTGGTTATTCTGCTGAACTGTCAACCCACAGACTGGGGGTTCAAATCCTGGACAGGATAGAAAGATATTACAAGACTTCTGCTACGCTAGCGCTGCCTAATGAACTCAGCTATAAAAGGTGTACACTGACCGTACACTGCGGATGGGATGATCAGACAGCTAGGGTGAGGATTGGGTCATCTGCCCTCATATGTCTGGGCTAAGAAAAATAAAGTCGGTAATGCTTCACACTCATGGCTGCCTCTTGGAGTTAACTCAAAACACCAATCTTCTTCTTTATGCATTGAATACAGCTTAAGCAACAACTAAATTTAATTTTACATCAAATCATTCTAATTTAAAAATTACAGCTTATTTAAATATACAAGGCTCTTCTATTTCATACATAAACGTTTTTTTCTGAGCTACTCTGCTCAGCCAAGTCACAGTATGACACAAATAATTAGGGAAAAAACAAATCTCTGGGAAATATGTATTCCTTGAGATTAAGTATACTATCACGACTTTCATAAATAATAAATGTATAAGGAGAAATTGTGTAATTACTTTATTACTGAGTTACTTTACACATTTGGCACAAATATGCACAGAATATAAATGAGCAGTACTCCACATGAAATCATCAAAACCTGATACAATTCCCATAATTTCACACATCAAACAACAACAGAAGTTGGAAGTGGGACTAGTAGTACTGCTACTATTAGTATTAGTACTGTTACTAGTATCAGTAGTAATAGTACTACTGGTAGTAGTAGTTCTAGTATTACTGGTAGTAATAGTGCTTATTTTAAACCCTTCAATGCTTCAATGTACAATCGTTTTTGCATCATCTTCCATGCTAAAAGAACATGAACCAAGAATAGTCATTCCAGAATAGCGCTTCCTCTAAGTTTTGTAAACTTTTTGTAAAATCCAAGAGATCATGTCTAACTTGGGTGAAAAACAATAATCATTATTATTAATTGATGATAATTTCATAGTAAGATTAATAAAAGTTCTTACTATTATACATAACTTGCTCTAACTCTGATTTTTCCATCCTAAGGGATCATTCATTTCTACCTCAGGAAAGAAATAACTGACACATAGAAAGACAGTTAGAAAAACGGACAATTAAAATTTTACAGAAACTCTTTAGAGTGATTTTATACACGAAATGCACTCAAATTTCTGTAAAGTTTATTGCAATATGCAGAGATTTCCTCTTTTGGCTGACAGACCGCACACTTGGCACAAACAAAGAGTGAGCAAGATCAACCACAAAATGATCACGCATGTCATCTACCTCGACCTTAGCCATGGATACGGTGGCTGCCTAGCAACAGCTGAAATCCCACAGCTTCACTGTCTTGTCGTAAGAACCAGACACAAGAACGCTGTCGTTGAACTGGAGACATGTGACTCCGTCAGTGTGATTACGCAACGTCACCAGACGTTGCCCAGTGTCAAGGCTCCAGACCTACGACAGTACAGTAATGCCTTTGAGGTGCCAATAAATAAATGCTTGGCAACATGCATACGAGCGCAGGCATCAACAACACTTCCATCATTTTCATAAAAAGACACAAGAACTCCCGACAAATATTATACACAACAAAATAATAATATGGTCATGAAAAGACTATCATAGAAGAGATTCTCCACTGGGCAAGAGACTAACAATAGAGAGATTCAGCTACTCCAGCACAGTTCGTCTGCAGATGAACCAACTGTTTGTATGCAATCTAACTTTCATTCAGGTTAGTGAGAATAACCTTTAAGAGGTTCTCTGTAGGTGCCATATATAAAAGTCCACATGCATTCATGCATATGTACACATGCATGCATACGTACACAGAAATGAGCAGTGCTTCACATGAAATCATCAAAACCTGATACAATCCCCATAATTTAACACATCAAACAACAACAATGGTTGTTGCAAGTGGGACTAGAATGCAACTAGAAATCTAGAAGAATGAATCAAGTATGCAAGGATGCCTGCCTGAGCAGGACATAGCAAATAAGCAACACCACTATAACAGTAAGAAGAAGGCTAAACAAGGAACAAGATCTAATTAATACAGATGGTCATGATACAGAAACTTCAGAACTGTAAGCAGGACAAACCGCAGCAGGTAATATACACAATGCATGTAATTACTGAGAGAACAGAAAGAAGAGAACGATGTGCTAACAATGGCTTGATGACGTGGGAGATGGGTGACAGGCAAACAGACTTAACCCAAGAGTGGTGGCAAAGGACAGAACAATATGTTGGAAAGCAACCAAATTTGCCAAAGACAGCTCTCATGGATGCATGTATGTATGTATGTATGTATGCATCAAGACACTTAATATATAGTGCATCATCTATCAAAAGCATTGCACCAAGGACTAGCACACTGATCTAAACATTTGCAACTTAAGGTAGGTTGAATTCATTAGCTGGGGAGAGTTGTGTGAAACAGTATCTATCCAACCTGGTTGTCAGCTCGTGGATGACCATTATGATGATGATGATGACGATGATGGTGATGATGATGATGAACACCAACCTTAATAGTTTTGTCATCTGAAGCACTAACCACTCGCCAGCTGTCTGCCTGCAAGCATCTGTCACATACAAAAAAATCACCTGTTTAAAGGCAGGCAAAGCAATTGTCCATACATAAACTTCTATCAACAAAAACATTAGAAGCATACTGAGGCAGCGCTGCACAATGGTCTATTCATTCTATTCTGTGTGAGATTCTCTTGTGTTGGACCACCAGACTTCTTGTGTGTATAGGTACTGTTTCACATGGCTCTCCTCAGCATATATACTGCCTACCTTAAGTCACATCTGTTAAGACCAGTTAGATACCCAGTGGTGCAGTGCTTATGAGAGATCCTTAGAAGGCACTATATATCAAGTGTTTTGATACATTCACACACATGTACAGCTTTGCAAAGCAGTTCTATCAAAATAGCTAGTTACATACATACATGTATATATATATATGCATAACACAATTACATGCATATATATATATGCACAACACACTTACATGCATTACAGATAAGTTACAAATACTTAACAACAAGAGTGTGTATACATACATACATACATACATATATACATACATACATACTTACATACATACAAACATACATGCATGCATACATCAAAGAGATAAATACCTAACAACGCGTGAATACCTAACAACACGAGTGTGTCCTTCAGCAGCCTTCCAGTCAATGGTGTTAATCAGATGTCCATTCTGAACGTTCCAGAACCTGAGGGTGCAATCGAGTGAGCCGCTGATGATCCTCATATCGTCAAACTGAAGACATGTAACCGCATCTTGATGACCTTGCAATGTCATCACGCAGTTGCCCTCAAATGTCCACACCTTCAAAAGGAAAAAACACAAAACCAAATATCTAGTTTAACAGTAAGCTTCCAAGTAGTCTCTATAAAAGTCTGTAAACATTGAATATTATGGCACACCATAAATAGGCAGCTTCATAATAAATAATCATAATTAATAAAGGATGATAAAAGAAACTAAACTGTCAAACTAGATATCGTAATAAAAATTTTATCGGAAAAGTCAATATGCTACCTTTGTACTTAGTTTACATTTCATAAAATTTACTGCTAAAAAGAAAGTTTAAAATAGCTTAGTAATAAAGAGTCTTAAATAATGAGCAATTAGCAAAAAATTTTATACATTATAAACTGCAATATATAGATCACTGTCATGAAAATTATTTCCGACTTGGAGAGAAAAGAAATTGGAGACAGAGTCAAAAAAATTCTGTATGACGACAAAGAGGCATAAATTATTAATATTTTTACCTTATTACAACTATTAAATTGCTACAGCTATTATTATTACTTACATAATTATTAGTACAACAACCTTGAAATAACAAATAACAAATCAGACTCTCACCTTAATTGTTTTATCACAGGAACCAGATATGATTTTAGTGCTATCAAACTGTACGCAAAGAACAGCTGCTTCGTGCCCACTGCAATTTAAAATATCTTACCAATTAATCAACAATTCCTAACATTTAAACTACTAAAATCAACAAAAACAAAACATCTCAAATGCACATAAAATCTCAAATAGGACAGCAATATTTCTGGGTACTTATAAATGCAAAATGAATCCAATTTGGTAACCACAAAATGCTGCATCTTTTCGTAAAACCAACACGTAAGCAAAGTCAAGAGAACCAGTCTATTCACAGGAAATAAGCTAAATCAAGACAAAACTGCAGATAAAAGAATTCAGGTTCTCTTCCCTGGCTTCCCAATCTACCTCAGGGTTCTTCGACATTCCCCTGTTTTGATATTCCAGACCTTCAGAGTTTTGTCGTACGAACCACTGATTACTTTATCAGCATCTACCTATAAAAACAGACATCAGCACTAAAATAAGTCTATCATTAAAATCAAGACAATGATAAAAAATGAAAAGACCAAGCAACAGTTTAAGTTTTTCATTTCCTGTGCCATTATCCTACTTCCAAAATGTTTCTCCTAATACTGAAATTGAATTTGTATTGGAATAGCTACCTTTAGCTTGATAACTTGGTTGGAATCATAGGAAGCAAACAACTTCCAGGCGGAACGTTTTAAAAGAGGTGTGTAAAAGTTATTGAAAAAGTGTTGAAATCACCCTAGGAAGGACCCCCAGCAAACTAGCTAAGTTTACTGCTCTTCTAGTCTCTGCTAAACAGAATATTTTCACAGAAAACCACATTAAAAGTGTAACAGTGTGCAACTGTATTGTAAAGTGTAATAAACACCATGATAATACACTGGAACCTTCTTTAAAGAATTTATCTGGGAGACAAAAATTATAATAAGCACTGCAAAATGAAGAGGCTGTGAGGCTCTGTAATAGCAACTTCTCATTCTAAAGCTCTTTTAACCTTTCGATTCATGTCTCTTACCATTCTAAGTCAGAACTCAAGTTATATGCATACATCACGATATTATAAAAAAATGTTTAATATATCATTATGTTGGGAAGAATCATACCTTGAGACACCGTACTGTATCAATATGGCCAACCATTGTCACTTTGCACGCAATACTTGTCCAACTCTCTTGGGATGACAAATCCCAGACCTACAAAAGAAATAGGAGTATTTTAGCAACAATAATGCAGCAGGGTAAACACAACTTAAAAATTCCAATGTAAAGAAAATTATCAATCATTTCTTAGATTGGTTGCAAAACCTAACCTCACAGAAAACTCAAGTTAATCAGCATATAAGCCTATCATTTAAATTCAAATACATCTAGTAATGAATGAGTAGAAGCTTGAATGACCTTATGCATATGACCTTACACATTTCTACATACTGGTAATGTCTTTTAAGAACCTATCAAAGGCTCTGAAACACAGCCATCTAACCATTTAAAAAGATATGAAAAAAGCTGAGAACAAGCTGGGAAATTTAACCAACATTTAACTGAAATTTTCAGACCTTGCAAGATCTCTTTGTCTGCTTAAACAAATATGGCATTATTCAGAGGCCAATCAAATGGGATAAAGTGTGACATGAAAATCATGATCAGCAAAACAAATCTGAAGAACAAGACCAGATCAACGAACTCACTGCAATGTTTCTCACTCGCAAATATTTCTCTAGCAACAAAAAAGCCAACAACTGAATGACTACAAAAGTTTAACAAAAAAGTGGCCGTTGACATCATTTTGGTTTTCTCTTATTAGTTGTTCCTATATTCTTCAGTTTCTTCTTCTTATTTTTGCTTTTTGTGCAACGTTACATTCTTCATTTCCTGTACTTTTCAAAAAAGGCTATTTGGCCAAAATCCACTGCTAACAGTAAGAATCCCATATCCCACAAGTAAGGCATAGGGGAGGCATTCATTTCCTTTTCCATAGGCCTTTGAGCCAGCAATGGATGAATCCCAAGGTCCTTGGCACAGGGCCAGTGCATCGTAGGACTTGCCGTTTACTTTCCAGCTAATGCCGGTATCAAATTATATGGCTTGGTGACAGAGGCACAGTGTGTGCAAACAACTTGCCCAGGGTCGTTACGTGGAGTCGAACCCACAACCGCACGATCACTGACCAAACGCGTTACTGATAGACCACTATGCCGTCCTCACTAATTCATGATATTCACCTTAATAGTTCTGTCTGTGGAGCCACTGACCAAGCGATTCCCATCAAGGTGAAGACAGCGTACCGTTCCAGAATGGCCGACGAGTGTTTGCACAGCCCACTGACTGTTTGTTCGTATGTTCCACAGCTGAACACACAAGACAGACATTATGTTTTCAAGCTGAAAAGATACAACGTGGTAGCCAGTAGGTTGGACGTTTGCCTTGTAATGCATAGTGCTTGGGTTTGACCCTACTCTGAGATAATTACTCAGTAGGGACCTTGAGCAAAACCTTAATGCACAGTTGCTCAGCATCATCAACTGATGCTTTGTCATTAGATAGAAGCAATTAATAAATACAGAAATAATAATAGCACAACTCTTGGAAAAATGGCAGACCTTGCTGCTGGACTGCTTCACCTGTTTCTGCCAACACTAACTTCTTTCAAAATACATCAGAGGTCATTTCCTCAGTGATGTACTGGCAGGATTCTGCCAGCCTTTTGTAGCTCTGATTTGCAGAGTCATCAATGAAACCTTGTTCTATAGACCATGAGCATTGAAGATTGATGACCATATCAAAGATAGGCATTCCAGTCAGTTAACTATGTAATATAGACATTCGCCAGAGGCACGAAAAGAAATCGAGCGTCAAACTAAAGAACTCTTCGAACACGGTATTATATCTGAAAGTTTCTCCCTGTGGCAATAAGAAGAAATAAGATAAGAAGAAATTCAGATAACATAATTTAAGAGTTCTATCTTTTAAGATCAGTGCAGACTTCGTCTGCTACCATTAACGCTACATGTGTCAATTAATGTACCAATAAAAAACGAACTGATTTGACCTGAATCATCTGTCTACCTTGATTGTCTTATCAGACGATCCACTAACTATGCGATTCTCATCAAACTGAACACAAGACACTCCTGTAACAGATAAATTAATCAATTAACAAATCATATACAAATAGTCTGACTCAGGTTTCTAGTTGGTTGCTAGAACCCAAACAACATTTAAAACCCAGATTACCAAACATTTTACTTGATTTTTTAGCATTTGTGTATCTGCTCCTGCTTCCTGCAAATCACAGCCCATTTTGCTGTTCCTACCAAGATTCACACCACTGCTACCAAAATCAGCTTTACATCTTTACATAATAAATAGTAAAAAATAATAAATCAACTGAAAAATAATACTTAAATTTCAAAAGTTGTTTTAATTTCGCAGCTATCTTATTGTTCCAGTGATTATGCATTTGTACTGATAGTGACAAAACATATAATCTTCATTGTCATCTCAAGGTCATTGAAGGCATGTGGGCATTGATCTTCACCAGCCATCTTTTGTTGCTTCCACTTCCAACAAAGACAGATGGCTCTCAAGATCATCAGTGACATTACAGCAATGTAATGTTGACAAACGTTTATAGCATCATTACAGATATCTAGTTGGACAGCTCCTTATTACTTAAGAGACAAAGACATGCAAGACTAACCTTGTGTGTGACCCTCGAAAGTCCGAATGTTACATCGACCCTTAATCCAATTATTCTGAAGACGAAATCTTTCTGCAAACAATCCTTTCCACTGAAAATGCAATCACATTTGAATAATACAATACAATCAAATACAACTATAATTTAATAATGCCCTCCTTACAAAGTTCAGAAGTGAACAGTGATGCTGGGAAACAGGAGGCATTAAGAGTAAAATATACCCATACCTTCAAAATTTCAGTTAAATGACAACTTAGTTCTCTCAATATTCCAAATAGGGGATAAACTCTGATTAAACCAATCTGTGGGCATTAGCGACACCGAAAAGAAGCAAAATAAATACACTAGAGCCTCTTTATATATTCAGTATATATTATATATTCAGTATATATTATATATTCAGTATATATTATATATTCAGTTTATATCAGTAAATACTAGATATTTGGTATATATTAGTATATACACCAGTGGTAAGGTTTTTCAATGTATTACAACTGAACTTGATAGAGCCCCAATACAACAATTCAGGAGTGCATGTTGAACTCAGGCAGAAGGAAACATTATAATCCATCTACAGATAGGAAGAGGTAAGTTTTCAGTTTAGAACAAAAGAAAGATATTCCATGAGGAGGTAGAAAGTTCCAAATGAAGTGACCAGCAACTGTGAATGAATGTTGAGTTCCAAAGCAGAATAAAATTAAGGCTCCACTTCCCCAACATTATATCATAATACCCTGTATAATAACGAAGATTGTGCAAAGGAATTTCAGTGCAATATTTACAATATCTAGTAACATGAACAACATAGTCTTCACTTAAACATTTGAAAAAACGTACCATATGTGTAGAGCCTATTATGTTACATCTACATTACATAATTATGAAAACTGCCTTTTACATTACATTACAATACCAAACAACAACATCAAGAAGACATCAGCAAAGATTTATCACCGCAGGGAAACACAGGTGAATTTTTATCAAAAAAATAGAGTTTTCATTAAATTTGCATTTATCAATTTATTCTGCACATTTGGGACCAAGGACATTCACAATCTCATGATCATAATGACTTCAAAGTCTAATTTCAGTATCAAATTTTTATATCTAATATAACAGAATCATAATTCAAACTTTACTGGAAAGTGGATACATGCCACATCTACTGCTACATACATATTTCAAAACTGACATTTTTATGACAAAAGCCAGACCTTACAATGGCATGTCTCATGTTAGCCAATATACCAAAGATTCACATTCTTACTGGAACATGCACATGTTTTCATGCCTCAGACTTGACTTTGCTGACTTTGACTGCTATATGCTCTTAAATAAATAAATATACAATTAAATAAATAAATATTATGTAAGTATGTAAATATTCAAATTCAATAATACTCAAAAACAATTAAGCAAGACGACAGATAGAAATTTCATATACATAATACAAAAACATACATTGATACTGCCGTCAGGTAATTTAAAGGAAACGAACTGCTTCTGTTCACCCGCACGAGACAGTCGCCAGTTGGTCAGTGATGAAAGTCGTCGCCAAAGACTGTTGTCATTTGCAACTACATACCATCTACGACTCACGCATGAAGCCCGACACAAACTCACTGCAACATGAATTAATGCTGACAGTGTTAAACAGCCAAAACCTCTTAAAACAGTTCAGAGGTCCACACTAAAGCCTGTCAACAAGGAAGCATTATGAGCCCCAGACAGATTGGAAGATGTGAAGTTTTCGGCATATATTTAGCACAAAATTCTAAGATGTCTCAGCTTGAACACAAAAGGCCTTCTGGAATCTGACAAATTACAACTTATTTTAGTTTTCTTTTACTTCAAATGCCATGCCATTAAATCTGAAGCTAATGCATGGATGAAAATTTGCGAGAAAGCTCATTTGTCTAGACTGTTCTGCCATCCTGTTACATCATCACTTTCACAGTCATAAATTTTTTAGTGTTTATGAAGTTAGTCCCTGATGTTCAACCAGCAATACTGCACTGCTTCTACGTAAATATCTGATTTAGCAGATGGCAAAACTCATGCTGCAAAATCAGATAGCCCAAAATCCAAGTTATCGTGATTCTAGGTACCTGGATCGAGGTAAGTTAAGATGTGCAGAGATGCAGGATCTGGAAGCCGGCCCAGGAGATCACAGCAATTCGGAAAGCACTCCTCGTGTGAAAAGAATTCAAGTTTCGTTGACAGCAGATGTTTCTGAGGTGGTCCACACTCCTCCTGTTGTCAGTAAAACATTTTAAAACAAAAAACTATTAATTACTATTATTTTATTAGTTCCAGGCACTGTGGATCAAGCCAGTACTGAAACTTCACACTACCGCTGTGGACAGTATTTGACTTTCATCAATTCAACAACACTTTCTTTGGCTGTAGTAATGCAAGTAAAAATGATCATTGCAATGACAGCAAAAGTGATGAAAACACTGAAGACAACAACAGGAACAACAAGACTGATGATTACAACGTATTTGTCAAGTACTTAAAAGTTGCAATATATGTGTTTTGATGCACGCACACACACATGCACACACACACACACACATGACAAGAACAGATTGTTGTTAACTGAGTACCTCACTGTCAAAAAGTAACAATCTGCTGAGCAAATTTAAATGCCAAACACGCATTTCTAATTCGCTATTATCGTCATAAAGTTCACCTTACGAATAACGTCAAGATGTCACACTCAGCTGTTATTGTGCATGAATTTCATCCACTGCCAGACCCATACTTACGAACTCAAACAGAACTTACTAAACTATGTGAATTACAAACATGCTTTGTCTAATACAATATTTAAAGTCACTTGGATACACTACTTACCAGCAATGCCTGCAGGACTAAATTCTTTTGGGTATCATTGAACTCTCGAAACCAGTTTTTAATTGACTGTAAAAGAGTGAAAAAAATTATGCTTTTTTCATTATTACAGGAGCTGTGTACATGTTCAGTTAATCATATACATAAACACTCGTCTTCTCATATGTCATGACTGACAGCGGAACATTTGCTTGACTTGCTACCACTCATTGAACAATGACAACGACTGCTGTGGCTTTGCCAGACTTTTGAACATTTATATTGCATGCCAAAACTGCACCAGTTCACTTTCAAGGGGTGAAGGGGAACAGTCAAGCCTCAGACTTGCAGACCTACCGACAGTATGTGTGACCAGGAAACATTGGATTCAGTAATGGAAGGGCGGGAAATCTTCATAAAGACACTGACTGTCAACCATCAGAAGGTACAGTTTGACAGGGGTGAATGCCTGTCCTGGTCGGCAGATTCCTGGATGCTCCAGTTCAACCGTCTATGCGGAATTACTGGACTACCACACGTACCACAGACATAATTGCCCATCATTATTCATCAACTTTGACACAACTTGGTTCAAGAACTCTGAATATTGTGTCAACTGTTATTCTGGATGGGACTAGGTCAGTTGGGCTCTTTGTGTGCGTGGTTACCTGCCAGTGGTGACTCTTAGTTATCTGGGCTTTGTTTGCTTAATGACAGCTGTTTTGTTATTAATAACTTTAACAACAGTTTGGTTAGTGTGGGTGGGGCTTTTGTGAGCTACTTAAAAGGTGCTCTATCAAATGTCTGAGTAACTAACTAATTAACAAAAGTAATAGTACAGTATTTTAGCAGAACACAAAAATTTTATATTTGTCACTTATAGCTATTTTGACTTTATGGATCAACACTAAAACAATTTTTTTATTCGTTGTAAGTCCAAGAAAAGGCATTATGCAGTTTAAGTGACTGTTTTTTGCCATTTTTCTGAACTTTCTGAATAAGCTGATGCCCTGTACTTGGCTTTTAAGTAGCGCTTTAGAAATTTGGAGTTTACGATTACGACTGATCACATCGACAGCAGTACTGATTAACATTCACATCATCTGCATTGTCAAATTATTTGCGTTTAGAAAGTGTGCCACTGAAAACAGTAGGCACTGAGAAAAAAGGTTTTGCAACTCAGAATAATGTCACCTAATAAACTCCAAATACCACTGTAATAATGCATAAGGTATTGATGATTAATGCTGTATCAACAGAAGCAATGAATAATTGGCACAGAAGCTGCTATGACAAATTATGGACACTTTCAAATATGAGACAAACAAAAGAAGCTTTTAATTCTCCAATTACCTGCAGTTTTTGTATAAATTCGGAGGACATTATTGAGCTGTTCACTAACGGAGTCACACTGTTATGATATCTCTCATGCTGCTGACAGGAATGTGCAGTCTGCAGCTCAGATGTAGCTGCCAGATGACATCGAGAACACAATGATTGCAACTCAGAAGATGTGGAAGCAGTAGTTACTCTATTAGTCATGGCTGACTGAGTAGGAGAAGCAAGTTTTCCAAGAAACGTGCAGCGGCTGGAATTTACAGAAGAAGGAAGATGACCAAGTCGTTGGTCTAACTCAGAAAAGCTTTCACTGTTAGGCTGTGAAATTTTTTTCTTAAGAGTCCCCTGTGATTCATCCATTCTACCATGTTCAGGAACGCCAGCATCTATACTCTTTGTATTTGATTCAGGTGTTACTGAACTCACAATTTCGATTCCACCAGAGTTAACATAGCTTATTCCTGTATCAAGAATGGCAGACAAGGACTGAGCGGTTCGTGAAAGACTGAGTGATGGAATGAAACAGTTTTGCTGGTGCGGTGAGCAACTACAACAGGCTAGGCAGTGACAGTGAAAAGGCTGCAGCATTCCCGGCAGAGAGGTTGGCCTTGTAAGTGA
Organism: Norana najaformis; assembly: GCA_964023275.1. Taxonomy (NCBI): domain Eukaryota; kingdom Metazoa; phylum Annelida; class Clitellata; order Crassiclitellata; family Hormogastridae; genus Norana; species Norana najaformis. The sequence goes on from OZ029915.1 coordinate 44,371,787, forward strand.
GACCAGCTGCTGACCTTGCAGGCTGCTCAACTGGTCAGATGAAACAACATTTTCCAGAAGAGAGTCTCTCTCTGACGACAAGTTGAGGCCAGTCTTCTTGCTTAAAGAACTTCCTGGATAACTGTTTTGAAATTCAGAAATATGAGCATCAGTCAGAGCTATAGGTTCCCTTTCAGTATTGGTGCATTGTCTACTGAAGTCAACCGGCAGTGTCATTTGTAACTCATTTCGTAGACTAACATTTGACAGTCCAGTTGCTTGAGGCAGATTGGCTGACATAGTAACATCAGTGATCAGCCAAATCTAATCTTTGCTGCAAAATCTTTATTCAGTGCTGCAGTGGTGATACAGTTCTGTCTTACTCTAAACTGAATTGCCACATGGAAGAACTGAAGACGAAATTTGCATCCTTCCATGGTCTTTCACCTACCCTTGTGAAACAGAACATTTCACAGCTCTGCCCTCTTCTCTGTTACAAGTAATAATTCACTGCCCTTCTGTAAAACATAAACATACATTGCTTTCTTAAGTTGCCTTTAGCTAAACATTTAAGCAGTTTTATTTTGTTCAACAAGAGGCAGAATTATTAAGGAGTGGCCAATTTGTCATCAACAATTAGAGAACCAATGAATCATGGAACCAGATAAAGTTTGAAGTTCTGAAGTAAGAGAAAATTTAAGTGACAGACTAACAAAAATTAACAGATACTATGAACATCTATTATATGAAAATCACAGCAAATCAAGCGTTCGTGCACTGCAACAAATCCTGAATTTCCGAAACAAGATTGATCACGGGTACTCAACCAAAGTCATGATAAGCAACGCAAAGTGGTGTAGCAACCAGAAGTTACTGTGGCGATAATGAGACTGGCAAATAATTACGATAAAGAAGCAATACGCGAGTATAATGCGCGTTATCACTTTCGGAACTCATAATTATGCCAACCAACGCGCAGATCGGCAGTGAGATCTAACAGGTTACACATGACCTACCCGGGAGATAAAGCCTGGCTGAAGTCTGCAAAAGATTAAAAGCAGAGATGTTAGCCACTAAAACACCAAGCGTATTATTCACGACGCACTATTAAACATGCTGTACGAAAATCTGACTTACTAACTGAAAAATTGTTTCAAACAGGTTGATTGGCCTATGTTAAGCGCACTTACTGTGCACATGTAACATATCAGTATATTTAAATAATAACAGCATAGCACTATATTTAAATAATGAAAGCAAAATTCTAAAATTAACCACAAGTAACACATCGACGACACATAGCGTTAATCTCCTTTTGGAAGATGTAAGTCAACAAAAACAACATCAGATTATATCAAAAAGAGGCCAGTCGCAGCTCAAACATATAATCGGTATGATCATGCGACACGACACCTAGTGGGCCAAACTGTTGAAAATTAATTGTAATCGTAAACTCGTAATCGTTTTAACTCGAAATATTTTTGAAGCGCTGCTCAAAAGCTAAGCGCAGAGCATCAGCTTATTCAGAGGCGCTGCGTAAAAGTCAGAGGCATTGTCCAAAGATACCGCATAATGACCAGTATAATTATGATTGTTGGGGTACCAGAGAGGGAAAGAGACAAAAGCTCGAGATGTCACGATGGGTTGTAGGCCTATTTAGGTTGACACTTGGCAGAATTGGACAGACAACAAAGTGGGCGGATCGTGATAATATTTCTTGAAAGGTGGGGCATTTAGTTTTGAATGGAGAGCCTGAGGAGTGATAGACAGAGGGCTTGATCGATTATCGATCCAGATATGATCGTAATCGTAAACTCGAGATTAGAAAGCTAAGTCGGGGGCACCTGCTTACTCACAGGCGCTCAGTCAAAACAAATTCAATCGGCAGGAAGGGTCATATTTGGTTCCAGGTCAGGATCCAAGCGTTAGGTATGAATTATGCGGATTGAACAAGTGTGAGGCAGAGGAACATATATGACAGCCACGTTTGGGGCTCACATTGGGCCAGTGGCTGGCCGACAGTTGTTCTCAGTGGCACAATGCAGCCAGCTATGGGACGAATGAACATGACTGTCAGGGAACGAAGAATTTGTGAAATTCAGGCGGGAGATCGTTGCAGAAGCGATCGAGGTATAATGTATTATATGGATGGGTTAGATCATTTAAGCTGAGTAAAGTGATTGGGGAAGGGGGCAAGAGTGATGTATGAGGATGATCTGGCAAAGCTGGGTCGTTGTATGGTAGCGTTTGCGAAGGTAGGTTCATGTGATAGGGAGTTTTAGAGAGTTTTGAACTAAATGCTCACCTTGCCAAGATCGATACCTTATCCTTAGGCCAGAGGTTTCCGGACATTCTATTCTGTTCCACAGTCCGTGTGATCTTGGAGTCGTCCTCGACTGGGATACTCTTCTTGACTGATCATGCTAACAGTGTCTTCCGCTCGTGCTTTAACCACCTTCGTCAGCTTCGTACCATCCCCCGCTCCCTCCCCTTTCGTGTTGTTGCTGTTGTAATTCACGCCCTTATCTGCAACAGGGTGGACTTTGGTAAGGCTATCTTTGCTGGACTTTATACTAGCTAATATTTCGACGTTTCAGTCTGTTCTCAACGTCGCTGCCCGTCTTATTGGAGGCGGCCAGAGGTATGGCCATATAACTTCCTTTACGATGGACACTTTGCACTGGCTCCCCATTCAGCAGCGTATCCAGTTCAAGATCCTAACCCTTAAGCATAATTGTCTCGTTGGCTCTGCTCCGTCATACCTTAGGGACTTCTTCATTTCGGTCTCTTTGGTTCAGAGCCGTAGCACTCTCCGGTCGGCCTCCCTTTGACTCCTGACTGTCCCTCGCGCTGCTACAACTCAGTTCAGAAGCTTTGCCTATGTTCGACCTACCAGCTAGAATCGCCTTTCCCGAAAGCTGCGGCTCGAGCTCCTCAGTTTGTCCCTTCCGCAGTTTCGCAAGCGCACGAAGTCTGTATTATTTGATAGTGGTCTCACTGATTCGGGTCGGGAGCGCCCCTGATGAGTTTATTCTTGCAGTGGTGCAATATAAATGTCAAATTACGATTACAGTTACATTACCTGTGACACTGACATCGATGTCCATGTCGGTCCAGTTTACTACTAACATGTTCTTTGTCTTCTTTTGAACTGATAGTGAGTCGCAATTTCTTTCAGTCTTCATATTATGCTGAATATTTTTGCCCGTTTGTGAATTTTATCAATTAGGCTGACTTACTGATTCGTTCAAAAGAAATGATTTATTAAACAAAAATGGAGAACTCCTTAACACAAATCATTACGGTGAATTGTTTAATGGCTACAAACTGAAATTTTAAAGACAGTTTTATCACATGTACCCAGAATTTTAATGGTGATCACATAAAAGACAACGAGAAGCTAAGCGCCTATGAATATGCTGGTCCCACTGGCGTAGCTTTCGTTGGGCGCTGTAAAATTCTCGGGATTACGAATACGATCTCAAATATCCAAAGGTTGTGTGGATGAAATACTGAGACTGAGGCGCTGGATAGCTCTACCCGTCATGATTCAACTCTAATTCTAACTGGAATTTGTATCCTTGCTTTTCTTCTGGTTAGAAGTTCTCTCTTCAACTGACCGAATTCAAAATGTCGCCAGGCTAAGGAAGCAGCCGAACCCGTTGTGCCTATCGATTTTGTTTTGACTGAGCGCCTGTAAATAAGCAGGTACCCGCGGCGCGGCTTTCGTTGGGCGCTGTAGAAATCTCGGAATTACAATTACGATTACTTTTCGTCAAACATTGTATCATCGGGGGATTTTGATGGACCTAGCTGGAAACTGGAAAATCGATCTCTGTACAACAGCCACCAGTGATGTTGCGAAGTTATACAGCGAATGAGGGTTCACAGTCAGCAGGCGGTTTAGAAGGAGACTTTCCATGCGCATAGACCCAAGTTAATGTTGGGCCCTCCACTCATCCAGGCACAAGACCCGATTAAGAGCATCTATTTGGGCATCTTCTTGCTTCATTAGCCCTTAATCTGGGTCTGTTTACAATACCGTATAATGCATAATACAGTAAAGCCAGAAGCTTCCACAAAGCCTCGATACTCCAAAGGAAGACTTCCAATAAAATGACATAAATAACGAGCAAACCAGAGTTAATTGATATACATGATTCATATAATAAATGATATTCAGCATTATATTTATCATGATATTCTTATGCTAAATCACATTTAAAATGGCTCTTAATGATAAATGATGGAAGTGGCAGACAGTCGACATATTTAAAAATGCTTAGACCTCGGTGAACCTGCACAAGATGGCGTCTAATCAAACAACAGCATTGAACTCGCAGGCTAGGTGGCGCCTCGTATACTTGCAGTTTTCTCGGGCATCGTTCCAGCGGTAACTCTTTGTAGTCGAAAACCATCATGGCGTTTCCGACGGCCGAGTGATTTCCGACGATTTTTTCAGGACGCAGGCCGAACATTTGAAGAAGTTGCAACAGTCGCACTGTGGATTCGTCAGGAAACATTGGTGATGCTGGTGATGCACAAACTGCGGTAAATGCGGATCGATGAATGCGAGATGGGTTCCTGTGATTAGGGTCCGCGCCGTGCGTCAAGAGAACTCGACAGCACTCGTAAAACTTAAGCGAACACCCTAGCAAAAGGGCCGTGTCCCCTCTGTGGTCTTTGGTGTCTACGATAGTCCCTCTGTTGAGGAGGGCGTCCACCAGTCCAGCCTGTCCGCTCAAGACGGCCAAATGGAGCGGAGGTCTTCGATGACGAAGCGGAGGGATGATGTTCAAGCGGAATTCCGGGTCTTTGGAAACCTCTGAGGCCAGCGCATAGAGCTGCTTGTCAACGGCGAAGACGAAAGCTTCATCAAGTGAAAGGCAGCTTATGGAGCGTTGGAGAACCCCTTCTATGTACAGGCGGACGATATCCACGAGCTCGTGTCGGGCAGCATACTCGAAGGCAGTTCGGAAAGCTCTGCTTTCAGCTGAACACAGAGTCCGTTGTAGTAAAATCATTTCGACTGCCGGGACAAAGTTCTCCTGAACGAGGTGCTGTATCAGTGCGATTAAAGGCGGGATGTGCTTGAAATAGTAGTTGCAGTTTAGATGGTGCTCCTGTGCAATTCTCTTGAATGCGTTGCTGTTCCGGTCCTTGATCGCTCTGTGCAATTCAGCTTCAACCTTAGGCGAAAGAGTTGAGTTCTGAAAAGACCCTTCCATTTCAGATCGTTTGATTCATCGCCATTGTTGAATGAAATGGAACGACGCCAGCTAAAGATGTAATAGCTTATAGCAGCAGTCCTTTGCATCACTGGTCTTTAGGCCTATATGGTTATTTTTTGTTTTATTAGATAAAAAACTAATTTCCAGAATCTAGGTAAGTTGTGATTTAGACATCTTGTTTTTCTCTAACACGTTGCTACGCAACGTGTAGCCCTATAGATTTGAAATGCAATTGTTGTGTCTCAAAGAAACGCTAAGAGTTAACTGAGGACAGGTCTATTGTTAATAGGCCTATGCAAATGCGTATTAACATATTAGCTAGCCTGCATAGGCCTAATCTAATCAGTAAATGCGTGTCGACTTACATTTTTATAAGCTATTTACATAATTATAAGCTAATCACACGTTCACATTACAATAGCTTGTGACGCGAAAGTTAACCATAGATTGTGACCCAAGAGTTTATTAGCATAACGCTTGCATGTGTTTTACCACTGAACTAAGGTAACCGCAGGTTAAGCTTATAGGCCTACGCGTAGAAAGGAACGTAGGCCTACGTAGGTTTCAACTGCACCTGTCCAGTTGATTGCGATATTTGACTACGGATTCACTTGAAGCGACCATCAATTCATAGGCGTAACTTTTGGGGATAAGCTACTGGCTGCCTTGATTTTTGAACTGGGAGGTAAGGTACCCTACCTCCACTGTTTCATACCGTGAATAAACAAAACCCATCAAGTTTAGTATGAGCTTGGCACTCTGCAATGACTTTTTAAACTATTGTTAAACAATAATTATTACGCGAAAGGGAAGAGGATGGGGAGAAATTGGTTGGCCTACCTCCCACTTTCTATACCAAATTTACTCCTCTGCATCAATCGACGATGCTCTTTGTGCAATATAAAGATTGGAGCAGATTAGATAGGAAAAATCTTATACTGATTTTATATCAATCTTCTATTTCACCAAAACAATCTTCTATTTCACCAAACAATGATAGCACCAAAAAAGAAACAATACACGAGAAATAAGAAAAACAGCTAATTGACAAGAACAGCATACCTGCCTGCATTGTTATACTACCGATAGTAACTTATAAGAAAAAGAAATTATAGTCGTGACCGTAAACTCTGCGTTCAACGCATTGTTTGGGCGCTGAATTTGGGGGAACCAGCACCTAGTTCCAGGATTTACTGTAACCAGTGGCCCCAGAGAAGCCCTGACGTTGACAGAAGTCAATACGGGACTGAAGTCATTATAGTTCATCACGCAGTCGACCATATTGTCGTCTTGGAGTATACATATGACTTGGCAGTGGTACTCAAGACTGAAAACATTTCTTTTCCAAAAATCTTATCCTGATTCTTCGTCTTCCCCTTAGCTCTCTTCTCGCTTCAATTTCAAACACCATCCACCGTAGCCGTCCGACTGTCTGACTCCTGGATCTTGACCTGAAACCGAACCCTTTTGCTTAGCGATTTTGTTTTGACTGAGCGCCTGTGAATAAGCTGGTTCCCGTGACTTAGCTTTCGTTGGGCGCTGTAGAAATCTCGAGATTACGATCTACGGCAACTAGAAAGAGTTCGAAACTGATACCCAGAGAACCAGAAGACTGGCGTTAATACATGATAAGTATGTGCACTGTGCTTTAATTTCACGAGATAGAGAATTTTTTAACGCAAGTCTGTGTCTCTAAAAGCTTCCGGTGTTTTTAACAGAATTTGTCATTAGGCCACATAAGCTGGTATTCTGGGAAATTTTGTTCACCACGTAAGTAAGATGTCTGAGAAAATGTATGCCTAGAAATACGAATAAATTGGCTACCTTATATCTCTTGTCACTTTTATATCTACACAACCATTCCGGCCTGACGTAGGCCTCGCGTATAAGATTCCTCCGCCGCTAAGAATAGTTTTGCCAAAAAAAAACAGTAAAGCCATCTGGCGAATGAATGAACTGATCTCGTGGTTTATCGCGCATGGTCCACGAAAATCGTTAAATCGCAAGCTGGAGATTTCTACAGCGCCAAACGTAAGCAAAGATGCGGGAACCAGCTTATTCACAGACTCTCAGTCGAAACAGAATCGATAGACAGGAAGGGTTCGATTCAAGGTCAAGATCCAAGTCAGGCAGGCAGTCAGTCAGACGGCTATGGTGGGAGGTGTTTGGAACTGAACCGGCGTGAGAGATGGGGAAGAGGAAGAATCAGTATAGGATGTGCGAAAGGAGAGTTTCCAGTTTTGAGTGAAAGAGCTGCGCAGAAATTGCAAGAGGTGATGAAGTGTTGGTCATTTTGTATGAAGTTGTTATATCGTATAAGTTAATGAGAAATTACCTTTGGGAACTGTATTAACTTTATACGAAATTACATTTAAAAGGTATGGATCTGAGGTCAAAGGATCTTCAGCTGAGGCACAGATATGACCACTGGAATCCTGTTATACAGCATTTCTAACTATTAAACTACTTACATATTTTGTGTATATTATTTCCATTTTTTAATGAAAAAGCTGTAATATGTTTTTTCTTACGATGACATCATTCGTTGCCCAATGACCGCCCAAGTTTTTCTTTCATGTTTTTGAATCCACATTCCACAGTATGCACTTTGGACTTCGTAATAAAATTTTGTCTGCAATAAAATTTTCCTGCTGTGTAATATCTTTTACAAATAGGAATCTGATATGCCCAAGTGTATCTTTTGCAGCTTTTGGGTATTGATCTGGAACCGAACCCTTTTGCCTATCGATTTTCCTTTGACTGAGCGCCTGTGAATAAGCGGGCCCCGTGACGTGGCTTTCATTGGGCGCTGTAGAAATTTCGGGATTACAACCTTGTGTAGGGCTATAGTTAAACTATTTGTAATTCAAGTACTTGGTATCCATGTACTCTCACTACCCTCATTACTTAAATAAGTCCAAGCTACTCATCACCCACGAAGGCCATGTTTGTTATGCCCCTAGCTGTTTACCAATGTCACCACACGGGCCAATGTGGGCCCAATTAAGTGGCTGTCTGGGTAGTTACAAACTCTCACTGCACCACCAGTATTCATGCAGCAGCTGCACTGTGTGTTCAGAATTTTAAATACTGTGTACAGGTATTTATCTCGACAAATAATGATTCATCATCATCAACTTATCAATCATAAGTGTAGACACTGAAAAACTGAATACAGTAGCTATGACTTTTTATAGTCGGGTGGTCACTTTATAATTTACACTCAGCTGGACAAGTCTGATTGCACAGTAACCAGATTAAAGAAACAGAATGTAGCCTACAAAAAACCAAATCAGTGTTTGCCAGGTCAATTCAGACCCTCAATCCACATCCTATGGAAACATTCTTCTGCTGTTTCAAATGACACTGGTGCTGACAGATTACCAGCTTATAAAGTCAAATTGTAACTCTATTTTTATGCGGCTACCAGGTTCTAAGCTAGTCACAGGTTGTGACTTCAAGCAAACCCAAATCACTTTTGATTTGGGACCAATCAAATGACTTACCCAGTAATAGTAAAAGACTAAACAGACTAGAAAGACCAAAACAAAAAGTAGTCGCAGACTGAAGAATGTTCAAAGGCATATTTTCTCAGAAATTTATTTTTTCAGAAATGACTTTACATATGTACATTTTTATCCGAGAACTTCTACTGTGCAACTGTAATGCATGCATCCAAGTTGGAAAAACTTTTTCAATGGAATTTAACAAAACTAAAAAGAAAGACTTGCAGACGATATGCACGGACCTACAAACACATGTATTTATAAAGACCCTTTTGAGAAGCTTTCAGTTCCACAGTGCTTTAGAAATTTTATGCAGTTATCTGGTTTGCAGTAAAATTGAGAACACATGCAACACCAAAATCACAGCAAGTCTATAAATTAATTTTTAAAGCAGTAACTACACGGATTTTTAAAGAAATTTATCCGTGAAAGGCAGCACTGGAACATTTCATTTGGAATGTAAAATGTTTATACTTTGCCACGAATTCTAGGCCTTTCAAAATTACATATCAACTTTCTCCTTGTACTTTATAACCAAAAAAGTCTGCGCGTTCAAAGAGAGCACGACATGGAAAACTAACTGAAAACATTGCATGCAGTTAGTTTCTGTTCAACGACGCTGTGTCAAAATGAAAATGATCAGCGTTGCTCTCCACCACCCGGCTACTGCAGTAGCGGAGTTCGACCAATCAGGACTACATTATGTATATACCTACACACATGTGAGAGAGAGAGCACATATCCACATCGCTATTAAGTGAATCATTTAAAGAAGTTTAGTGATGTAATTAGCAGAAGCTAGTGTTATAGTTTCTCTTGCCACATAACAAAAGTTTTTCACCTTTTCGACTATTTCCATGCAGATTTGAGTCCTGTTGTTCAGCGTAAAACTACTTTGCCAGTTACTAAACATGCTTTAGACTAGTGCTTTCTTTTGGAATCACCTCCACAATATCCAGATCACAGAATTCTAAATGTGTCACTGTGTCAACCTCAACAGTAATGAAAGGTGAAAAGTGGAGGGTTGGTCTTTACTCTGGTCAAGGTATGACAAGGTACGAGAGGCCAAAGAGCGACCATACACACAATTCCTTTATGTATTTGCAGATATATCTACAATCACTCATGAGAATATCTGCCCCAACTCTTGACCCCCAAGTAAAACCACAGACAGGCAAAAATGAATTCACAATCCTTCAATGTAAATAAATACATTGCCTCTGAAAATATAGACAAATATAGTAAATTACATTCTGTCTTAACAAGGACGATGTATAAACAAAGTTTTAGCTGGTTGTCTACTGTTATACGCAACAATTGACATCTGCACATAATCGGGAACTTTACAACGGCTAGATGTTTACTAAATGTAGCTTCCTTGTATTCAGGGCTAGCTAACATTTGACATGTTTAAATGTCTAACCTTCTAGCAATAATTTAATAAACTGTTAAAACAATAACAATATAAATAAGCAGGGCAGTTGCACTCTACACAATGGTAATTATATGCCCTGCTTTTATACTTAAAACTGGTTACCACTTTAATCAAAAACTGCTACCTCAAGGACTTCCAAACTTTCACAATTAAATTATCCCTATTTGCGCTGATACGAAAGCCAAATTCCTTAATGTTAACAAAAACCCAGTAACCTTGCTATCAAATTTTTATGGATTTCACACACATAAAGTGATTTAAGGTGATTTAATGTCCCCTACATTTTGTGGCCAAAAAATCCTATGATCAGATCAAGTGCAAAATGAAACTGTGATAATGCAGAGCTTTAAATGAATGTAAATGTTTCATGTGCTTGTGAATGAAAGTTTGCAAACACATCAGTAAACACAGCAACGAAATAAGATGTTGGAAGTTTTTTCACGTGTTTGAAACAGTCAGGACAAGATAAAAACAAAAGGCAAAATCAAATTAATTTTTTATATTAAAAAAAAGGATAAAAACTGGATATTTCTGAAGATTATCACCAAATGAAATGTTATAGGATATAATTACCACTTTGTTCTGATGTCCTGCATGACCTTTCAAGGAGAGCAAACAATGCACCAGAACTCTCCAATTTAATTGAGGCAAAAGATTTGAAACGGAAATAACGATGTGAAAAACATGACTGTATTTTTACAGGAACGCAATAAAAACGCTACAAATCATTCTGTCCATTTTCATTTAATCAGTTACACAGTCACCGGATATAGAACAAAAGCTGACTCATTTTTTACAGAAAACTCTGTGGTTTAGCCAAAGCCATCTGTGATACTCCTTCAATTTTCGATTTTCCGGGATAACCTGAAACACACCGTTTGAAGATAAGCACTGTTACACAAGCTCAAACAGAAGCAATCCAAATGATGGCTTACAAAGAACAACTATCCAGAAAATCATGATTTGCAACTTAAAAACTGATACACTTAAATTGCCAGAACAACTCTAAATCAATACATTTCAAAATAAAAAAGGATGGGAATTCATACTTTTTGAAACCTTTGAAATGTAGACTATGACACGGAACTCATTTGCACATACAGGAATTACTCAACAAAGTCCACAAATGACAAAATCAGTTGGCTGCTGACATGAAATGAGTGCATAAGTTAAGGAGATAACAGTAAAGGAGATAAAAAGTAACACACTCTTCCAAGAAACTGCAAATGCGTGATTTCTTGTTTAGAAAAATATTTAGCTGAAGCACAAACATGTTCGTGGCTCCAACTTATTATGATGGTACTCCTTTACTGACCCCTGAAAGGATGCAGGGCCGAATGGACTCGGTATTCTATCTAAGTTCTAGCCAGGACTGAGTTTGCTAAAATCGCACCAGCACCATAACATATCCACAGCACCAAGCCACTTCCAACTGGTATATAGGTTTCTAGAGAATGCAGCACATGTTACCTTCTTCCATTCATCCACACAAAATATTCTGTATGTGTCCTGTCCATATCGTCCAATTCCATGCAACGTGGAAGGATCATTTCCTGGGTTCAACAGATACTCTTCTGCAACGGCACACAGGTGCAAAATCACAGCCAATTAAAAACTAATTTAAACTTGTGCAATACAAATATCATGCATCTAATCAAAGTGATTTCATTTACCGATTTATGAAACAGAGCCGCTGCTAGAAAAAACACAATTTGACCAAGATGTACAGAAAATTTAGCAGAAAGATGTCAAAGATTTGAATAATGAACATAACTGTGATTTACTTGCTGTGCAACTTCTTGCACATTATCTTGATATCATCTCAGTTTATGCCTTCAGAAAGAAAGCATTTCTGTGGTCATATTTACAGACTGCACTATCGTAATTGTCACTGCTATGATGTAACCGTACTATTTCAGGTTTGACCCCAATCTGTTCGAAATGGTCTTCATAAATGTTTAGGTGCAATTCACACTTCTCCCTCAAACTGAAAAAAGTCCTGGGCTTGGATTGCTTTTGAGTACTCATCTTAAAGCTAACTGAGTAGCTATCTTATTCTAAATGAAATGCATATAGCATTAATACTTTAAATTACATATGAAAGTTGCCAACAGCAGTACCTCCTAATGCTTTAAGGCATCAATCCCATGATAAGCAAATGGTTCAGTAGATATATCAGGACAATAGCATTAGTCCATTCATCATAGGTCTTCAACAAAGAATCACTGGAGCGAAACTAACATGTCTTTCTAAGTTTTCTTATTACCCGTATACAGCCAACTAGAAATGTTTGTACATACCGCTGAACTTTGCAATCTTATCAATCGTTTCTTCAGAGATACCATACTCTTCTAGCCTTCTTAAGATCTGTGTTTTGCTGCGCTTTCGTACATGCTTCGGTGATGGACAGAGTTTAAAGAACTCTTTAACGGATTTTCTTGGCAGACTGCCTGCTAAAATCATGAAGCACGAAAATGATAGTTTTGAACGGAAAAGGTCACTTAAGAAAAACTTTACAAAATTATTAAAAACCTATTTCCAAAGTAGGCATTATCCTAACAGCTCTGTAAAGTCTGGCAGCTAACTATACCCACACAGGACTACATCAAGGAACAGAAATCATGGTACCATACCATACAGTGCATGTGATGCAAATGCAGCGAGGTTCACTTGGTCAGTATTGCTAGGTGTTGTGGCTTCTGTTATGCAATTCTTCTTGCGCTGTTACTTCCGAACACTGCTACTTTATGGAGCCAAATCTACAACTGGCTTGTAACCAGGTTTCATTACAATGATCTAGCTTTAAACCTTAAACAGTAAAAAAGTAATCCCTGATACACCGATAAATCACAAACTTTCAAGCTCCTGAGAAAAGGCAATTTTGTGTAAAAAAGTTCAAAAGTATAAATTTGTACTTGCAATTTCTCCATCAGATGCAACCTGTAAAACTTCTCCTCTTGTAGTTTTGTTTCCAGTTACAAAATACCCATCAGTTTTGAGAAAAGGGTAATATTTACTCTCCATAAACCTTCAGGAAAATTTTATCTGTGAATCCTAGCAACTAAGTCAAAAGTTCTAGATAAAAATGTAGCAAATATCATGGTGACAGAATTTTAGAAATATGCAAAGTAACTGTTTCTTGTTACTTTAGGTCCTTTTGAAACCCCAGGCAAACAATAAAATAAAATATTCATTACCTTCAAAGCAGCCTTCTCCAGATTCAATGAAGATGCTAACCACTAAAACTTTCCAAGGATCGTTGTCCAGACGCTCTTCAATCAAGTTGTACGGACTCTGTGGAGGACACCACTTATTTTTAGGAATGGCATCGTCAGTTTGCAGTCGTTGTTCAAGGTTATCACAGTGATCAAGTTCAGACACGTTATTGCACACATCCTCGATAGGCAATGGTCTGACCTTTGACTCGGTCTCACTGAGGTGTTCTGAACTGTTGTTGTTGCATTCAGTTTTGCTACCAGTGTTCAATTTTATGACGGTGGTTATTTTTGTGTACAGAGAACTAAATGCAGAAGAGAATTCTGATACGTTTGCAGTGCCTTGATTGTTTTCCTCATCGACACTGTTATTTGATAGATTACTTTCGGAATCTCTTCTGTACCTCTTACTCTGAGGTGGTGTTGCAGAGATGTTGGACTGAGTCAAGTAATCTGGCAATTGGGAATTATTTGACTCATCTCCTGCTTTGCTTGATATACTGTTTATAGTACTACTAAATTCGTTTTTCGTTGCTTCAGTCCGACTCCTGTCCTGTGTTTCTTTCTCAGTCGTTTCATTTGCTGACTCACTCAGTGATTTGTCAAGGAATTCATTCTCTGCTAAATAACTGGAGGATTCACCCATAGTTCTGTTATGCAATTCTTTTTCCTCTGCCTCGTTATTAGTGTCAATCAGGTGTCTGTACTGCAATTCTTTCTCACTCGCTTCACTGGACGCATCACTTAGTGATCTGTCAAACAAATCTTTTTCGCTTACTTCACTGGTAGCTTCAGTTGTAGTTTTGTCTAGTGATTCATTCATTGTCTCATTTAGTCTACTGTCTGGCGTTTCACTCTCACTTGCTTCATTCGTCGTGCTGTCAAGAAACGCTTTCTCTCGTTTCAGTGGAAGAGAAAATTTCAGTTTAATCTTGAGTTTTTTCTTAGGTAGCTTCAGTTTTGGTGTAGATTTTACCTTCTTTGGGGAGAAGGACAATTCTGATGTCTTTCTCTTGGCCTTGAGTTTCTTAAACTTGTTAACACTGGTTTCAGCTGGAGCTGAAGAAGATTCAGCGGTTTCACCATCTACCTTGTGTTTCTTTGACTTTTTAGAACTGGTTTCAGTAGACTTTTGAAGAGGAAGAGATACATCAGGACTTTCTTCTACAGCTTTGCGTTTCTTTGACTTTTTACTACTCGTTTCAGGCATGCTCACCTGCGTTGGAGTCAAAGTCTTAGACTTTTTTCTTTCGGTTTTCGTCTGTGAAGCTGGTGTACTGCTAGTTGAACTATCTGCTCCATCAGCTAAATGAACATCACGGACAGTAAAATCAAAGTCATTGATGTTATACTGGTCAGCCAAATTCTTTTTCTCCAGATATGCAAAGAGTTCTGTCTTTGATCTGTGCTTCCGACCATCAGGGCTGAGAACACAACAAAGAAAAATGCAAAAAGCTGAAATGAATAGCTACACCACCAACGTTTCAAAAAGGCAAAATATATATTGACTGTAAATTTTATTTTATTGCAATTTTATATAACTTCATGTTATTTTTTATGATACGGTTATTTACATAAAACGTTAAGGCACTGTGACATCAACACAATGATAACTACATTTACACTGAGCTCAACAGTCTGAATCTTCGTACAAGATCCTCAAACTTGCCACACTTGTTGGTTCTTATGAGGTGCCATTTTAAGTCTTCTTACCTAGAAACACCCATTTCCAGGGTTCAACAGGAGACTTGTACATATTTATCCCATCTGGATGCCAAGTAACTGAATCATGGCATGAGCAGCTTTCCACATTCTTTCCTGCTTGATATATTTGTAATAAGCCTTGTTCCTCTCTCCTGATCCCACTGTTGGGTGTATTACTGTACACAGACTTCAGCCTTGTATTACATATGGTCCGATGAAGCGGGTCCTGCTTAAATTTCTAAACACTGCTCCAGCTATACCTGGCTTAGGCTAAGCTTGTGATCATTTGGATTTAAATTGTACTATTCAACTTGTTCAAGTCTGTCATGTTTCATTACTGTTATTCTAATTATTATTATTCTAACGTAATTCAAACATATATTCATATAGCATTTTCTACACATTCAGTGCAATCTGCAGTGTTCACTGTTGGCTGCATATGAAAAGACATAACCTAGAAATATTAATTCTAAATTTACTGACCTAAATATGTAGGCATCAAATTTGCCAGCTGTTTTACCAGCCATTCGTTGAACATAAATTTTCCTCCATCCCGGAGGCAACGTAGAATTACTTGGTTCCATTGACTTGGTTTCCAGTGGCTTGGTCTCTGGTGATTCTTTTTGGTCTCTACTGCTGCAAATAAAACTCTGCAAAGTAATAAACTCTATAAGCACCAACAATTTAGAACTGAAGATGTCAAACACTGTAAAACTTTGCACGAAAACATGAATTTATTTACTCCTTATATGCAAAGAATACAACATATTAAATTATTACTAGTTGTAATCTCTTAGATTGTCACCAGAATCAAATGTAAGATAAACAAAGATGAGTACCAGCTAATTTAATAACATTTATAGTGCTGTTAGCTTAAAGCATTAGGCATCAATAAATAGTTTCTTCAAATGAAAGTATAGTCAAAAAGTGCAATCTGTTGAAGAAGTCTGGTCAACATCCAAATAGGTCAGGGAAACTGGGAGGTAGGTTTTACTTGTAAGCAAAATGAAGCAGATAATCTCAAGTTTAGACATAGATGACACTAATGACATGACAATTCTTAAACGTGCAGTGAATTCCAAAGCTGGGGACCTGTCTGAGAGTCCAACGTTGTGCTGGTGCAAGACAATCACACCAGAAAGATGTCAACTATTGTGACTTCTTATTAGGAAAAAAATGACAGCCCTGAACCATCATGAGGAGAAACAGATGATGGTATTATAATTTGATGAAGTAAAACAAGGTAGTAACATAACGCATGTTGTTCGGATGTTGTCTGCGCTTATCAAACTATGTTCCAATACAGTGTGTTCATGAATTTCAGCAGGAGATAAATGCAAATACTAATAATAAATCCTTATTAATGTAAGCTAGACAGTAAAATTTCTGGTTAGAAGCTCTTTGCTCATGAGATCATTTGCTGAACCAATAATTTTAATGGT
This sequence comes from Norana najaformis, assembly GCA_964023275.1. NCBI lineage: Eukaryota > Metazoa > Annelida > Clitellata > Crassiclitellata > Hormogastridae > Norana > Norana najaformis. The sequence goes on from OZ029915.1 coordinate 44,388,299, forward strand.
CCACTCTGAGCTTTATTTGTATTGATATTCTGTAAGAAGTCAGTACTGTATTTCTACACCAGAATTACTTTTTTAATAGTTTTATCATAATTATTTCGTAAAGTGAAATAAAAGACTGCCCTATAAAAAATTTCCATGTGGCTCTAGATTAAAGCTGAATAAATACATAGAATATGTGTATAAATGCATAGAAATATGTGTACTGGATAGCATGAACAGCCTATATGCAAGAGAGCTTAATAGTAATAGCAACATGTTGACAAATACCTAGGCTGAAGACCCACAGACGCCAGAAATACTTCTGCTGTATGTGATTCTGTATTCTGCGATGTATCGGTGGAATTCTTCAGTGAATCCCTGAGTAATATAATTGCACCATCTACAGTCACAAATCTTTGTATTCCAGGTAGGCGCAATTTAAAAATTCACCCAAATTTCTCATAACAGAAAAGGGCATACTTATATTATACTATCGGACTGCTCTGTTTTGGCCGTTGCTTTTCTGCATCAACCGCCGCTAAGTAATTAATTATAGGCATGGCTTCTGTAAATGTCCCGTCATTCATTTAAGTAAATAAACATGGATTCTAATGCTGCTGTTAAATTAGGGTTAGGGTTAAAGTTAGGGTTAGTTTGGCTTTTAAATGTTTAATAACGCTTAACTGATCTTCGCAAATAGTGTTTAGCTGAAAGAGATTCATCTTAGCGGCAACTACAACCAATCACAGTAAGCAGAGCCAGGCCGAAAGCCACGCACAAAATCGCCCAAAACGGAGCGGTCCCCGATACTACAAGTATGCCCAAAAAAGTTCAGTGGCCCAAAGTTGACTGCAAACATGTCCAGTTTTTATTCTTCTGTTGCAAGTGGCGCACAGTTTGCGAAAAACAAAGAAATTTTCTTTAAAATAGAATGTTTAACCTAATAGCATAGCATGCGCAAAAACTGCGCCGAGAAATCAAGCACACACATAATCATGCTGCATGACGTGCGATTTTTTTCAGAAAATCACTTATACTACAACGGATTGCGAATAAGCCTTTTATCGAGACAATAACTGTCCACGTGATATAAATCCATGGCGATACACAAAACTCAGTCGTGTATGCATCAATAAGCAATACAACGATTATAGAGCAAAATAAAACATACGAGGCCGATTAGCTGAAATACACTTTAAATATGAGTGTTCGAAACGGTACTTTAAATACCTGTTTTCAGAATCCTGAGAATTGAAACTAATTGTTATATCTCCGCTACCTAACCCATCGGAAGTAACGGCTGCCGCCATTGTTATGTTCAGCGAAGCCCTTTAATTGCTATCAAAGATCATAAATATTTGGTCAGTAAGTGGGCGAGTAGTCTTAGTTCTTGCGTCCGATACTTTTATTCTAGTCTAACGATTCCTATAGCGCCGTTATCATAATGCTAAAGACACCAGTCGATGAACGCTTCAAGTCAAAATTGCAGTCAAAAATCATAAACCGTTGGAGAAACCGGGTCGAATTTCGAAAGGTCAGAGAACCAGAAACCATGCTTTTGATTTCGTCCATTTTGTAAGCAGCGTTGAAGAAAATTTTGGACGCACAGTGATAAGGCCAGATAACAGCAGTACCCACTTCCAAGTTTGCATTAATTACTTGCTAGTAAACAATACTTTATCCCTTGCAATTTCTATGCAGACCTTTCACTCAAAACTGAAATACTCCTCTTCCATAAATCCTATTCTGATTCTTACAAAGATCTTAGAGTCGTAGACTTCTTACGCTACCGTATCTCTCTTTTCGTTTCAATTACAAACACCATCGTAATCGTAATCTAGAGATTTCTACAGCGCCCAAAGAAAGCTAAGTCGCGGGAACCAGCTTATTCACAGACGCTCAGTCAAAACAAAATCGATAGGCAAAAGGGTTCGGCTCCAGGTCATCCATCGTAGCGGTCTGACTACCTGCCTTTCTGACTCTTGGATCTTGACCTGGAACCAAACCCTTCTTGACTATCAATTTTGTTTTGACTGAGCACTTGCGAATATGCTGGTTCCCTCGACTTTGCTTTCTGTGGATGCTGTAGGATCTCGAGCCTACGAATACAATTACAATGAAACAACTTAAGCATATCGAACGAGTCTTTTAGTACTAAGACTTTTAAGGTTTTGGCATGATGCAATCTATTTAAATTTGATAACCTATGATAACCCTCAAACTTTTGAGCCTTGATTGTTTAAAAGGGGTCTTAATAGTTAATGTCTTTTTAATAGCACAGTATAACAGACGCGCGATTGTCAAATGCAAGCAAAGTTACTTACTTACTTGGGTGTGTATTATCATAATCGCTAGATCGTAAAATCAGAAATGCTTAAAGCACTACTAAAAGCTACACGCAGCCACCAACTTCTCCATGAGCACTGCATAAAGTTAAAGGGGCTTCGCTGACACACGTAGGCCTACGCTTTGTTTTTCGAATTGGGCGTCTTGTACCTCATGACGCAGGAGGTGGAATTCTAATCTAATCTAAAAACTTCTATAGCGCCACTGTAATAATGCTCAAGGCATCAGTCGATGGTCGCTGCTAAACAAAATTATTGTCCGAATCAAATTCCGTGGTGAGCCCGGGTCGAAAAGCCAGAGAGGAGAAATAGTTAAATAGTTAAATTTCTCAATAGAGAAATGGCAACGTATTGATTAAGAACACATTGGACCTAAATATAGGCCTACCTTTTACACCAGCTTAAATCATTTTACCAACGATATTTCAGTAGTGAACTGCTGAAGATCATTAACTGTAGCGTACTTGTACTTTATTCAAATTTACTGTCTTCTTAATTAATGGGTTTGAAACTGTCGAGATATATACACGTGTACCTCTAGAGAATGTCCGCGATCACTCTATTAATTATTTATCTATGGTTTTGCAATATGACGTAGAAAGTTGTCTGTCTTAGCGTTCGTTGAAACAACAAGATAAAACAAATTCTGCTTTGAACTAAACTACACTTTTAATATCATCAAAGAATAATTCACGAACGATACAACCAGTATTTAGCCATTTCAGCCAACGACCACGTTAAACTGAACAGGATCAGCGGAAGAGCTCTCATAAGTTTAGGCCTGCTGCTCGTACCCCAGTTAGGCCTATCGGGGTCTGTTTTTATGGACCAGGATGGCCATCCAAATAATTTAAACCCACTTAAGTATCGCGTTCAGTTCGATGATACTGTTTCACGGAAAGCTTTTGCCGATAACTGCATGATAATAATTATACGCCATCCATCAGTGGACTAGTTCATCAACAATTCTGGAATCTGCTGTGATATTCGGACTTATTTAATGGCCAAAATGCTTTGCTTATTCTTTTGCACCAAGCACATTTTATAATGACTTTGGATACAGTAACTGAAAACAAGAAATTGTAAATGAAGATTTAACCTTTTCTTATGCATGCAACAGGAATGTTACCATAAGGATTGCCACTGAGCAATCGCAAAAGAATTTTGATTGTTGTATACGTAGCTGTTGACAACTGAAAGAATAGAAAATGGATGCAAGTATGCAAGAACTTTACAGAAACTCGACAATGGCACTGCTGCGAGCAAAGAAACGAATGAAGACAGATGGGGATCCAGCGTTTCTTGATGGTGCACGCAGGGTTTTGGATTTCATGTACAAATTATGGCAAGATCAGAAAATGTGCGATGTTTTGGTAACCTCCAATGGAGGCAGTGTTCAGGGTCACAGGGTGGTACTAGGAGCTTACAGCGACACTCTGACGAGGACTTTCCATGGCTACAATAGTGGCGACATGGTAAAGCTGGATCTCTCAGACTTTCAAAGTGAAGTTGTCATGGCGATACTCAATTTTATGTACACCACAGAACTGGATTTGAATTGCCACATTATTGGCCAGGTGAGCATATTAAGATGATGTTGCTTTTGAAAATAATAGTACCACTATAGCAGAAGTCTCCAAAAATATATGGTAAATGAGCGCAGCTGGGCTAGGCTGTAGCGTGAGTGCCGCGTCCTGTCAGAGAATTTTGTCTAGAAGGTCAGTTAACTTAAAAGGAAACACTGATTGTTTGGTCATACTTGACTATCACCTTGAAAGAAGTTTTGCTTACGAGCTTATGAACATTTCAGGGACTTAAAATTGTAAGATATTTCCTTTTTGTATCTTCTCAAGTTTTCCAAGGCAGCATTTGCATTTGCTGTAGGTATCTTTACCTTTTTATGGTAACTGATGTTCACAGCTACAGTGTTGCCTTTGAGAGGTTTTCCAGCACTTTTGAGAGGTTCTTGAAAGGCCCTATACAAATGTTCAGATACATGTATGCATACACACATACTGAGGTAGCAAAAGTCATTTACTGAGTCATCCTCTGTGATATCCGTGTCATTCCAGGGTACTGTATTCATGCTTTTTGTTTTATTCAGATTTGTAATGCATCTTCTTAAGCTGATCGTAGTGTTTGCCAATTTGTTTGTGCATTGTATCAATTAGGCCGACTTACTGACTGATTTATGAGATTTTATTTATTAAATAAATGTTTAACACAAGACATTAAGGCTTTGATTGTATGGTTTTTAACCCCTTTTGTACCAAAGAAACAGATTCACAAAACTAGCTTTCAGCTAGGATCGGATCTCCCCACTATTCTTTGCTTTTCTTGTCAAGAGAGTTAAGGAATCATACACATGTATGTGAATTCCTTTGTCTTGCTGACATTTGACTTCCTCTTTATTTATCATTGCTGTTGCTTTCAATCATAATCGTATTCTCCAAATTTCTAAAGCACTACTAAAAGGCTAGATGCAGCGTACCGGCTTATTCACAAGTGCTGTATCAAGTCAGTGGGGTTATCCAAAGATGCCACGTCAAGAACCAAGTCCGGTTGCGATAAGACCAGATAGGGAAGGGGGAAAGGAGCTGTTAGGGACAGAAGGGCAATGTTGGGGCAGTTGCAGTGTTAGAGTTGTTCTGCAGTGAGTTTTCTTCAAAACTGTTCTTTAAAGTTCAGGCTTTTGAAATTACATGCAGAGTTAAAATGTTTGCTGTTTGATGGATTTTATGTGGAATTAAATTTGTATCTGCTCCAAACAGGTCTTGGCATGTGCCAATGAGCTTGGTATTGATGTTATTATGCAATTGTGCATGGACTACTTGTCCAACATTGACGTGAACAATGCGATTCTGCATTATTCGATTGCTGAAAATAACAGTTTAAGGGAAGTACGGGAACGGGCCTTCAACTTCATACTCGAAAATTTTCCTGCCGTTTCAAACACGAGACATTTTCTTTATCTCCCATTCGAAAGGCTGATGACTTTTCTGAACAGTGAGAGTCTATGCATTAACAGTGAGTTAGATGTGTTTTCTGCGATCGTACGTTGGATAGATTTTGACGTGAGACAAAGACTGGATTATGGCTACCAGCTGCTAAGTGGTGTCTACTTTGAACAGTTGACGCCAGACAGCCTTGTCAAGGAAGTGGAGCCTGTTGCATGGATTTTTAATAATCCAGAATGCTTAAAGGATTATCTCTATCGACCCATGAAGTAAGACATCAGTAATTTCGCATACTTGTCTTTTTCTGCATGTCTGTACTATGCATGAACACTGCCAAGTATTTGTAGCTATGTATTTATTTGCAAGAAATGTACACTTCTGAAACAACTGTACAGTGTAACCAATGCAAACAGGTAAGTTGAACATAAGAATTGCTTTAGGAAATGCCAGCTCAGCCAATATTGAGTCAAATAATGAACGGCATTGTTGAAAATGGAAGACAAACAACCATAGTGAACACTAAACTGAACTTTGGCTTTGATAATGTTTTCTTTTGAACATGTGGGATAGTGTGCATGGGTTGCTACCACGCAGTTATACAGATCTGCACATACATGTATAAGCATGCACATGGCTGAATATTATGTGAAATAACTTTGAATGAATGGATTCTAGAATGATTTTGACTGATTTGATTATCTGAAGCCGTGAAATTGGCGGGGCTTGAAACTGAAATCCGCTACCCCATGAACTCCCACTCTCTGGTTTTGTGACAGATACTCGGGAACGTGTAGTCCACATAGGTCTGGGATTTTATAGAAGTAGATATCGCTAGATAGTCATGCATCACTGTTTGAGATCAATTTGCTGGCTCTGTACAAACAAGGCTATGCAACTATAAATAAGGTTATAACACCAATCTATAATTTTATGACTACGAGTATGGCTAACCATGCTTGAAATGGGTTTTCCACCACAATTGGTCCAACTGTTAAGAAACCTCTACAGAAAACAACGCGCTGCAGTCAGGACAGATCATCTCGTGTCTGCATGGGTCAGTGTCAAAAAAGGAGTCCGCAGGGATGTAATCTTTCCCCCTGTCTGTTCAACATATTGGCAGAACAAGTGTTGCGGAAGGCACTACAAGGATATAATGGAGGTTTCAGAATCGGTGGCAAGGTCATCAGCAATCTCAGGTACGCAGATGACATCGTCTTATTGGCCACATCACCAGAACAACTGCAGGAGTTAGTAAACCGTGTTGAGAATGCTGCAAATGAGTATCATATGCTGATCAATGCGAAAAAGACGAAAGTGATGACAAATACAGGCGAAGCACTTGAGATCAACGTGGTTGATGGAAGACTGGAGAAGGTGGACTACTTCATGTACCTGGGGAGCAGAGTAGCAGTGGATGCGGACTGTACGGTTGAGGTGAAATCGAGACTAGCCATGGGAATGGCAGTCATGGTTAAGCTCACAAAGATGTGGAAAAACAAGTCACTTAGCATCAAGACCAAATTACGCCTGATGAGGGCCTTGGCATGGCCGGTGGCGACATATGGGTGTGAGGCCTGGACATTAAAGAAGGAAGAGGAGAGACGCATTCAGGCTTTTGAAAACAAGTGCGTCAGAAAGTTACTGCGGATTGCTTGGACAAAGAAGATGACCAATGAACAGGTGTACCAACTGGTTGGGGTGCAAAACGAGCTGCTGGGTCACATTAAGGCCCGCAAGTTGCGTTATTTCGGGCACGTGATAAGACATCCTCAGGACACCATCGAGAGTAGTGTTATGATCGGTCTTGTTGAGGGGAACCGAGGCCGCGGAAGGCCAAAGATAAGTTGGATTGACAACATCTCGGCATGGACTGGCTTGTCGGGAACCAGGTTGTTGGATGCTGCGCGCAATAGATGGCTTTGGTCGAAGACGATCCTATCATGTAGTCAACCGTCGCGACGCGACGATGACGAATTGACATGACATGACAATGTCTTTGCATAGGCAACCTGAGGCAGTGTTTTATTCCACTACTGATAGTTGCTTTGCTTCTTCACAATATATTTATGTCTATGTTTTGCTTTTCTGTACTAGGTACAACGCCTTACGAGGTTTTGATAGTCCGTTAGTCAGTTCCTTCAGCCCAAGAGCAAGAAAATGTATCAGGGCAGTCCAAGCACCAGTATCGGTATGTTCTGTGGTATAGTAGCATATTTTAACGTATGTTTTAATTGGGATTGTGGCTGGAGCAACGTAGCCCACAAACATGTGGAAGAAGTCAGTGGTCTTTGTTTTCAAAGCTGGTTGCAAATACTGCTGATGCTAAAATTTAGATTTAACAGTGAATCTAGAATGTTTTTGATTTAAATAAAATTACGTGCGGATATGCGGTTCCAGTACAAACGTTTGAATGCTGTGAATTTATTACAGCATGTCAAAACAGATTCTGTGCCTAAGTGCAATTGTAAGATTATGTAGCTTGGTTTGAAATGCAATTTTCAGCTTTTGATTTCAACTTGTGTTGTTCATGCGAACCTCACTGAGTGCTGATATTTTATGGGAATATTTGATAATTAATTCATGGACAACAGTTTGCGTGAAAACTTTCCTTGATTTGTACATGTAATTGCAATATCTTTTATATTTCTTTTAACACTTTATATTTATTTGTATTGATGTAATCGGAATTGCATTTATATAGTTTGTAACACTCTACCTGGTATATAATGAATATAAGGTGAATGAGACTCCAGTGTACTGGACTGTCAAACCAGGGGTCAAGAGTTCAAATCCCTGCTAGGGAGGAAGATGTTTGAGATTTCTGCTCCACTTGCGCCCCAGTGAAATCAACTATTAAATGAGTGTTGTTGGGAGGATCAGACGGCAAGAGAGAGGACTGGCCAAGCGCCCTTTCAGTTCAAAGCTAAGAAAATGAAGTGATCATTTAATTCTTCTTCATATCTTCTTCTGATCCATCATATGAACTTCACCCCTTGCAATCTTTGCGTAGTTCTTCCACTCAAAACTGAAAACACTCCTCTTCTGCAGATCGTATCCTGATTCCTCTTCTTGCCCTTATCTGTCCTGCAGATCCATTTCCAAACACCATCCATCACAGCCATCTGACTGCCTGCCTGACTGACTGTTGGATCTTGACCTGGAACCCTTCTTGCCTATCGATTTTGTTTTGACTGAGCGCCTGCGAATAAGCTGGTTCCCAGGACTTAGCTTTCATTTGGCGCTGTAGAAATCTCAAGTTTATGATTACAGTTCATAAGAAAATAATTCAAGTTAATTACGATACTCTTTATGCCCACATCATCTGTTTCTAAACTATAGAAGAAGTTGTACACCCTGTCAGTGGTTCTTTTTACGGTTACATAACATTTAGAGATTGCAGACTGATAGACGAAAATCAGTATGTTGAAAATCAGTATGTTGAAAATCGGTATGATGAATCATTGTAGCAGGCAGCAATGGTGGGTCCATATGGTGAGGATATGCCACAAGATTCACCTTTAAGTTCAAAGAAAAGAGAGGTTTCACAACACTATAAGCGTAAGAAGCGGCATGAGCATGAGGAGATGCAAAAGGATCAGGAGTTGGAGCAGGATCTTGTTCCGGAGCAACTTTATGAGCAGCAACAGGATTATGGTCAGCAGCAAGATTACGGTCAGCAGCAAGATTACGGTCAGCAGCAAGATTATGGTCAGCAGCAAGATTATGGTCAGCAATATGGTCGTGAACAACTTGATCATGGGCAACGCCATGGTCGTGGGCAACAACATGGTCGTGGACAACAACATAGTCATGGTAAGCAACGTGATCATGCTAAGCAACGTGATCATGCTAAGCAACATGATCATGATAAGCAGCATGATCATGGGCAGCAGCACAAACATGGACAGCAGCATGGTCATGGGCAGCAGCATGGTCATGGGCAGCAGCATGGTCATGGGCAGAAGCATGGTCATGGGCAGCAGCATGGTCATGGGCAGCAGCATGGTCATGGGCAGCAGCATGGTCATGGGCAGCAGCATGGTCATGGGCAGCAGCATGGTCATGGGCAGCAGCATGGTCATGGGCAGCAGCATGGTCATGGGTCGCCTCATGGTCATGGCCAGCAGCATGATCATGAGAAGCACCGCAATCGTGGGCAGCATCATAATCAAGGGCAGCAGCATTCATCCAACAACGTCTCTCCACCAGTCTCGCCGGAACAGTCTGTCTCTTCTTCATCAGTGAATTCCTCTTCAAGGATGATGGATACTTTATATCCACCAGGTTCAGGCAGGCCTCCAACATACAGGGGATCCACATCATTGCAGAATGAGATGGATGCTGTGGAGCAGAACTACATAAGCAGCACTCAACCAGCACTTCCTCTGCAGCAGCAGCAGCAGCAGCAGCTGTCTTGTCCTCGACCATCAAGGCAGAAACTGTCTAACAGGCCAGGAAACTCAAGTAGTCAGGGTGTTCTCGGGAAACCAGTCTTATTAAATGATCAAAATGTCCATGGGGTGCATGGAACTTTAGTGAGTCCAAAACTGCCTTTAAGGCCTCAGCCACTAAAACGCCGAAATTTGCCCATGAAGCAAGGACGATTGCCAGGTCAAAGTTCACAGGTTGCAGAAACTGTTAGTCATTCAGGGACATCCGGTCGATCATCAAGTAAACGTAAGAGAAATCCACTTAGGCAAACACCACTCCAGCAGTTTAATCAACGGACTTTACCAAAACGGTCTTCACCAGAGCAACAGTTGGACGAACAGTTTCAATGCATTGTCGCTGTTGGTGGTATTGATCTCGAGAGCATTGATCCAGACACTCCTGGGAAGTATCTCTTCACTTACAATCCTCAGTACAACAGCTGGAGCATACTTACTAGTCCTATGAAGAATTACATTCATCATCATGGAGTTGGAATCATTGATGGAAAGCTGTATGTTGTAGGTTAGTATCTGTGCTTATCCTTATGGCTGTTCAATAGTTTGCTTAGTCTGTTGTCCTAAGATTGTGGCTTCAGTCTGCTGGGTGAAATCCATGTGTTGCATGTAATGACCTTGGGAAAGTCGTTAAAAAGCTGATTTGTCTTTATCACTAAACAGCATAATTTAGTACTAGCTTCAGCAAGTTCTGCAATGCACTATCACATGTCAAGGATCATGGGATTCATCCATTGCAGGTTAATTATTAAGGGCTGAAAAACAGAAAGCTTATAAGGGCCTCTCCTGTCCCCCCAGTGTGGGTTATGGAAGACTTATTCTTATTCATGCTGTTCAGTTTGTTATTTTGGAATCAATGGGTGATTTTCATGTAACTGCTTGACCAAGGAGTTATTAGTTCTCATCCTTTCTATTTTGCTATATTATTTGCTTAATGCTGTGTAACAGGTTTTGATTTTTATGTTTTTACTTATCCTTTCTGGTAGTAGAAACGTACAATTGATACCTTCCATTTCAGTGTCATGGCAATAAGATGTTGTAAGATAAAATGGAATAAGGAATATTGTTATATTGTTGTTTGTACTGTTGCCTGTGTTTTGTACATGATGGTACTAAAAGTTACTGTCCTCTGTTTCGTTTCATCATTGTAATTGGTATTCAAACGTTTTGGCTGCATTTTGAAATCATCTGTATGATGCATTGTTCATTCTTTAGAAACACTGCAAATGAAGATAATTACTGCCTGAATCAGTAGATTTTTAAGGATGACAGTAAATGCTACAGATTTTTGTTCATTTTGCTGCATCTTCTAGGTGGAGCTGTGTACAAAAGCAAACACCCTGAGAATCTTGGAGTCGCTACAAATGAAATTCATGTCTTTGATCCGGTTTCTCATAACTGGTACCAGGCGGCGTCAATGATTTACTCTCGAGCATACGTTGCGGTTGCCGTCTGGCGAAATCAGTTACTTGTTGTTGGCGGTGAAGACAGTGCTAGACAGTCAGTTTGTTGCTAAGTTTTCTTAAAAGGAAGTCGTGTTATGTTTGCTGCCTGTTATAAATTATGTGAAAAGTTCGTAATCGTAATCTCGAGATTTCTACAGCACCCAACGAAAGCTAAGTCGCGGGAACCGGCTTATTCACAGGCGCTCAGTCAAAACAAAATCGCTAGGCAAAAGGGTTTGGTTCCAGCTCAAGATCCAGGAGTCAGGCAGTCAGACAGTCAGATGGCTACGGTGGATGGTGTTTGAAACTGAAGCGAGAAGAGAGTTGCTTGTAAATGCTTGCCAGCAGAAGCAAGCAATTGTGACTGTCATCTATGCACAAATGAACAGCTTTAGTTTTGCTTATTATGTAGTACTGGAAGGTAACAGTGTATCTACTGCAACCTTTAAGAACCTTTCAAAGGTGTACCTTATCAGAGGAAATGATATCAGAGTTCATTAAAATGTGAAATTCAGATCATGCACAAGTCCAAGTGAACCATTGGTTTAGCAACCTTGCACAGGTTGACCAAGGTCATTGGTATTGATACTGGTATTGATTCCTCGCTCAGTCAATGGGCATATGGAGTATTAACAGAAACAAATGCATTACCAAAGTCTTCCATTTCTCCAGCCTCACCAACCATGTAGGTTGCTACTTTGACCTATGGATTTGCAATTTACAAATATCAGGAAATGGCAATTCTAGTTGCATGAAGAAGAATATGAATGAAGTGTTCTGGAATACGATAGCTTGTCCCATTTGCTCTATCATATTTATGACTAAGTTAGCTAACATGTGTGAATTCTCTAGAACATTATGTTGCACCTGAATATTTATAAAAATAAATCTGGCCTCTTGATCTCGATCTTAAAATCTGTTTACTTTCTTTGCAAGGACTTCTTTAACATGACTTTTGTACTACTAATGACAACATTTTTCAAAAACTAACCTTGCCAACTGGTTATGCATGACTGCCTCGGACACAAAGCGGTAGAATTTGTAACATTTTTGGATGAGGTTAAAGGTGAGCGGCAGGAATTCTGGAAAAGTGTACTCATAGTAGCTGACCTTGGAATCTATTTAATTGCCACATGACCGTGGCAGTGCTTTGTGTTGTAGCGTTACATAATTAAACATAATTAACATACTTATAATCATGAATCTATGGAGTCCAAGCAGAAGTGGCAAAATCTAGGTGCAGGCAGAATAGAATTGGGTATCGAGAATTAACATGTATGGTCAGCAGTGAAGCTATAGAAAACACAGAATGTTATTACATTTTGTACCAGCGTTAAGCGGTGTGCCTGCCACCATTGTAACGCAGTTACTGATCAGTCAAGATGTGAGCTTAGCTAGAGAAAAAAGGATGACTTAATTATAAAAATTTATGTTTCATTGCTTGACAATGTTCAATCAGGAAGTTGGATACAATCGAGTGTTACGATCCAGTGGCTAACAATTGGACCGTCGTTACCCAGATGCCAGGGGGCGCCAAAGTCGGGGCATCTACGGCTGTCTACCTCGACTGCTTATTTGTTGTTGGTGGCTACAACAAAGACAGAGAGTACAATGCCGTTCTTGCTGATGTCGAATGTTATGATCTCATTAGCCAAAGTTAAGATGTATTAGTGTTTTTCGAATCACTCATTAATATTGTTGTTGTTGTTATTATCAGTAGTACTATTTAATTAATTAGTTAATAACTTCTATTGTACCAGTGTTTAATGCACAAGGCATCAACTGATGACACACCAAAACCAAACTGCAATTTGGTCAATATCAAGGAGATCAGTCCACTAAGACAGCAGGGCAGCCAATAGTGGATAAGCAGTTTGAAAAAGATAAGTGTTGAGAATTAAAAGAATGAAATTGAACACAGAATGAAAGAGACTGAACAGAATGAACACATGCAGGTAGAAAGTTCAAAAATCTAGGTCAAGCAACCAAAAAACTCGTTCACGAATAACAGTTTTGGTCTGATGCATCACCGGAGAAGGGGGATCGTATGACCTAAATGAATAATGATAAGTCTGGGGAATGAGGACTGATTTTCATTAGCATTCAATGTTTTATTACCTTTGAGTCCCTATATGAAACAAATCCTTTGCTGAAAAAACCCTGTGCAGTTAAGTACAGGGTTATAATGCTCATATTTTCTCATGTTAGTTGTTGTTGCCCATTACTCTGCTGTGCATAACTTATTGTAAATAGCATAATTTATTATGATTTATGTAGCATCATTCAGCTGCCTATCAAAATAAAAGACACTAATATATATTACCTTTGCTGTTGTTAGCAAACATTCGTAAAGTGCCCCTTCCCTTGCTGGATTTGTCTACAGGTTCTGGGCAAGCCAACAGTTTTTTGTTCATGTCTCCTCTTCCCGCCCCTCCATCTCCCACCCTTTTTCCTCCAATACATATTTACCTTCCCATGCCCCACCCCTTATCCTTCCCATCTGATCCCCTTGCCTTTCCCTCTCTCGTTGGATATGAGTCGCGAAAGGTTTTGCTAGAAAAATGCTCTCATGTTATTCACCAGCAGCTGCCAGAAGTGGCTGCCAAAAATTTTCTCATATTACTTGTGCCACTGTGGTCCATGATGCACATATGTATGTACATGTCTTATGCAGTGTAGTGTAACAATTTATATAGCGCCCTTCAAGCACATCCCAAAAGCATTGCAAGATTATTATTCTGTAGATGCTGTTGATCATGTTACTATCAGTATTTCAGTTATTTTCTCTTGGCCACCAAAAAGACTCTAGTTTTGTGTGAAGCAATAATTGATTGCATCAGTGGAATTATCTATTTACAGGTGGTCGATTTTGGCGCCGCTGAAGATTCCTCGCTGTCATGCTTCGCTTATTGAAGTAGACAGACGACTGTTTTTGATTGGTGGACGAACGGCCAGTTCCCAGCAAGGCATAACCAGCCTCAGCTTGGTTGAGGAATATGACTCCAGTGCTGACACTTGGAAGCGAATAGCAAACCTGGAGACCCCTCGTCATGATGCAGGGTGTGCCAGGATCGGTCAGTAGCCATAAGTTCAGTTTCATTTAATAGAAATACATTTATGAATTATAATTTCTATTTGGGTGGCACACTTATGACCTTAACAGTATTCATGGTATTTTGCCTCGCCATCCTACTCTAGGTTCTCCTGTCTGATGTCTGTTACCTTTACCTGTTTTTGCCTTTGATGACTGTATGTATGCAAGAACAATACATTTTTACCAGTATGTATGTGTTCCAGATATGCATATATACGTAAATGAATGCACACATGCATGCATACAGTTGCTTAGGAGTGCAGTCACCGAGAAGCAGCCATAAGTATGAAGTGTTAGCAACTTCATTTTTCTTGGTCTCGGCATGTGAGGGCAGAAGGCCAGTCCTCTCCCTTACAGCCTGATCTTCCCACTGATGCTGTGTGGTCAGTCTACTTGTTAGAGCTGAGTTCTCAAGGGGCTGGAAGTGGAGCAAAGATCTTGAACCCAATTTCTGCCCTTGCAAGGATTTGCCTGACCTTTCAACAGATGGTCCAGTACTCTGAATACCAGTAGATGTTTCATGAAATGACAGTACCAGTGTATAAATTATGTAGGTATTACATTATGCTTTACATTATCTCTTTACATTGTATCTTTCAACTGTAGTTGGGAATCTGTCGGTAGGAATTTCCGTGTGTGTGCGAGTTTACCACTTATGACACTTCTAGTTATCTGAGCAATATTTACTAATGGATAAATGTTCGGTTCTTAGTGACGTTTAACATTGTTAAGGCCAGCACAGAGAGCGCTTGTGAGTAGTTCTCTTGAAAAGGTGCAGTACAAATTACCAGTTACAGTTACATTTATGTAGCATTACATTACACATGTTGTATTCTTTCTTTGTTTCAGGTTCGTTGATCTATATCATAGGAGGAATGAGAAGCCCAAATCCTAATTGTCTTCAGTCAGTTGAGTGCTTCAACGCCGCCACTGGTACGTGGGTGAAAGGAGTGGAGGATTTTCCACATCCGGTAGCAGGCGTTGCATGCTGCATCGTTACATCTGCCTAGTAAAAAACTCTTGCTTCCAGTCTTTTGGATTAACTGGTCTACGCAAATATCACTGTCATTGTAATATGCCAAGAAATACACAATGAGACTACTCTTAGTGGTCTGTGGAAGTCAATCAACATTTGTCAGTGTGGAAAAACAGTTTGTTAATATTCTTTGGACCTCTCTAATATGCAAAATCTGGCTTGTAAAGCAAGACACTGTATCCACAATCTCAAGTTTGAGTTAACTTCTGTTACATGATTTCCATTTTAATTAGATTTAATTGCTAGTTAATTCATTTTGGAAAACACCACACAGCCGTCTTCAGAGCTTAATGTAAATAGTATAGAATAATGATCTGATTTTGTAATTTCTAATTATGTACTATCCAAATATGATAAGAAAAGAAAACAATTAACTTAATTCATTTTATTTCTTTACATCTTGTAAATGGTATCAATATATGTGCAATACACTGATGTGACAAAAATTATTTTTTGCAAACTTATATTTTGTTATTCAATTGTGACTCTAGGCCAACTACAGCAATACAGTTTTGACATGTGTATAATCAGTGAGAGTTCCGTTAATACACATTCGCGAAATGAAACTGTTGGTTCATCTGAGTTCCACGTGAGCAGTCAGCACTAAACTTTGCATTCATAATATGGAAAGAATCTTACAGTGGTGCCAGTCAAAGTAATAGTTTGGAAAAAATGAAACTATGCCAACAATCTCACCCATGCTACCAGTTCACCAACTTTGACAACAGTCCATTCAAAACTGAAAATACCGTAGCGTTTATAAACGCTCCCTGTCGTTTATTTGTGCACTTATTTTATCCCAGAGGCAATTGGAGACCGGCATTTAAAAGAGTCATGCAGGAGTTTATTCGCACAAATCGTTTTCACCTCGTGGTAAACTACGGTATAAATTTGTGTTTCTTGTTGACACGTTACAGCTAACTAAAACATGGCTGCTCGTATTTCTTAGCTTTTTATTATTATTATTATTATTATTATTATTATTATTAGTAGTAGTAGTAGTACTATTACTAATACTTTTACTAGTACTACGAGGTGCTTTATAAATCTCAAATTACAATTACTACTACTATCATTAATTAGTGACTTCTCTGGCGCTGCTGTCTGATGCACAAGGCATCAACCAATGACACACCAAAATCTAGGCAGTGGGGACAACGCCCAGAAGTCAGTCCACTGCAAAAGAGAGTCAGCCTATAGTGGGTAAGCCAACTAAAACAGGTAAACCTCAAGTTGAGACCAAAATGACACCAGAGATTGATCAGAAGAAACAGATCCAGGAAGAGAGCGAAAAATTCAGGTCCAGCAATCGAAAAAGCTTGTTCATCAAGAACAGTTCTAGACTTTGGCCCAGAGACAAGCAATCAGATGACCTGGTTCTATAATGATAAGTCTGGAGAACAAGGACTGATTTTAAGTATTGTGGTTGGCCAGAGTTCTTTTCTAATAAACTGGAAGCCCGGATTTGAAACAGATCCTTTGGTGAATAGGAAGCCATACAAGGATTTAGCAAATTTTTCATGTTTATATTTTAACGTGTTAGTTATAACGCTAGTCAGAGAGTTCTGAACTCTGGAGTTTTGCATGTTTTACTTGGTGATACGACAAAAAAGCGACGAGTAAGGATAATGCCAAAAGCGGAAATGTGTAAAAGGTGTCCAAAGTAGATTATTTTTGCCGACGTCCTTTACAGAAGACCACTTAACCTATCTCATTACCGAGTGCTTAGACCCCGCACCCACCAACTCCTCAATTCACGAAGCGTGACGACCGGTTGTTGCTGGCCTATCCGCCTACTGTTTCATAAACATGATTGGCCTACATGTGTAGTATAATGCGATTTATTTGATACGATTATGTAATGTTTATGTATATATAAACTATATACTTTGGATATATATATACCTATATATAGCCTAACATATATAGACGAGAGTCAGCCTATAGTGGATAAGCCAACTAAAACAGGTAAACCTTATATATATTATATTATATATATTATATATATATTATGTATATTATATATATTATAATTTTATATATATATATCCGTTGTAGAGTCTATGGCCTTTGATGTTACTGGAATACATAACTATCGGACTGACGTGTGATAAGCCTACTGCCTGATTTGTAATATATAGCTTACTTATGATAGAGTACAGTATAGGCCTAAGACGTGTAGTTCGTATTCACGTTATTTAAATTTCACGAGTAACACACAAATTAAGGAAAGTTGGTCCAGTTGAACATCATCCAGATGAACTTGCTTGCTTTAAAATATTCAATGACTCGATCATTTTAAAATTACAATACAAATAAACCTAAGTCACGCTGTCAGGCTTTTATAGGCCCTACAAATCATAGGCCTTATATAGGCCTACAAATGTAAGCACGAGTAGACCTACTTTTAAAGCGATAAACTAATAGACTATCAGCACGAGTAGACCTACTTTTAAAGCGATAAACTAATAGACTATCTATAGAGTTTATACAGTTGTAATCCTCGAACCCCATGGACGACCACACAAGTTTCTGAAATATAAGTTTTTATAGATTGGTCTAAACAAATGTGGTAAGCTTATACATTAATTAATACGTAACTGTACATATTTAGGGCTATGCACATACAATGGCTGAAAAATTCACTAGTTTGTCAGTAAATTTCTCTGCTTTTCATTTATATAGCCTTAAAAAATTAGAAACGAATTTCAGAATGCACTCAAATGTGTGGTCAGACTGCATTAAGCTTACATGCATTGAAACCAGAAAAAGGAATCCTTAGTCAAACTCGAATAACGAGAACAAATATTTTTGAAATTTAAATCAACTAAAGCTTTTCTTTCCTTAGTTTTATTTACTATTAATTATATTGTTTATGAACATTTTGCTTTGGCAACACAAATATGTTAAAACTTATAATACATTATCTATTATAAAAAAAAACTGTGTGAATTATGTGTATGGTGATAAGGTAACCCAGTTTTTAAGTAAGAGTAAGTAAGTAAGGCATTTAGGAAACTGTCCTATTGTAATTATAATTGTAATCAGAAATTTGTAAAGCGCCGCTTCAGGGTAGCTTCATTAGAGGCGCTCCCGCCGCGTCGTCCCAGAACTGAGGAATAATACGGTCTTCAATAACTATGGCCTACGTTGTCCTAATAGATGTGTAGACGACGGCAGACCTAGCAAAGGCGAAAATCCGGGTTTTCAATTAGGCCTATCGGGGCTACTAAATTAGCTTAAATAGGCCTAATAAGCAAACAGCCGTCTGGCGCTCTTATGCAATTGCTTTGAAATTGCTTGCAGGGTCAAATTGTGTTCTTAATGTGACATGTGAGCGCCTGTGAATAAGCTGGTTTCCGCGACTTAGCTTTCGTTGGGCGCTGTAGAAATCTCGAGATTACGATTACGATACATGTAGCCTAACTACGTCTTTTCCATGCGTTTAATTTCGTTGTTATGCGCTAACGACAGTTGAAGCTTCGTTACACCAGTTGCCGCAAATTTAAATGGGTTCTCAAGGAAGGCCCGAAATTTGGAGTCGCTGCTAGAAGTTGATGCCAGCTGATACGAATGTAACTGTCTTCGCTCGATTCTTAGAGCCTATAATAATGCTATGTAGTATAGGCGTACACAATATAGGCCTGTATGATTAATTGCAATCGAGAAGATAGACTAAGGCCTTTAGGAAGTAAAACGAATATTAGATCCACAACAGCATTGAATTTCACTGTGTAGACGAAAGGCTTACGCAGCGTAATCTAAACCTATGGGGTCCAATTTAAATGTTCACTTGAGTCGATCTGTTGTTAAGACCGACAGACATCTGAAAGCACAGTAAGCTGTGAGTAAGATTTGTGGGGCGCAGTAGCCTCCTGATAGGAGCGATCGACTTGTAACTTAGAGGGTACGGGTTCGACCATCCTTTGAAACTATTACCGTTTAGGGACCTTGAACAAGTCCTTCACTCACAAGTACGCAACGTCATCAACTGATACTTAGTCATTAGATATTGGGGCTTAATAAATGTTTAAATAGTAGTAGCAGTAGTAGTAGCAGTAGTAGTGGTAGTAGTGGTAGTAGTAGTAGTAGTAGTAGTAGTAGTAGTAGTAATAATAAGGCTCCCACGGGCTCTCTTGTGCCCTGGGCCCCGGTAGAATTGCCAGGCACGGTGTCCTCAATGACCTCGTATGCCGCTGTCTTTCTAAGGCCGGTTTCCCAGCCATCAAGGAACCACCGGGCCTTTCTCGAACTGACGGCAAGAAACCCGATGGCCTCACATTGACCCCTTGGCGCGCTGGACGTAGCCTGATATGGGACGCCACGGTTATTGACACCCTAGCCGCCTCCTATCTATCGGCAACTGCAGTAACAGCTGGCGCAGTGGCGGAGATGGCAGCTGCCAGGAAAAACTTGAAATACAATCTCCTCCTCGATTCACATGATTTTATCCCCTTGGCCTTTGAAACCCTTGGCCCCATAAATAGCACCGGCTTATCTTTCGTCTCTGATTTGGGCCGTTGTCTATCTCGCATTTCCGGAGACGCGAGAGGATCTAGCTATCTTTTTCAACGGCTCTCAATCATAATTCAACGTTTCAACGCCGTCGCCTTTCGCAGTACCTTCTCTCTGCCAGAGCCGGATGAGACGTAGCCGTTCCAGAAGCTCATTACTGTCTCCGGACTAATTTTTTCACCACCTGAGGGATTATACCTACCTCGGGTAAAAATAATAATAATAATAAGATTTAACAATTATTCTTATCGTAGTCAACTAGTCTAGATATCGGTATTTGCGTATTTGCAAACATCTGAAAATATGCATAATTTGTGGTATGCCTCTAGTCTATGGCTTAAAATCCAATCTATGTTTTTACCAGTGGCATCGGTGTTTTCATACTGGCTATATATAGTTTTTAACTGGTAGGCCCAACGACTATATACAGGGTTTATTGATGTTGTTCGATCAAAGCAGAGAATTTCAATTCAAATTCAGCTCAGAGACCATGGCACATTTTCAGCTTTGACTCAACGAGATTTTAGGCATAGGCATACTATTATTTTTGGACCCAATATGTAGGCCATGAACAGTTAAGACCATTGGTAAGCATGTCATGCGTTACAGGCTAGCTCTGCCTAAATTAGGCCTACCGGATGTTGTTTTGGACAAAAGCCTTAGTCAGTGGTGGCTCACATTGCAGTTGACCAGACGCACCTGCACTTGCAGACATCTTGGTTGGAAACGCTGTTTTATGAAGGTGAAATGAAACTTTCTTTATCGCTTTGTGCTTACGTTGAAAAATCAATAGAAACAAATTATTTACTCGTAGGCAATCTGTCCGTTATGCGATAGTTAATGGCCTCGATCCTGCTCATTTTTCAATGAACTAATCGGATGAGATCCTCTACCATCGCTGCCCGTTTGAATGGGTAACACGCCGTTTAAGACGTTTAACACGCGGTGTACATACCTCGCTAGCTGGAGATTCCAATATTGTAATAGAGGGCTGCATCGATGCTTCAAGTCTACATGACTTTGAGTCGAACAAAGCGTGCAGTATGACCCAAGACAGGAAGGGGTGGCATTGCATTACGTAAACGTAAATGTAGGCTACAAGTTTTTCTTCAGGGACCGTATGGCCTCGACCCTGCTAATTTTAAAATGAATGAATTTATCGGGCGAGATCCTTCAATACAGCTACGATAATCATTCGAGGTTGATCTTAAGATCCTCTGTATCCTTCCCGCTTTAATCTCCTGGCAACGGGAGCTTGTTTTATTATGCATTTATAATATAAATGTTTCTGGTGCAATACCAGTTACTATATGAGGTTTCACGTCCAGAGCGCATTGTTCAGTTTTCTTCATACCGTAGTTTATTGTCATTCTTCAATGCCTGACAACGCGAGTATGATTCTCTAGTTCAATCAGAGTTACACTATACGGAGCGGGCAATGATGACATTAGCCTACGACGAACCTTAAGATGTAATTCTACCCATAAAGATTGCTACAGCGCCAGAAGACGCTAGACTTTATAAGAGCCTACATTTCAACTGATTCTAGCTAGCTCTTACAGCGAACCCCGAGTTCGACCGTCTTCTGTCGCGTCCAGAGCTCGACTGACTTCTCTCGCGTCTAAGCGGACTCTTTACTCAGCGTGGTCTTTCTGCGTATCTCTCCCTGTATCTGTACCCGTCTGTCTTCCTGTCTCTATTGCAACTGGTTGTGCAATCGCTTTCCGGTTGGGCCGGTTGACTCACTACCAGTTATCAGTCCCATCTCTCTGTCTGAACAAACCAATTAATCAGGCGTCCTACCCCTACTTCGTTGGCACGTCCAGGCGTTGATATCAGTTGATGTTTCTGGACTGGCTGTCCCCTCTCTCCATCCTAAACTCCAACCAACTTCAACAACTACTAAACTGAGTGAGTCTGGTAATACTTTCATACGTACTCAAATTATCTTGGTGATAATCCCCTCCCGGTCTGAAAAATTCGAACATCCTTGTTCGACGGCGATAGCGCTCTAGAGTTATGCAGTAAAGCTAAATCTACATGACGATATGCAATTGAGAATATGCAATAATAGTAACGAATGAAATGAGAATGAAAGGCATCTAGATTGTCCTAAACTTTCCTAGAAGCTGTGCGTACGTGCTCCAGGAATGAAAGGGTCTAAGTGCACAATTAGTCTCATTATGTTATGCGAGTCCTAAGATCTAATAACAGTTATACACATGAAACACAAACAAGATAGGATGAAAGGATCAGATGGAATCAGTTCTGAGGACGACATTATTCCACTGTCAGAGTTCTGAATGTGTCCTTCACAAAAGACTGATCCGTTATGACCCATGGCTGAGATAACAACGCTGTGCTTGTGTAACTTGACAGCGTTGAAGGCGAAGACAGTTGATGGCCTTGTTCTCAGCTCGTGCGCTCATTCCATCATAACGATACATGAAATATAACAGCGAAACATATACAAATATAGTTGCATGCACTAACAGAAAGATAGTTAATCTCGAACATGAAAGTTAAACACACATCGAAAACAAAAAATTATAATAGAATGCTAGATAGCTGAAAAGCTGAATTATCTTTGCACTCGGATCTCGCAGAAAAATACTTAAGCTGTTGATATTACTGTAATTTGCTGACATGCGACTGCAACTGATCTTCCTTACTCGATTACTTAACTTGTCTCATGCAACTGAGGCTTATAATAAGCTGACGTTAGCGTAAACTGGCTGATGCATCCTATGTGCATTTTAGATCTGGCACGATCTCTTTACTCTTATCACGAACTGTCCGACTTACTGACGTTTGCTGCTTGCTCGACACGAGCGACTCATAAAAATTTAAAATAATAATTCACATAAACTCGTAAGAACACTTTAAACTCTATATGCTCTGTGTGCGTCTGTGCGCTAACTCAACTCAACTCTGCATGTGCGTCTCTGCGCGAACTCAACTTTATTCATTGTATCTCCGCAAAGAGGGAATTTACACGTCCTCCGATTGCGCTAAATTAATCTGGCGTCACTCGCGTTAGTTTACAGACTTCGTGTTCAATCAGACGTATGACACTTGCAAATATATCTTGATCAAAATCAACATTGCACAATTAACTTTCATCATTCAGATCTCTAAGGTCTGGTTATAATTATAATTGCGTTGGTATGAACTCACAAGTAGGCCTATCGCTCATGTTGCAGTAAAATCGAGTCGCAAACAAGATTATAAAGTTCTTAAATGATGCGTTATTCTTGTACCATCTAATGAATGCTGAACTGTATCGATATTAAAAGTCAACACTAGGCCTAAACGATCTGGCTTGAAGCTGAATGAGGCTTCAGCGTAAGCCGGTGCAGAAAGATAAATGCATCATGCATACTGGTTTTACAGTGTATAAAATCCTCTTTTAAAAGCTAAAGCGTAAAATGATATTCTTCGCGGATACATATTAAGCACAAGCGACTAAAATATATATAAGCTACGCCAGTTGTAGGCCTAATGTTACAACTCATCGTAAGAAGCACTTCGTTAAAAAATACTACTTCTATATGTACAAAGACGGACTAACGACAAGACGTGACTTTGTGAGTACCTGCTGTTAATTGTTTGACGTGCTTGTTACGTGCGAAAGTTTGTTACGATTCGAAAGTTGAGAAAATTAACATGAAGTTGAAAGACGAATATGATAAAAAAACTGATGATGTAGCGCTACGCTTTATGATAACGAATGATATCGTGAATGAATAAGATGATTATATGGCTTCATAGTTTACCCTTAAGTGCATGTAAGACTATTTGATGTTGCGGTGACGACTCGTGGAATAGGCGACAGCGTTGCATGACGAAAGGCCTTTTGACGTCCTGCAAGGCAGCGTCTGTTCCTTGAATGGATGATTTGGCGAGTCGGAGTCGAGATGGCGCGTCCAGACATCTTGAATCGGCGATTTTGCTGTTACCGATGAAGGTCGATGGAACATCGATCGATTCGAATGACTGGCTGTTCAAGAGAAAGGTTGGAAACTCACGGCAGAAGATAGGAAGACGTGATGATTGGTAATGTCGGCCTTCCATAGCGTCAGTCATAGGTAGATAAGTTGAAAAGTCTCGTCGGGCTAAGAATGTCTGCTCTGAAGCTCCATCGATGACACACGCGTAGACGTACGGGAACGTTATCGGCGAAGGTGTTTGCGCAGTGCGAGAGGTTACGAAGGGCATCGAAACCAGGTTATCCACCAAATATAGTATAAATGTTTCTGGTGAAGTCCCAGTTACTAAATTGGTTTCACGTCCAGAGCGCATTGTTCAGTTTTCTTCATACCGTAGTTTATTGTCATTCTTCAATATCTGACAACGCGAGTATGATTCTCTAGTTCAATCAGAGTTACACTATACGGAGCGGGCAATGATGACATTAGCCTACGACGAACCTTAAGATGTAATTCTACCCATAAAGATTGATATAGCGCCAGAAGACGCTAGACTTTATAAGAGCCTACATTTCAACTGATTCTAGCTAGCTCTTTCAGCGAACCCCGAGTTCGACCGTCTTCTGTCGCGTCCAGAGCTCGACTGACTTCTCTCGCGTCTAAGCGGACTCTTTACTCAGCGTGGTCTTTCTGCGTATCTCTCCCTGTATCTGTACCCGTCTGTCTTCCTGTCTCTATTGCAACTGGTTGTGCAATCGCTTTCCGGTTGGGCCGGTTGACTCACTACCAGTTATCAGTCCCATCTCTCTGTCTGAACAAACCAATTAATCAGGCGTCCTACCCCTACTTCGTTGGCACGTCCAGGCGTTGATATCAGTTGATGTTTCTGGACTGGCTGTCCCCTCTCTCCATCCTAAACTCCAACGAACCTCAACAACTACTAAACTGAGTGAGTCTGGTAATACTTTCATACGTACTCAAATTAACTTGGTGATACATTTATGACTTGACGCAGCACTCGTGAATAAGATGGTGCCATGCGCTCAGTGTTTGAGTGGCGTTTTAGAAATTATTGAGTTTACGATGACAAATGACCTCATAGGGAGATTAATAAGTGTGTCAGCTGTGCTACCTTCCAAATCAGAAACACCATATATTCTATTCAAACATTATATCACCAGAATGTACAACTTCCATTAACTTCTTGTAGACTTTGATACCGGCGTTTGAGCTTAAGATGAAGGAAAGCTTTCTGATTGTCGTGAACATGTTGGTCGCATTCGCTGTGACATGTCCTGGCAAGAGTAAGTGAACCCTATCTTCTCTATACGCTCAATACATATGGTCTGATTAACATACAACTTCGATGAATGTATTAGAAGGACAAAGAATTTTTATGCGTCATAGAAGGGTAGTAGAATATTCGGGATCATTTGTTGTTCTATACCTTTCCAATCGTGCTATTTCTCAAACACACATCCTTCTTCACGTTTCAACATTTCTTTTATATAGATCTGTTTTTCTGATTCAACTTTTGTGTTTTTCTGTTGTTTCTTGTTCAGAGAATGAATACGACTAATTTTTCATTGTTTCACTCTGTAACATTTTTATTCTCTTTTTCAATCACAGTTGGTTGCGAAGGATACTTAACTCCTTTCCTAATTATCCAAGCGTCGTACATTGTGTTGTGTTTATCACTAAATCCTTCTGCGTTTAAGTATATTCTAATAAATTCCATTATCTTCTCGAGCAGTGGCGCTTCATTAGGTAAATAAGCAATGCATAAACAATAACTAAGCCTTGTTTATATTATCTGTACTGCTCTGCATAGACAAACCACCTGTTGATGCATGCGGATATCACCTAAGTTCCAGCTTGCTTCATCGTTCTCCGGAGGGCAGACCTGTCTACGGAGTCCAACCGATTGGTGAGGAAATCTACGTCATTCGAGACTCAACTCCTTACATCGAAGTCTACGACAGAGACATCTTGCAACACACGAGAAACTTTAGTGTAGAAAACCTTCAAGGTCCGTACGATATGGTTCAGTCACGATACCGTCAAGCTCCAGCGTCTCTTTTCATAGCCGACTGGTTCAATGCAGTCAATCTGACTAAGATTCAAATAGGCCTACCCGAAGATACTGAAGAAATGTGGTCTTTTCAGGAGAATGATCTGACCACTTTGGGTCTCACGGGGTCCAGTCTCTACACCGGAGCAAACATCCTTGTAACTTCAGCCGTGACTCAGAAGATAAAGGAATTCACTCCAGATGGAAGTCTCGTTCGTGAGGTCACCGTCAGAAATATTTCGAGGCCACGCCAAAGCATTAAAGTGGCCTCTAACCGCTACGCCGTATGCCATGGCTATGGTCCACCACCAGAACTGCATCGTGTCTGTCTCGTGGACCAGAACGGAGGTATAATCAAATGCTACGGTGGAGTTCAAGGTTCAGGAGTAGGTCAGCTGAACATACCTGGGCGACTTGAGTTGAACAAGAAGAAATGCATCTTGGTTGCAGACAGTGGAAACAAGAGAGTGGTGCTGCTGAACCAGGACCTCGAATACGTCAGAGATCTGATTAATGAGGACCTCGAAGGTCCTCGCCGTCTGTATCTCGATGAAAATCAAAGCCTGCTGTATGTGGCCGATAACACAGTCGATGCCAGTGGAATTGCAATCAGCGGCCGAGTCCTTAAGTTCAAGATTTAATTCAATCATACGCGAATGGTTTTAACTATTGTGAAAATATTTAGATTCCTGTTAGCAATGAAGTTAAATGTTCTTGCTTTACTGTGGCTAATGTTAATTGAAAAGTAATCTTCATATACTCTTACTTATCTATCTTTCCACAGATTCACCTAGAACTCAGCAGCTGACAACATCCTAAATATGAAGCAACAAAGAAAATACGTTACTGAGTTACACATTAGCATATTATTTTCGACACTTTTACTAAAAAAAGAACTGCCGGAAGGACTAATAATGATGAACAATAAGTCACTTGCTCTAATTAATGTGACGTTATTAAGGATCTGACTCAACTTTGATTTATTAATAAATATTAGAGTAGGCCTATCCTAGAAGTAGTTTGATGATATGCTTATAAGTCAATATGCCTTATTAAAGTTTTTAAAAACGAAGGCAATGTTTGTTTTGTCATTTTAATATTTTGACAAAATAAATTAACAGTCGGCATATTGAAAAAACATGTCACAGATTTTTTAGTTAGTATTGTGAGGACAATTACATTAACTGCGTAAAACGGCCTTTAAAACTTAAACTATCGAGTATTTAGGTCAATATAAGCTGTTGGATATAAATGACGGGGTGATGGGATGATTGTGCTGCCGAAACTCAATATATATATGTTGATATATAGTTGTGTATCGATTCAAAGTTTCATTTAGTATTTCTGGAAAGATAGTTGGCTTATACTAGCGAAGGATAACGGATGTAGTATGATGACAAAGAATCGACCATAAGCAGCTATGGACCAAATATACTAAGCATACTGCCTTACAGAGCTTAAACCTTGCCGATGAAGGTGGGGGTGGTGTTGATGATGATCATCATTACTTGTATACTCAATAGTGAATAGGGTGAATTCAGTTAATACTGAAAAGGTTCAATGCAAATCACCACAGATGGTTGTGCAGGATTATCCACATGGTCGCTTTCTTGCATAACACACATATATAGAAGTAATGTGGAGAATTCTTCGCTGTATGGATGTATTTAAGCTATACACACATGTAATCGTTAAAACTTCGATTCACACACTGGTTTGGAACATATTGTGATTTAAAATTAACAATTTAGAATTAACAGCGTGTCTTGTCTTGCGAAAATAGTCCTTGTCCATTCGAAGAGGTTGCATGTATGCACCATATGTGAAACAGCTATTTTCTCATATTTGTCATCTGTGACAAACAGATGACAAACATGACATCGACAGCTGTAGATAGCTGCGTTTATACGCACAGCATCATGAGAGGTAAGAAATGCAGCATTAGGAGGTAGCCTATACATGATTTTCGCAAAATACTTGTTTAAAATGGTGTCCAGCTTGAAGATATGGCAGACTCGCTTTGTTGGCTGGCTGGGAAGTATCGCTAGTTATAAAGAGGCTAAGAATGCAGGCCTAGTTAACATGGCTGGAGAAAGATTCCTTTCCATGATGATTCCAAGAAACTTGACATTTTCTAGCTGCACAATTTCTGATACTAAGTACCAATAAACGGCAATAACTAAGTGTATGAATGCATGCGAGTAATTGTTGCAGTTAAACATTCGCTGAAAAGCATTAGGCCTACTGCTTACACCGTGCCAAAGGCCTATACATTAAAAATAACAAGTCTTGGTTTCTTTGAATATGTGACTACTACCGTCTGCCCTCTGTAGGCCTAACGTAGGCCTACAGAGGGCAGACGGCAT
Organism: Norana najaformis; assembly: GCA_964023275.1. Classification (NCBI taxonomy): domain Eukaryota; kingdom Metazoa; phylum Annelida; class Clitellata; order Crassiclitellata; family Hormogastridae; genus Norana; species Norana najaformis. Next base: position 44,416,481 of record OZ029915.1, read on the forward strand.
AGGCCTTTGGCACGATGTAAAATGGGTCATGATTCTTGGAAGACAGAGCCAAAATAATGGTCGAATTGCCCAACTTGACATAGGGCCTAATATAATACAATGCAATGTTATCACAATCGTAATGTAGCGAGGTTTGTGACAATGTAATTTGATGTGCCAGCTTGTACATCCTAAATCTAATTAGACCTGTATGACGTCACGTTTTCTTAAATGGGACAGATCACAAATGACATTAATGACTTTATATTTCAACCCAGAATGTTACAGAACGGGTGTACGTGAATAATATAAACCTTGACGTCTAAACAATAGTTTTAGAGCATTTCATATGCCCTTTACACTTACATGTTTGATTTAAACAATAAAATCGTAATCGTGATATCCGGATTTCTTCAGCGTCCAAAAATCTAAGTCGTGGGAACCAGTTTATTCACAGGCGCTTAGTTGTATGGTCAGGTTCGGTGCTAAGTCCAGATCAAAGGTCAAGCAGTTAGACTGCTACGGTAGATGGTGTTTGAACTTAGAGCGGCTAGAAGGATGAAGAACAATGAAATATTGAGGCCATATTATGATCCCCTATATGACAGTAATCACAGTATACGGTCTGTCCATATAGACCTAAAGCTAATCGCAGACCACTTGCAAATTTCGATCACAGTACATACCATCACATCACTTCACATTCCATAACAGTGGTAGTAGTGTGAGCAGAAAACATAAGACATGTATTGTTAATTTATACTAAATTAATTTGAGACAGAAACTGACAGAACAATTTTACAATTGTACTTAACAGTAAATTAAATACTAACTATTAAAATAAAATATTAAAATTAAATTAATGAGTTACGTACGTATCTCGTGTCTCTTCACGCTGTAAGAGCTTACACACGTACAGTGCAATGTGTCGTAAATCTTAGCCATCTCCGTGAAGCCATACTCGTGAGCCATAAAGTAGTAAACAAACCAACATGTAAATAACACTGGCCAACACATAATTTGTTGCCTCAAATGTTAGAACTGTTTCTGGGTATATTTGACCTGCTGATTCCAGAAAAGGCACCAGTTTTCTCCCAGCAGGTCTAGTTTTCGAGATATAGAACATTATGCCATATACCAGTCCTTGCCTCTGCTCGCCCATAAAACATAAGGCTATAGCTATAATTATGTAGTGCTCAATTTATTATGTGATACACTAAATAAACATAATAATACAAATACTTAAAAGAAAATGGTAGTACCTGAAACTGTACTTATATGATACCAAACAGAACAAGTTTGTTATAAAAATTTCAAGTCATTCGACACCGAAGAAGCTCCTTTTGTACGATTTCCGAGTGTGGCATCTGCCGGAACAATCGCGCATAATATTCCAGCAATAGTCTGCCATCATGTGTGCATCCCATCTTCCTTGATATCGATTTTCCATTGTTTTGATGTCTTGGTGAAATCTTTCACCTTGCTCTTCGCTGAAGTCACCAAGATTCTCTGGAAAGCGATCTAAGTGACTGTGGAGATAATGGACTTTAATGCTCATGTTGCAGCCAAGCTTGTTGAAATGAAGAAGCATATCCTCTACTAGTTGTGCATAATTGTCTGCCTTCTTGTTGCCAAGAAAATTTTTAGTTACAAGAACAAAGGAAGACCAGGCACAAGATTCGATTTCATTCATTGATGGTATGAATAGTGGGTCATTCATAAGTTGCGTGATCTGTGGACCATCGAAGATTCCAGCCTTCAATTTTTCCATTGTAATTCCTGGTAACTTGTGTACTATGTATTCGAAGCATGAACCTTCTTTATTCAAAGCCCTGACAAATTGTTTCATCAGGCCTAGCTTTATATGTAGTGGTGGCAGTATGATCCTATCTCGTGCCACCAAAGATTCCTTGATTACATTTTGAGCTCCAACCACCATGTCTTTCCTCGAAGGCCAATCTTTTCTTGTCCAATGTTCATGCTTGGCTCTACTGTCCCAAAGACACAAAAAGCAGGGATACTTTGTGTAGCCACTTTGTTGACCAAGGAGGAAATTTACCATCTTCAAGTCTACACAAATTACCCATTGATGTTCTTTGTATTTTATCTTTTCCAGTACTAAAGAGATGGCATTGTACTCTTCTTTCATCCTGGTGGAGTGACCGATTGGAATAGAACCAAATTTGTTGCCGTTATTTAAAAGCACACATTTCAGACTACGTTTTGAACTGTCGATAAAAAGACGCCACTCATCTGGGCTGTAATCCGACAGACCAATTTTCTTCAATAAGTTGCTGATGTCATTACAGAATACTAGGTTGTTGTCTTCGGTAAAGAATGGCAGCAAATCCTTTTCTCTGTTTCTATAAATTGTAATTTTCGTTCCAGGCTGAAGTGCATTCTTTTCCTTTAGTCTGGACGCAAGCAATTCAGAGGACTCTTTGGAAAGATTTAAGTCCCTGATCAGATCACTCAACTCTTTTTGGTCAAAACGTTCACTGTGTGAAGTTGATTGGAAATCACTGTCACTGCCCCCACTTTCTTCACTTTCGTCATCTTGTCCGATATTGGACATGCAAGTCTCATCGTCTGAGAGCTGAGGTAGTTCGCGAAAAGGTGGAACTGGTACAATATCCGAATGCGGAACAGGTCTCCTGGCTGAAGGTATATCAGGGTAAGACAACTTGTGACGATTATTTCGATTGATGCCTATGATATTAACCATACAAAAGTAACAGTCGTCGAAGTGGTTTATCTGTTCCCTCCAAACCATCGGTACACCAAATTTCAGGCAGCTTCTCTTTCCAATTGTCCAGTGGCGCAATTGTTCAATACAAGTTTTGCATACTGTATGAGGAGCCCATTGCTTATCTTGATCTCCAAGTTTGACACCAAAATAACCTACATATGCTCTTTTTACAAACTCAGAAATCGGTTTCCTGTTTGCTTTTAGTGTGTATTCCCCACAAATGTAGCAGAATATGTCTGGATGGTTAATGCAGCTCCGTCTGGAAGTAGCCATAACCTTAAGGATGTTCGCATCTGAGGAATTAAATGACTAACCTAAAAAATAGTAAGAATATGTAGTTATTTAATGCTCACATTCACAGATTGTTCTTGCGACCAACTCTTAATATGCCCTAAGACGACTGCGGCTGCTCTAGCTTTCATGAGGCGGTTTATATAGGCTATAAATGCTGACTTCAGCATAATCTATTTACATAGTTCGAAACCATGAAACGCTGTATAAGCACAAATAAATTCTAAATGAGGCCATGAATTTAGTGCTGAGTAAGCTGTAGGCTACGGAATAGTTATTTCGTTGAATCAGCAATATCTCAGCACGGGGCAAGATATGCTGATTTTACATTATAAGGATGTAGGCATTACATGAATCAGCAAGAATTATAATTAGCCATAAATAAAGCTTATTATGACATTTTAGTTTTGCCAAAGACATCGTTTAAAGAGTGGACTGGGTTTTCTTTACAAAATCGACGATATCTCAGAAACTAGACCTGATGCACTCAATCCAATGACATTTTCTGAATCAGCGCCCAAAATTACCCCAAGAACAGGTCTAAAACCGAAGGCAACAAGAAAAAAAAATTTTCTGTTGGCCAGTGTAATTAGAGATCCGTGATGTGAGGGTAAATATATATGCATAAATTCGTCGAAGAGGCCTATAATAATTTAGGAAATCCTCTATAGCTAGAGGCCTAATTAGGCGACACACCCGTTTTCTCGAAAACAAATTATGTGATGTAAAACCCCTGAGATAAAAACAACATGCAGTAATCTAGCACTCCGCAGTGGGGTGTATGCCTACAGTAGGTTCGCTCAGATACAAAGAATAGGTAAACGTTACAGAAGCTGAGTGAAAGATCAGATTACATTAGATTATTAAGAATTCTCTGATGTGGATCGGCTGAACTTCGAACATTTTGCAGAGGAACTTTTCCAAAGTATTCAAAGTGTATCTGCATTTATTACTATCATAGTCATCATGGTTGTCGTTATTAACATCACATCAGCATCGACGTCGTCGTTATCTTTGTCGCTTTTATCATTATCTTCCACAACAACGAGAAAAACAAATCAAGCAAACCTTAATTTTGACTCTTATTGAATTCCTCTTAGATCATTTTCAGACCTGTCGACTGAACCAAAGATGCTCAAGTGCCTTCTGATACTGCAGCTGATGGTGGCTTTGGGTGTCTTCGCACTACCCCGTCAATTCCGTAAGTAAACTACCTTTTTAAAATCACTATTATTCTATCAATTAATCCTAAATGATATAGCTCAATGGGTGCAAAGAAAATCACACATACCTATGTAAATCTTAATAAATATAATATGAAATATACATTTATATAAATAAATATTCATTCATTCACTCATTTTTCCCATTTTATTTCTTTACATCTTGTAAATAATTTCAATATATGTGCAATACATTAATGTAGCAATAATTATTTTCTGCAAACTTACATTTTGTAATTCAGTTGTGACTCAAGGTCGACTACAGCAATACAATTTTGACATGTGTAGGCCCTATAATCAGTGAGAATACCGGTAATACACATTCGCGAAATGAACCGTTGGTTCATCTGAGTTTGCACTGGGTTCCATGTCAGCAGTAAGCACTAAACCTGGCATTCATAAAATGGAAAGAAGCCTACAATGATGCCAATCTAATGGTTTGGAAGAAATGCCCAGAAGAAATATGCCAACAATCTCGTCCATGCTACCAGTTCACCAATGTTGCAAATCCTCTATTTAAAACTGAAACACCGTAACATTTAGACGTATATATACTCCCTTAGTTTATTTGAACACTTCACTTTACTCCCGGCGACAAATGGAGACCGGCGTTTAAAAGAGGAATGAAGGCTTTTACTTGCACACAAAAAATCGATTTTACACATGGTAAAAATATCCTAGGCCCCTAGTAAGTATGACCTGGTTGTATAATGATAAGTCTGGAGAATGAAGACTGATTTTTTAGTACTGTGGTTGGTTTTTCTATAAACTGGAAGCCCCAATTTGAAACAGATCCTTTGGTGAACAGGAAGCCAATACAAGGATTTAAGCAAAGTGATTTCATGCTCATATTTTGATGTATTAGTTGTAACTCTAGCCAAAGAGTTCGGAACTCTTTAGCTAGAACTCTTTCTCTTTTTACATGATTGACTTCGTGATACCGGTAAAAGCGAGCAACAGTAATCAAGGCGACTGGAGACCAATGCGTTTCCCAAAGATATTCTTCAAGATGTAGGGACATAATGCCTAATTCTGTGTGTCACTAACATACATATATGACGACTGCCGTTTACATATAGTCGGTGAGAGACATAGTAGAATTAAAAACAATGCCAAAGTTACGAGCAGCATCACCCAACTCAACAAGTAAGTCATCCAGTTTAAAAGTTTGGAGCCAATTAAAATTCTTGAGCTGCTGTGCAGTGCCCAGTAATAAAAATTCAGTTTTCGGCTGGTTAAAGTGGAGTTTATTAGCCGCCATCCAAGACTGCACCTCCTGGGCAGTGGACAACAGCTGCACAGGCAGGTAGCAAGAAAAATTGTCAAACGGAATGCAGATTTGAGTATCATCCGCATTGAAATGATATCCTAGTGAATGATTGTCAAGTAATGATGTGGTGTATACGGTAAAAAAAGACCAAAGGGCACGGTATATGATTGGTTAGAGCAGCGCTTCCCAAAGTGGTGGACCGGTGCCGGTCCACGAACCCTCAGTTGCCGGTCCGCAACCATCTTCAAAAAACAGAATAATGAAGAAATGGTTCCGCCATATTTCTCATATAAATTAGAAAGAACTATTATATTTTTTAAAATCATAACAAAAACACTTATTAGGCTAGCATTTTAAAGGGCAATAGAGTCATAGGATTGGCTAAAATGCATTTAACACGATTTTAAAACATATCTTAGGAATTTAGAAAGCGGAGTAGACCTAATTAATAAATTGGGCACTGCTGCAGTGGGAAAATTCCTGCGGGTCCGTGAAACTGAGAAGTTTGAGAAGCGCTGGGTTAGAGCGCTCGGCCGATGTTAAACATGCAGCACCTGTAGAGGCTATACCTTAAACACCAACTTCAGTCAGGCAGCTGACAGTCTGTATCGCGTTGGATCTAATTTGCTGGACGAGGCAGCATCAAAGCATCCCACTCTGTCGCACAGTTAACCCTGCGATATCAACTGGAAGCTTAATCTAGGCTACAGTAGTCCAATGGAGTGCAGACCTACGCAAAGAAGGATGAGTGAGGATAATGTCGAATGCGGATAAATGCGGACACGGAAAAGGTGCAAAGATGATCATTTTTCGGACGTCCTTTATGGACGACCCCTTATCCTTACTGAATGGTTAGTCACCGCACCCACTAAGTCCTCAATTCACGAAGCATGACGAACTATTATTATTACTGGCCTATCTGCTCACGGTTTCATAAACCGTATTATATACAGGCCTACTATTATGCGCATTATTTGATACTACTATATAATTACAAATATATCCAAAGTTTATATATGCATAAACTGTATATTTTGGCTATATATATATATCCGAAGTATAGACTATGGGCTACAGTGTAACCTCAATACATAGGCCTACCTATAGGCCCTTTGCGTGAATATGTCTATTTATATATGCTGCCTAAATTCTTTCTATTTGTTATAATATAAAAAACTTATAAGACTTATTAAAATAAAACTTATTAAAAAAATTTAAGCATGAGGAATTACAATGTAAGCCTACGATGTGTAACTCGTATTCGCGTTATTTATCTTTTGAGACATGTACAGATTAAGGAACGTTTGTTCAGTCGAACAGTACTCTGATGAACTGCCATATCCAATGATGCAGTCATTTTAAAATCACAATACGAAAAAGCCTACGCAACGCTGTCAGGCTCATATAGGCCTACACATGCAAGAACGAGTAGGCCTACTTTTGAATAGATTATCTATGGAGACTATGCAATTGTATTCTGTGAATCCAATGCAAGACCATGCTTCTCAAGTTTGAAGTTTATATAGAAGCGTAGGCCTAAAGAAATATGGTATAAACCGATAGCATAAAGGAAGTAAAACGAATGCTAGACCACAACGGCATTGAATTTCACTGCGCAGACGAAAGGCTTACGCAGCTTAATCTAAACCTATGTGATCCAATTTAAATGTTCAGTTGAGTCGATCTGTCCTTAAGACCCGCAGAAGTCTGAAAGCACGAAAAGCTCTGCTAAGATTTGTGGGCGAAGTAGCCTCCTGATCGGAGCGCTCGGCTTATACTCAGAGGGTACGGGTTCGAGCCTACCTTGAAACTTACTGTTTAGGGACCTTGAGCAAGTCCTTCACTCACACCTGCGCAGCATCATCAATTGAGACTTAGTCGTTAGATATTGGCGCTTAATAAATGTAGAAATAATAATAACAGCAACAACAACAACAATAATAATAATAATAATAATAATAATAATAATAATAATAATAATAATAATAATAAGATTTAACAATTATTCTTTTCACAGTCAATTAGTCTAGTATATTGGTATTTGTGTATTTGCAAACATTTGAAAATATGCATAATTTGTGGTATGCCTCTAGTCTATAGTCTGAAAACCCAGTGTTTTTACCAGTGGCATCGGTGTTTTCATACTCGCTATATTGTTTTTAACTGATAGGCCCAACGACTATATACAGGGTTTATTGATGTTGTTCGTTCAAAGCAGAGGCGTTCAATTCAAATTCAGCTCAACCATGACACATTATCAGCTTTGACTCAACGAGATTTTAGGCATAGGCATACTATTATTTTTGGGCCGTTGTACAGTAGGCTATGAACAGTTAAGACCATTGGTTAGCATGTCGTGCGTTACAGACTAGCTCTGCATATAGGCCCCTATTATGCCTGCAGAATGTTGTTTTGGACAAAAGCCTTAGTCATTGGTGGCTCACATTGCAGTTGATCAGACGCATCTGCACTTGCAAGACATTTTGGTTGGAAACGCTGTTTTATGAAGGTGAAGTCAAACTTTCTTTATCGGTTTGTGCTTACGTTGAAAAATTAATAGAAACAATTTATTTACTCATAGGCCAATCTGTCCGTTATGCGGTAGTTATGGCCTCGACCCTGCTCATTTTTCAATGAATTGATCGGGTGAGATCCTTCATTACAGCACGATCTTCTTTTGAGGTTGATCTTAAGATCCTCTTTATCATTCCCTGTTTAATCTCCAGGCAATGGGAGCTTGTTTTATGAGGCATTTCTGAATTGACGCAGCACTCGTGAATAAGCTGGTTCCCTGCGCTCAGCGTTTGAGTGGCGTTTTAGAAATTATTGAGTTTACGATTACAACTGACCTCATAGGGAGATTAATAAGTGTGTCAGCTGTGCTACCTTCCAAATCAGAAAAGCCATATATTCTATTCAAACGTTATATCAGCAGAGTGTAAAACTTCCATTAACTTCTTGTAGGCTTTGATACCCGCGTTTGAGCTTAAGATGAAGGCAAGCTTTCTGATTGTCGTGAACATGTTGGTCGCATTCGCTGTGGCATGTCCTCGCAAGAGTAAGTGAACCCTATCTTCTCTATATGCTCAATACATATGGTCTGATTAACATACAACTTCGATGAATGTATTCGAAGAAAAGAGAATTTTTATGCATCATCGAAAGAGAGCAAAATAGTCGAGATCGTTTGTTGTCCTATACCTTTCCAATCGTGCTATTTCTCAAACTCGTCTTTCTTCACGTTTCATCATTTCATTTACACAGGTCTGTTTTTCTGATTCAACTTTTGTGTTTTTCTGTTGTTTCTTGTTCAGAGAATGAATACGACTAATTTTTCATTGTTTCACTCTGTAACATTTTTATTCTCTTTTTCAATCACAGTTGGTTGCGAAGGATACTTAACTCCTTTCCTAATTATGCAAGCGTCGTACATTGTGTTGTGTTTATCACTAAATCCTTCTGCGTTTAAGTATATTCTAATAAATTCCATTATCTTCTCGAGCAGTGGCGCTTCATTAGGTAAATAAGCAATGCATAAACAATAACTAAGCCTTGTTTATATTATCTGTACTGCTGTTCACAGACACACCACCTGTTGATGCATGCGGATATCACCTAAGTTCCAGCTTGGTTCATCGTTCTCCGGAGGGTAGGCCTGTCTACGGAGTCCAGCCGATTGGTGAGGAAGTCTACGTCATTCGAGACTCAACTCCTTACATCGAAGTCTACGACAGAGACATCTTGCAACACACGAGAAACTTTAGTGTAGAAAACCTTCAAGGTCCGTACGATATGGTTCAGTCACGATACCGTCAAGCTCCAGCGTCTCTTTTCATAGCCGACTGGTTCAATGCAGTCAATCTGACTAAGATTCAAATAGGCCTACCCGAAGATACTGAAGAAATGTGGTCTTTTCAGGAGAATGATCTGACCACTTTGGGTCTCACGGGGTCCAGTCTCTACACCGGAG